>OW388084.2:93741099-94341099 GCA_936449025.2 Sarcophaga subvicina | reverse complement strand
ACATTTATTGATCGCTCCAAAAAAAATTTCATTTTAACCGTAAGCACTATAAAATAAAAAATAATAGAAAAATGCATCTTCCTAGGTTACTACATCCCTTTAGCTTGAATTACAACATAGTTTCTCACACCATCCATGTTGTGCAGCTTAATTTTATATTTGCGTTGCACGGCCTGGCAATTTTGTTTACTCTCATAATTCTTGTCAGAAGGGTGCTGAGGAGAAGTCGTCGAAGAAATATTTTCCTTTTGTTCAAGATGTCTGAGCCTGAGTTTGAATCGCGGAATCTCGTCTAATAAGCCAACAAACTACGCAATGGACTTCTCGAAAAAAACTTTGAATTCTAGTTGAGTTATAGATAGAATGTGCTAAATAGAGATGATATTAGATGGAAGAAACTAGTGCAATATATGGGGATACAATGAAACAATTCTACGATTGAAATAACCTGAACTTGAAGTAAAAGTAAAGCAGCATGACCATAAGCAGTATGTTCATATCCAGTATGCAGTATCCTTGTATGTCGTAGGCCCCTATGAAGTATAACCAAATGCGGTATGCTCATATGCAGTGTGCGCATATCCACATGTCCATGAGCAGTTTGTCCACATTCAGTATGCTCTTATGCACTATATTCATCTGCAGTATGGTCATATGCAGTATACCCATATGTAGTACGCTCATATGCACTATGCTCATATGCAGTACGCCCATAAGCAATATGCCCATATGCATTATGTCCATATGCAGTATGCCCATATGTAGTATACCCATATTCAGTATGCCCGTATTCAATATGCCCACATGCATAATGCCCATTTGCAGTATGCCCATGTCAGTATGCCCATATGCAGTATTGCAGTATGTCCGCATGCATGGTATGGTATGCCCATAAGCTTTATGTCCATATGCAGTCTGCCCATATGCAGCATGGCCATATGCACAATGCACATATGCAGTATGCCCATATGCAGTATGCCCATATGCAGTATAGCCTTATGCAGTATGCAAATATGTATTATACCGAAATGCAGTATGCCATTATTCCATATGCCCACAAATGGAATGCCCACATGCAGTATATCCATATGTGGTATGCCCATAAGCTGTAAGCCCATATGCAGTTTAGCCCTGTGCAGTATGCAAATATGTATTATGCCCAAATGCAGTATGCCCATATTCAGTATATCCATATGCAGTATGCCCATATGCAGTACGCCCACATTCAGTGTGCCCATTTGCAGTATGCCCATAAGCGGTATGCCAATATGCAGTATGCCCCTATGCAGTATGCCCACATGCAGTATGCCCATATGCAGTATGCCCATATGCAGTATGTCAATAAACAGTATACCCCTATGAAGTATGACAATATGCAGTATGTCAATATGCAGTATGTTCACATGTAGTTTGCCCTTATACAATATGCGCCTATGCAGTATGCCCACATGCAGTATGCCCATATGAAGTATGCGCCTATGCAGTATGCCCCTATGCAGAAAGCCCATAAGAAGTATGCCCATATACAGTATGCCCATATACGCTATGCCCATATGCAATATGCCCCTATGCAGTATACACATAAGCAGTATACCCATATATAGTATGCCCATAAGCAGTATGTCCATATGCAGTATGCCCCTATGCAGTATGCTCATATGCAGTACGCCCACATTCCTCAAATAGTCCTAAAAATATTGTTAAATTTCTGCATATTATTCCAGGCATCTCCCAGCTCTGATTGCCAAATAATTTCACTTGCACTGCTTTGAAACATGCTAAAAAAAGCTTTTCTGTTTTCGTAAAAGCTTAATAGGTTTCCCTTCTACTAGTTCCTCTAGAGTAGGGTTTATTAAAGTTTCAGTTTTTACTCTCTCTTCTTTTCGTTGTTTTTTTTTTGCTATTTTGAATAAGGCCTCAAATAAGCTTTCATTTCCCACGAAAAATTGAGAAAGTTATTGTAGAGGCAGAGTAAATGAAATGAGTTGAAAAAAGCAACAAAATAGTTTGACAGTTTATATCCTTGCAACTGGCTTTATATTTTTAGCATTTTTGCTTAATATTTTATTTATTTAAAATCAAACAAATAAACAAAAAAATAATAAAAATAATAATAAATAAAAACCATAATCCATAGAAAACCAATTAAAAAATTATTGTGTAAAGAAATTAAAAAAAAAAAAAATATTTCCAAACATAATTTCCATAACAAATGCTTGTTAAGTGTAAAGGCGCAAAACAATTAAGTTGTGTTGGTGAGAAAAAAGGAAAAAATAAAATTAAAGGAAGGCCAACTGCTGCCTTGTTTGATAACGTTATTCAATTATTAAGTGCTGCTTGCCTACACCACCAACGCCATTGCCATCATATCCTTTTTATGTTGTGTTGAGCGCTGGTATCCTTGTGTGTTTGTGCTAATAAAACGCTTTATTGTTGAAATTCGTAACGCCGTTGTAGTTGTGGCGGAAACTTGTCTTGGTGAAATCATCTGTTTGTGTTCCGTTTTTTATTTTTTTGTGTTTTTTGTGTTCTTGTTCTCCTGTGTAACTGAAATAAATGTCAAGTGTGTTTTGCAAAAGACTGTAAAGCATATCCTTTATTATACACTCTCATATTTAATACAAAAAGCTTTACTCTCCTTTCGATTTACTCTACCATTTTAAGGCTAATAAAAGCTTATAAAGCAATACAGTTTTATGAATACAAAAATCATCATTGAAAAGCTTTCTTTTCCTTATCATTTAATTTTGTTTTTATCTCTCTTTCGTATTTTTTTTGATTCCTTTCCCTTCATTTAGGAGAATTTATCAAGAAAGTTTTCCTTGTTTTTTGTTTATTTCGCTTGTGAAGTGTTAACAAAATAAAAATTAATTAATTCAAGCTTGAATTAAAATTGTTATTCAAAAACGTTTAATAAACCAACTTTAAGTCTCTCCATGCTTCTCTCCTTTAAAGTAAACATACATACAGGCATTAGGCATATAAAAATACAATATAAAACGGTACAATCAATGTTTTATAAACAACAACAACAATAACAATAATATCTCAGCATTAAACAGCTGTTACACTAAACAATACGTAATGTAAACTTGACTGTAAACAATGAACGCAAATCATCCAATGAAAACCCTCCATAATTAAGGACAACAAAATTAATCCGTCTTAAATAAAACAATAATTTTTAGTTTTTTAAAATATAAAAAACAAAAACAACAACAATTTCAAATTTTTTTATAAATTTTAATTGACCTTAAAACTGCTACTTATTGTGACAATTTAAAAAAAAAACTTTTTAACAAATAAATACAAACCCCGTGAGCTTTATTCATAAACAACAAAAAAAAAAGAAACAACAATAGAGAGCCTAAAAAAAGCTGAAAAAAAACTTTTCATACAAAGTGTGTAGAAAGTAAAGAAATTTATTCACTTGGATTGTACACTAAAGCAACAGGTAAGAAAAAAGAAAAGAAAAAAACTTTTATTTTTGAAATTAAAAAAAAATAAAATAAACGAAAACATAAAACAAAACACAAAATAAAATGAAATACAAAAATTTCTACAGAAGGAATAAGAGTTTTAGGTGTACTTTGCAACAAATTTAAAGTTAGGCAGTATGGCCATATGCAGTATGTCCATATGCAGTATGTCCATATGCAGTATGTCCATATGAAGTATGCCCATATGCAGTACGACCATATGCAGTATGCCCATATACAGTATGTCCATATGCAGTATGCCCACATGCAGTACGCCCATATGAATTATGCTCATATGCAACATGACCATATGCGGTATGCCCATATGCAGTATGTCCATATGCAGTATACACATATGCAGTATAGCCTTATGCAGTATGTAGTATCCATATGAAGTATGCCCATATGCAGTACGACCATATGCAGTATGCCCATATACAGTATGTCCATATGCAGTATGCCCACATGCAGTACGCCCATATGAATTATGCTCATATGCAACATGACCATATGCGGTATGCCCATATGCAGTATGTCCATATGCAGTATACACATATGCAGTATAGCCTTATGCAGTATGTAGTATCCATATGTAGTATGCCCATATGCAATATGCACATATGCAGTGCAAGTGAAGTCGCCGTGGTGTAGTAGGTAGTGTGTTGGCTTACTATTCGTAAAGCCCGGGTTCGTATCCCAGGTCAGACATCAAAAAATGAAATAGGAAAAAAATATTTCTTCGGCGACTTCCTCTCAGCAGATTTCTGGCAAAAACTCTGAGAGTAAAATAAACTGCCATGAAAAAGTTTCTCAAAAACCACTCACGTATAAAATTAACGCACACAACATGAGTGGTGTGAGAAGCTAGGCCGTAATCCTGACTGAAGGGTTGTAATGGCCAATTATGCATTATGCATTACATATGCAGTATGCCCATACGCAGTATAGCTTTACGCAGTATGCCTATATGCAGTATGTCCATAAGCTGTATGCCCATATACAGTATGCCCATATGTGGTATATCCATATGCAGTATGCCCGTATGAAGCATGCCCATATGCAGTATGACCATTTGCATTATACGCATTACAGTATGGCTATATGCAGTATACGCATATGCAGTGTGGCCGCATGCAGTTTGGTCATATGAGCTATGCAGTATGCCCATAAGAGTTTTAGGTGTACTTTGCAACAAATTTATGGTGAATTATAGGCTCATGCCATTCTATGCCCCTTTGCACTACAGCAACAATTCAGCCTTGACTATCCGCATAAAACTTCTCCACTCAACTGTATTTTTATTATTTTGTCTACAATGATTTGTAGGTTCGTTTAGTTCCCACAAAGTCACTCACTTCAGTCTCCTGAATACCCCAACAAAAATCCGGTTAACCAAAGGCCTATTAAGCACTGTTGCAGCAGCCTTAAGAGTATTCGAGAGAAAAGTCCTGCGTAAAATACTAGGTCCAGTGGCAGTTGGCGATGATTTCCGCATTCGATTCAACATTGAGCTATATGAACTCCTCAACGACATGGACGTTGTGCAGCGTATTAATATCCAGCGGCTACGCTGGCTCGGCCATGTCGTTCGAATGGAGGACGATGCTCCGGCAAGACAAGTATTTAATGCGGGGATCTGCGAAGAGGATGACCTTGTTTGTGTTGGAAAGACAAAATCGACGAAACTCTGTCATCGATTGGTGTGACGAACTGGCGTAGGCGCGCAAAAGGCTGAGGCGCCTGGAAGGATGTGTTGTAACAGGCCGTAAAGCTAAAATTACCCCCAAACATTTATGGAACGTAAGGGACCATTTCTAGCATTACAAACACCGCTTATGTTGCGTGTATTAATCTTACACATGAGCGGTGAGACCTACAGTTTAAAATCTCCAAACAACAGATTTTTTAAGAAATTTTTCGTGGCAGTTCTGCCAGAAATCTGCTGAGAAGTAAGAGTAGTCGTGATTTGAAGATCTCCGTTACAAAAATCTGTCAAATAATTGTCTAGTAATTGTTATTGTTTATGCAAAGGGTATAAACAGAGTAATAACAAACAAAGCAATTGTTGTTGTTTACATCAAGTTGTGAACTGTGGCCCACAGAATTGTGCGTATAATAAAGGATTTTAATTAAAACTAAACACAAATTTATTTTTTTTATTTGCAATCTACGAGATCATATTTTTTTAAAAGGTAAAAACGCAAGAGTATTTCTTTTTTTCTTGGACCTGGGGAAATGGCTGACCGAGGCCAACACAACCTGCCTTGCCAACACAATTGCTGCTGCATATACTTAACGTAGGCTTGTTACTAATTAACTCACGTTACGCATACTCCCAGGGTGCCAATCAAATTTCAGTTTTTTAACAGAACGCTTAGAGAAAGCATAACATTTTCTGATCTTTCTTAAACCAAAGACTTTAAATGAATTATAAACGAATTGTATTCGTTTCCTTTATTTTTATTTTGATTATGATTGGTATTAGTTTTGTTTTGTTTTGAACGTCCTTTTGAAAATCCTTTGCCTTTTAATTTGCCATCTAATTTACTATCGCAATGAATTGCTCAATTATTGAGAAGAGTTTTTATTAAATATACGCTACGGCATCAATTTCATTTTCAATTATTTAATGAACACAAAAGAAAAACAAAAGAAACGAACGAAGAGAACAACGTCACGTCAATAATAATCGACTAAAAGTCAATTCAATACGAAAAACAAAAAACCCCATACACTGCACTTTAATATAAGTAAACAAATAAATATATTCGGTATGAATGTATGTATGTATGCATATAATGGTAAAGCCAGACACGAACAAACATAAGAAAAAAACTGTCATTTTCAATTATATTTCGTCTACGTATTCTTTCCGTTTTTTTCTGCTTTTTTCCATTAATTCATTGTAAATAATTTTCTAAACAACAATCAATATTTATTCTCTATTTATTTAACTCTCTCTCTCTGTCTCTCTCTCTCTCTCTCTCTCTCTCTGTTCTTTCAATTATTCCGTTTCGTTTTGTTATTCACTGTTATTGTTTATACTGCTAGCCTGCCTAGTATTGTATTGTTGTGTGTGAACGATGCCCAATAAGTTCATTTGGCCGGTGTGTGTGTGAGAGTAGGAACCTAACTTTACTAAACTTATAACAGTTTTCGCTCCTTTCTCCGTTTTCGTGAGTGAATCCAATGCTTTTGATACATATATATACATACGTGTATATCAATACATATGTATGCGTATATTTCTATGGCTGGAATGTAATAGAGAGAGAGAGAGGGGGACAGAGAGAAACAAATACTTCATTTGAGTGCATTATTTGTTAATAAACAAAGCTTTTAAAGTCAAATATTTTCAAAACACACGGTCATACACTGAAAGAAATTAAAGTCATGAGGCCTGATACAGTGGAACAAAGAAACGTTTTAAAGAACATTTTCTTGAAAACAATGGCCAATGCAAGTCAATTGCCATGGCAAATTTTAGGCTGCGG
Organism: Sarcophaga subvicina; assembly: GCA_936449025.2. Lineage (NCBI taxonomy): Eukaryota > Metazoa > Arthropoda > Insecta > Diptera > Sarcophagidae > Sarcophaga > Sarcophaga subvicina. The sequence goes on along the minus strand of OW388084.2, from coordinate 94,334,126 downwards.
CTCGGCCTCAACAATGAAAATTTTTCTTGGCATGCAGCGTAGTTTCCAAGATCTACATGTTGGCCACAAGATTACTCCTATCCTAAATAACTTTAAGTCTAAAGTACCCTGTCAAATATCCCTAGCTCAATTTATTACTGAATAGTCTGATGCATGACTCAGATCTTCTTTTATTGTAGATTCTCAGCAAAAACTATGATTGCCTCAAACCCACTTAGCTTGGGAAAAGTATTTGCCTCTCTTTAGCTTTCTCTTCGTTGAGTTCATAATCCACAGAAGGCTTCAGTCTCATCGTGCGTAGAAGCTCCTCTATTAGCAAGCTTGTCTGCTTGCTCATTATTGAGCATTCTTACATGATCTGAAAGCCAGCAGATGGTAACCTTAGTTTCCCTATTTAGTCAATTCAGCTTCTGCGGATGGTCCCATGCTACCTTTGATTTAACTTTATAAGAACAGAGTGCTGGAATGACTGTCAGATTGTCAAAGTAACAAAGTTTTGTTATGGTCCTGTCATTGGTAAGTCCCGTTTAATTTGAATTCACTACATTTATCGTTGGAATAGAATTTCAATTGGAATAAATTTCATTTTGTGACCAAAACATCCTAGTCATGTTTCAAGATGCTTTCTTGGTCCATTTGTATAAAACAAAATAGTCAGACGTCTAAACTTTGGCTACCATGTGCAGCGGACTTAAATGCAACAAAGTATCCAGCGCCACTTTTAGACAATGTCTCATTGCCCCTGGTATGAACACACCTTAGTATCTGTACTTTGTTCAACTGTATTTGAGATGTGCTCAGATTTGTCCTCTCAATACAGGCAATTACCTCATACATACATACATACATACATATATACATAATTGGTCATTACAACCCTTCAGTCAGGATTACAACCTAGTTGCTCACACCACTTATGTTGTATGTGTTAATTTTATACATGAGTGGTGGGACCTACAGTTTAAAGTCGACTGCGAACGACAGATTTTGAGAAACTTTTCATGGCAATTTTATTTACTCTCAGAGAGTTTTTGTCAGAAATCTGCTGAGAGGAAGTCGCCGCAGAAATACTTTTTACGCTTTAATAAGCCAACACACTACCTACTAGACTACGGCGACAACATACCTCATACAATGCATAATTCCCGGTTGGAATGCCCAGGATTTATTTTCAAGCCTTCTGTATAATATTGTGGTATATCTGGCCATACACTCTATTTCTCTATCTGAGATACACTCTATTTAAGCCCTTCATATGCATTTACTCTCCACTGTTATTTCTAGATATTTGAACTCCATTTGCCATGATATTATTATCAAATTTTTATCAATGGCTCTCGAAAAAATTACTGTTTGGTGTGGATTTCAGGCTGTCTGCTCATACAACGTTGAGATTGAAATCGTATAGTATAGGACACTGATTATGAACATTTTATGGTGTGAAATGACCTGGACACCAACGACATGTGGTTTCAATCGGTCGATACTACGTGCCCATGTGAACTAACTTGTAGAAACATTCTCTCATTTGCCTTTTGAATGAACTAAACTGCTGCTGCGACTGATGAAGTTGCTTTAACACTAAAGTCGTTTGAATTATAAGTACAGTTTGACTGCCTATGCAAGGTTTTATAAGCCACCAGCAAAAACAGAAACTTACTTCCATCACTTCTGACTTCGCTATACACTTGTAGGGTGCAAAACAACAAATATTTACAGAAACATACACACACACAGCCATAATGCGAACAAAGAAAACGAAATCAAATGAAATGAACACAAAATAAATTAAAAAAGAAACATACAGAAAACAAAACCAACAAAAAACGATAGAAAAACTATACGAAATCAGTCAATTTGCCATATGAGCACGTAACAATTTTCACGCTTCTGTCGTTATGAATGCATTTAAACGTGTAGGTGTGCGAATAGTTGTGTATTGGGAACGTGCACATGTGTGTGTACGAGTATGTCTACCAAACAACAATAAGTGTCAATATAAATAAACAAAAGAACTCACACGCTCACTGCTCACTGCATTGCAATTGCAAAGACTCCCCGCACTTTATTTTCTGTTACTCACTCGTTTTCAGTCGTTTATTTTAACGCTCTAAATCGTATAATAAAAATGGAAGCACATGAGTCTGAGAGTGTATGTGTGTGAATATATTTTTACAACAATTCCAATTGAAAATAATTTCTTTGCCGTGTTTATTGTTTTTATTTTCTTTTCTCTCTCTCCTCAGTTGTTGTTTTTATTTTGTTTGTTTTTTCGTTTGTTTGTTTATAAAACGTAAATAACTGTGTATTATTGTTGGTTTTACTGATTTTTAACAAATAAGTGAGTCAATAAGTATGGCGGATGGTGATTGCAATTGTATGATGATGTAGTGTCTATAGGTGTGTCTGTGTGTGTAATATTAACATGGCATTGTGTTTGCATGCATGCGTGGCCTGGTTTAGGCAATTGTAGATCTTTATCAGTCAGAACTATAGCCTGTATGATGTGGCAATTTAATCACGTTTTTTAAGGGTTACTGCTCAGTTACTAGTTACTCAAGTGATAAGAACACTTTGAGGTTTTTATGAAATTGAATACCAAAGCAATTATTTTGAATTCGGATCGCATCATCATGAATCGATTTAAGCGAAGAACTCTACCAATATTTTAAAATGCTTTCAAGCTAAACATACATCTCAGATGGAAAAAACCGAGGGCTCTATAAAATGCGTTTAAAGTTTCAAAAGCTATACACTTATCACTTAATAATCCCCCAAGTACTCGATTTCAAAGATGGGTTGTTCCATTAGTCGTTGAAGTCTAGTAGGTTATTGTATGGGCTTATTAGACGTAAAGCCAGGGTTCGAGCCCCAAGCCAGACATCAAAACAAAATACAAAAATTATTTCTTCTGCGACTTCCTCTCAGCAGATTTCAGCAAAAACTCTAAGAGTAAATAAAATTGCAATGAAAAGTTTCTCCAAAATCTGTCGTTCGGAGTAGACTTCAAATTCATGTATAAAATTAACACACACAACATAAGTGGTGTGAGAAGGCTAGGTTGTAATCCTGACTGAAGAGCCAATTGTGTACTTATGTTATGTATGTATTCTAGTAGGGTAGTGTGTTGGCTTATTAGGCATGAGGCCACAGTTCAAGCCACAGGTCAGACATATCGAACAAAATGAATTATGAAAACAAATATTTCTTCGACGACTTCCTCTCAGCAGATTTCTGGCAAAAACTCTCTGGGAGCAAAATAAAAATTACCATGAAAAGTTTCTCCAAAAATTGGTCGTTCGGAGTCGACCATGTAGCTAGGAAGCCAAATGAAGTAAACATTGTGTCTTTTTTATAACCTTAGATGTGGGTAGAGTATCTAAAGGGAGCTCATGACCACTTTACTCGATGGACTCTGATATTGTATTCGTTGTTTATGCAAAGGGTGTAAACAGAGAAATAACGGAGAAAAGCAATTGTTGTTGTTTACATCAAGTTGTGAACAGTGGCACACAGAATTGTGCGAAAGATAAAGAATTTTAATTAAAACTAAACACAAATTTATTTTTTATTTTACTTGCTATCTACGAGCTCATATTTTAAACGTTTTTAAAAGGTAAAAAACTTAACAGTACTATGTGTACATAGTGTCCAGAGGCTAACCGCAAAACAATAAGGAATGCTTGGAATACTGCCATGAAAAGTTTCTGAAAAATCTGTCGTTCGGGGACGACTTTAAACTGTAGGTCCCCCGCCAATCATGTCTGAAATTCACACACACAACATCAATGGTTTGAGAAAATAAGTTGCAATTCCAGTTGAAGGATTATAATGACCAATTATGTATGTACATACATATGTACATATGTAATGTTTGAAATTATTTTGGCTTAAAACAAAAAAAGTCCAACTGCTTGTACTATAAAAGCTTAGAGCCGCCAAGACGCATGTAATACCTGTACAGTATAGATAATATGACTTCTTATACAATTTAAGCCTCTTTTAGAACACAACAATTTCTCTAAATTTCTTGCAACTGAGCCTTTAATGTCTTCTAAAAATTTATTTTCATTGGCTTCCAAACTGTATGATCTTGAATACGAATTTATTTTTTTTTTTTGTGGTTTTTAAAGTAATGCATGGCTTAGAGAGTTTTCTCCAATAAAACCAACCAGCCTTAAAGGACTTTGAGCAGCCACAATAAAATGCCACTCTTTGACAGTGACTCTCTACGCGTTTCACACTTAATATTTCAAGGCATACACTTGTCGACAGGTCACGCACGCCAATTCAAAAGCCTTGAATGCAAAAAAAGAAAAAGAAAACACAAACAGACACGCCAAACTCAAAAGGAAGAAGGGCTTCAAAAAAAAGTGGAAAATATTGTAAAAAAAATAAAAATAAATAAGAGAAGAGGGAACAGCAGAGAGAGAGGGGAAAACTATATTTTTATTACATATTAAAAAAGAGAACAAAATAGGAAAAATGAAGAACAAGTCTAACACCACAACATAAAATGAAATGCCTTAGAATTGAAGACGGGTCACAGCATATGAAAGGATAAGAGGGGAAGAAAGAAGAAGGAGAATATGATGATCAGTAGTAACAAGGAAACAAAGAAAGCAAATGTTCAGCGCATAATACAATGACAATGAAGTGAGTGAAGGCAGAAAGAACTTGAATTTATGTGGAATTGTTTTCAACCAAGTGAACATTTTTATATGCTGCGCTACAGCATTTAAGTTAAACGAGGCAAAGATCAGAACGGAAGGGAAATGCTTGTGGTAGGGCCTTCCAGAAAATAAATATCGCTGTTGGGTTCACAGTTGTGAAGAGAACTTTAAAAGTATTTAGTGGAGTAGGAGGTATAGATTAGGCGACGGCTCTTCTTTATTATGATGAATTTGAGAGGTGACGACTTATCTCAATTATGATGAATTTGGGAGGCTACAGCTCTTTTAAATCACGATAAATTTGAGAGGCAAGGGCTCTTCTAAATCATGATGGGTTTTGAGAGGCGACGGCTCTTCTAAGTCATGATGAATTTGAGAGGCAACAGCTCTTCTAAATCATGATGAATTTGTGAGGCGACGGCTCTTCTAAATCATGATGAATTTGTGAGGCGAGGGCTCTTCTAAATCATGATGAATTTGAGAGGCAATGGTTCATTTAATCGCGATGATTTTGAGCAGCGAGGGCTCTTGTAAATCATGATGAATTTGAGAGGTGAGGGCTCTTCTAAATCATGATGAATTTGAGAGGCGACGGCTCTTCTCAATCATGATGAATTTGAGAGGCGACAGCTCTTCTAAATCGTGATAAATTTGATAGGCAATCATGATGGGTTTTGAGAGACGACGGCTCTTCTAAATCATGATGAATTTGAGAGGCAACGGCTCTTCTAAATCATGATGAATTTGAGAGGCAACGTCTCTTCTAAATCGAGATGAATTTGAGAGGCGACGGCTCTTCTAAATCATGATGAATTTGAGAGGTGAGGGCTCTTCTAAATCATGAGAAATTTGAGAGTTGAGGACTCTTATAAATCATGATGAATTTTGAGAGGCGACGGCTCTGCTTAAACGTGATGAATTTTGAGTGGCGAGGGCTCTTTGATTTGAGAGAGTCTATGATATTTTGAAGACTTTTTGGATCTTGCTCAGCTATTGCTTGATAATAGAAATCGCAGGCACTGAAGATTCAAAGCAGGCACTGAAGATTCAAAGAATGTTTTTACAAAATAGAAATCACAACAAGCCCCCAAATTTTGCATCATTCAAAGGTAACTCCTATACGAGTTCCGGAACATAGGAATGTCGTTGTAAATTGCATTCCTCATGAGCTCGCCATACCCCATACGAAACTCACGATCTCCAGCATGCTACAGGGAATGAGCAAACCGATTGCTTTACTTTACTTGGAAGCTTAATGTCGTTGACAGCAAGAGTTTACGTGCAATATTGCTAGACCTTGCGGGAAACTTATAGAAAAGAAGAGGACTTACTGACTCACTTCTGTCCTTAACTTCTGTATTCATCCATTGCATAAAAGGGATTTTTACGAGCCGAAAGACTTGTCATTCTGGCAAATGACCTTACCAGGTGCGGTGGCTCTGAGAGGGGGGGAGAATAGGAGACTGTATTTCACCTTATATGTCTGTGCCCTGCTCTTGTCATTAATAGGTGGGGATTTTTGACTTCTCACTTTCTAACATTCTCGCGTATAAAAGGATTGTTGCAATTGCAAGACTTATTGTCGATTCGGGCTGATTTCCTCTAGGCAAGGTTTAACCTTAACCTTACCTAACCTAACTTAAGCCCAAAATATTGATTCTTTGATGAAGAAAACGAAACAAATATTTCAAAATTGTGCGGCGTTAATGCATTTCAAAAGGAATCACGATATCTTAACACTTACTAGACTGTGGCTTATCTTTACCGATATGGCCATGACTATAGGGCTGAGACAGCCTTAAAGGAAAATGGAAAATTTTGATATGAAATGGGTAATGAATAAAGGCGTCCAAATTATAGCCTTTATGACTCTGTTAGCAATGTCGCGGAACAGCAATTAGGCTGCATGGAAGTAAGAAAACCCAAGTAGTAGCACAGATACCCTTTCCTCTTATAGGAGAGAATAGGATGAAATGGCAGTTCTCTTGAGCATTCTTAGTAATCCCTTATGAGAACACATGAAGTAATGTCCCCTATACTATATCCCTCCACCTGCATACTGGTCAACTACCTTTGCAGAAATAATTTGCAAGTAAACGCAGTTTCTGCATATGCTTACTCATTCCGCAATGACCCCTCGGAATAGATAGAATAACGGCGTCGCTACGATCGCTGCGAAATCCAATTTAGGTCAGGCTAGTCTGCAGCAGGCCGGAATCGATTAAAGCAGGCGATCCAAATGCCGAACAATTCGGACATAAAATTGAATTTTTGGCTGTCAGCGAAGACTAGTTATCTTGGATCAGTGATTTCTACCTATTGGAGCTGCCTGAAAGACATTACAAAATCAAATTGTTTGGAGAAAACCCACAATGTCGACTCCGGCAGAATTCACAAAGCTGGCCATGTTAGAGGACAAGTTTTTTGTACTTCTAGTGTGAAATTCCTTATCAAGATTAGATTCAGAAGTGGTGAAGCCATTTTCATAGAGAAGTATTGGGAGAGCATAATGTCCTTGTCAAAACATTAAGTCTTGTTACAACAAGACTTACAAAATGGGTGCTTTTACAAGTGAAGTGCGTAATCTGTATAAGGGAAGATCTTCTTATTGCTTAGCAAGCAGCTGCACATTCAAATTTTTATTGAGGACAGCCGCGCCCACCACAAAGCGTCTCCATTAGAGAAAAATAGATTTGATAGTCGTTGTAGTCTAGAAAGTAGTGTGCTGGCTTATTAGACATGAGGCCACGGTTAAACAGGTCAGACAACTCTAACAAAATGAAAATATATTTCTAGGGCGAGTTCCCCTGAGCATTTTTCCAGCAAAAACTCTGAAAGTAAAATGAAATTGCCATGAAAAGTTTCTCAGAAAAAAACTGCCGTCCGGAGTCGACTTTAAACTGTAGGTCCCGCCACTCACGTATAAAAAATTAACACAGAAATGTAAGTGGTGCGTGGACCTAGGTCTGACTGAAGGGTTGTTTAAGTATATGGATTCGATCACCATAATTTAGAAAACTACACCGCCAAGACAAAGTGCTTATCTCATACCCTGCAGTAGCAATAGGCAGACTAGCTGCTCTTCTCAGCTGGGTTTTGTCCCAGCTTAGTTTAGGACAAGTGTGGTGCAAATTGAAGTACTTTTGCTTACATTATTTGCCTGTCTTCTTCAGCTTTGTCCACGATATTATTTAGCATCAGTCATTTAGAATTTTAAAGAGAGTAGTAGAGTACCAGGCCTGTACTCTAGAATAATTGTTTGCTGGGTAATGCACGTATATATTTGTATTTCTCTATGATTGTTTATATGATTATTTACTGTATTTAAAAAACGAAAAAGGAAAAATAAATAGAAGAACGTACGTAAAAGAGTAACTAAACCTTAATGCGGCCAACTGCTGCTGCATCAGCTGAAAAATCAACACACACAGTTGCTACCACAACTATACATAGATGCATGATTTTGTCTACATTATTGCGTTTGTTGTTGTTGTTGTTGTTATTGGCCAAGGCTCGACTCTTCTACTCCTTCAATGCCATTTCTTTATTTCATATATTCTGTGTGTTTCCACTTTTTTTTTACAATGAATTCTTCACGTTGCACAACACAAAGACATCGTAGAGAAGACGCATGCCGCATAACTAATGAATTTCGAAAACCCCATACCCCAATAGTCAGTGCAACCTCTCGGTAAATGCCTTTGATGCACCCTCAAAAAATAGCTAAAGAAGGACAATTTCCATCACATACAAGTTTTGAAGAGACTCGGTTGAATGGTGGTTTTTATTTAGTCAGCAAACGTATACAACCACCAGAAAAGAAAAAAATTTCCAGTTTTTTCTTTTCTTTTCCTTTCCTTTCTTTTTTTTCTCTCTTTTGCTTTCGTGTGCATGTGAAAGAATCATAAAGGATTTGAATGTGTTTGTTAGTGGAATCCTTTGCATACTTTTAGGCAAAGTAATGCGTACATAATATTGTTAAATTTCCAATATTTTTTTTTAATTTATTTCGATTTTAAAGAAATACCTCAACATCAAGTGTTGAAGAGGTTAAAGGCTATGGGTTGAGGCAAATAGAAGACCTCTGAAGCGTAAGGCTTTATCATCAGCATAATGGTGTTGCACGATGAACAGCATAAAAGAAAGACTTTCAATCAAAAATGGAATCCGATAATACTTATATAGTAGGCCCTCTTTGAAGAAAGTGATCCCACTTGGGGTCACTGAGATACCACAATCAACCTTCAACCAGGAGATGAAACATTTCCTAGAGGAAACTAAACCCGGTCCACAATAAATCTTGCTATTGCAGCCATATTTATATACATACATAATTGGTCATTACAACCCTTCAGTCAGGATTACGACCTAGTTTCTCACACCACTTATGTTGTGTGCGTTAATTTTCATGCATGAGTGGTGGGACCTACAGTTTGAAGTCGCTTCCGAATGCCAGATTTTTGGAAAACTTTTCATGGCAATTTCCATTTACTCCTGCAGAGTTTTTGCCAGAAATCTGCTGAGAGGAAGTCGCCGAAGAAATATTTTCTGTATTTTATTTTGATGTCTGGCCTGGCGCTCGAACCCTAGATTTTCATATAATAAGTCAACACACTACCTACTAAACCACGTCGACTTTAAGCCATATTTATATACGAGAGTATATTAGAAGGTGAGAAGTCAAAAACACTCGTCTTTTTATTTTAAAAGATGGGCACTGACACACGACATTAAAGACAATCTGCTCCCCCATATGCTTCTTAGACAGGAAGCTTCTGCATGAATAATTTGCTGAAATGCCGAGTATTACGGCACTATTACCAAATGGACTGATGCTCCAGCAGCACTCATTTGCCCAGAATACTGAGGCTTTCGGCATGATTACCAAAGGTGCCATAAGATCTCTGTCGAACGTTGTGAATAACTCCAAGATGGTCGGGGAATGTCGCCGCTGTCCCGAACTTCTTTCTGAGCGCTTCAGTGTCACACTTATCTGGGTCCCCGGGGACAACGACGATGGGTTTTACGTGGGTACCTGTCCGCGTGGACCTAATCCCACGGTGCTCTTCGCACAGGGTGAAATCCAATGCGTCTAACAACACCCCCAAATGTAGCACACTACTGCACATGAGTACCAATTCGAAACTATGTATTTGGACATGATTTCCCCCTTGGTTAGTAGCGGAGCCTATCTAAAACTCCTTCCGATATCTGGGTTACGGCCCCCGGTTGAAAATGTAACTCCACACCGAGCCTACTGACTAGACTCTTACCGCGATTTGGGTTCAAACCACAGCCACCACGATGCTCCCAAAAAGGGCCACATTGCCAGCTTGGAACTGAAGTTCCAGGGGCTCCTGATTCCCGTGGTACCAGGATTAAGTCTCCCGTCAGACCTCGTAATCAAATCGATTACTACAAGTTGAACTACAAACAGTTCGGGACTGGTGGCCCAGGGGTCCTCGGGTACAGTAACATTCCGGGAAACTGCAGAGCCGACGAGCTTGCACGGGTTGGAGCACTACTTTCGGAATCCTCTTCAATCGACTTACGGATGCCACTTACCTTGGTCAAGCTGGCCATCACGCAGAAATTCTTTCGAGACGCCAACCTATCCTGGGTCAATGAGGAGTCTTGCTCCACCGCTAGGCTCACTTGGCCCTCGATGGACAGAAGGCGCACCAACCAGCTACTTGGACTTGATCGTAATGTCGTCTCGATCACTGTGGCCATGCTGACTGGTCATTGTGTTATGGGAAGACACGCGGAAAGAATGCAGCTCCCATTTAATGACTTCTGCCGTGGATGCAGATTCGTTGAGGAAGAGGAGACTGTTATCCACTTTCTTTGTCAATGCCCATCTTTTGCGAGATGCAGATATCGGTTATTTGGCTCTCCAATTCTTGTCAGTTTGACGGAGCTATCGTCCATTCATGTCAAGGATATAGCTTCGTTTATCAAACTTTCGGGCTGGTTTTCCAGCGTGGGGTAGTCGTTTTTTATATGTGCAGCCATTGAGCTGACCACCATCTTCTTCCTCCCTGGTTTGGAAGAACTTGGTCAGAACAGAGATTGCGTTCACCTGTGGCTACACAACTGGCCGCTATGAGTGCTCAAGTCAGCTTTTGGTATCAAAGCTACAACTCCAACCTAGCCTAACCTAACTTGAGAGGACGAACGTGCCCATTAATGACGGAGGATATCTAACTGTAGAGATTCATTGCAGCATCATTGCAATATGACTTGTGTTTCACTGTTCTATTGCTACTATAACGGAATTTGTTCGAGCGAAGTAAGGGGACTTGTTCCTGAAAATCGTATATTCCTACGAACATCCGTTTTTGCTCGTAAAGCACATCCGTTTGTGTTGGATTCGCCAGTGAATCGCAGAGTGCATTACAGACAGAATTCGTTCTTTTGCCGGACAAGGGATTTTGCTTGAGCAAAAGAAGGAACTTGTTCCCGAGAACCATGTATACTTACGTAGCACCCGTCTATCTCGCAGGGCACATCCGTTTGTGGTCGATTCGCCAGTGAATCGCAGACTGCTTTACAGACATAATTCCTTTTTTAACCGGATTTTGTATGTAAAACTCCCTGTCAGCAGAGTTCTTTCCTGTCACTTACGTTTTAAAAGAGATTCGAAGCTAATATCCACAAACACTACTCCCACTGTCCTACTTTCTTCTAAACTGTTTTCCTAAACCCAACACAATGCTGTGCATATGTAGGGGCCATCCCTTGAGTGTTACATACATGAATAATTAATTTTTTTGACATGTCTGACCTGAGGTTTGAATCGTGGCCTTGTGTCTAATAAGCCAATACACAACCCACTGGACTACGGCGAACACTTAGCACAGCAGATATCATTTTAACATTCCACTCGCTAAGGCATATTATTCAATCATACAGTGTCCAGTAACTGCTTCTGTAAGGATTCTGATGCAATTGTTTAAAACAGTGGCTCTATGTCATGTAGTTCGCATGAAGACCAACCAGAACCCTTGGAAAAATTTATCAGGATTTTTAAGCGAAGACACAAACCCACAAAGCCATACATCATCCAGTGGTTCATCAGCAAGTGATAATTCATTACAAAACTTCTACTATTCCCAGGTATTAATAATAATTCCTTGTGATCCAATGCTTTGGTTTCAATCTCTTGAATTTAAGAAATACTTCATCAGGTTTTTATGCAGCTGCTCTTGGCCACTTTCACAAAAATTATCCTTTAAGTCAGTCATGTTTCCCATAAAAACCGAAGAAAAAAACAAACACTGCTGGCCACAAATTATGCTCCATTAAAGCAGAAAGAAACCCCAGGAAAGAGAGAAAAAGAGTGGTAAAGGAGGAAGTAGAAAGAGAAAATTAACCACAAAATTACAAACACAAGCGTTAAATTTGCAAAACCAACATCATGCCTGATCTGAGTTTATATGACACAAAATATTCGTTAGTTTTACAACAGGAAGCCATGGAAAACAATAAAAAAAAACTCCTATACAACGTGTTAGGAACATCCTGGTGCTAAGGTCTTGGGTACAGTACATCAGTTTTTTTCTGTTTTCCTCTTTACGTTTCTAAAGGGTGGGCATTTAAGAGATTAAATTTTAAAAATCTAATAAATCAAAAAAGTGTTTGAAATTTTGCCAAATTTTCATTGTTGTTGTGAAATTGTCCCAGGTTAGAAATAAAATTTTATTTCATTCATATTGCTGCCGCGGCTGGCCTTACAGTACGTCATTCGATCGCAGCAATTGTTTGTGCATTTTTCGAATGTTTGGAGTCGTATCTCGGCAGTGGCATCACGAATGTTGGCCTTCATATACTAAATTGTGTCTGATTTGTCGATATATCGTTTGTCGATATAATCTTTAACTGCCCGACACAGAAAATAGTTCAACGATGTCAAACCGCAGGTTCTTGCCTTCCAATTGCTATCCCCATTTCGGCTAATTAAATGGCCATCAAGAAGTCGCGCTAGTCTAGTAGGCAGTATGTTGGCTTATTAGACGTAAAGCCCGGATTCGTATCAGGCATCGAAACGAAATATGAAAAAAAATATTTCTTCGGCGATTTCCTCTCAGCAGATTTCTGGCAAAAACTCTGAGTTTCTCAAAAATCTGTCTTTCGGAGTCGACGTTAAACTGTAGGTCCTGCCACTCACGTATAAAATTAACGCACACAACATGAGCGGTGTGAGAAGCTGAAGCAGTAATCCTAACTGAAAGGTTGTAATGGCAAATTATGTATGTATGTATGTATGTATGTATGTATGTTAATGGCCATCAATCGTTTGACGCAATAAATCGATTGTGACATGAGATGTTTGGCAAGTTGCACCACATCCTGTTGAAACCATTCATCGTTCACATCAATACCATGAAGAGCGGGTACAAAAAAATTGGTCATCATGGTGCGATAGGTGTTTCCATTGGCCGTAATGGTTGCACCGTCCTCATTTTCAAATAAATATGAGCCAATCCTGCGTCTGCTCCACAAGCCGTACCAAATAGTCGCTCGTAATATGGGCATTGGCTTCTGTAAGACCACATGTGGGTTTTTTGAGCCCCATATACGGCAATTTTGCTTATTAACGTACCACCCACCAAGATGAAAATGAGTTTCAACAGAAAAGTTGATTTTTTTTATTGGAAAATTGACATCATCATGCAGTTTCTCGTTGGCCCAGCTATTGAAGGGAAAGCGAAGCGTCATATCACGATCTTTTCCCAAATTCGACGTAAACTGGTGCGTTAGGTTAGTGTGGTATCTTCATAACAAAAGCTCAATTGAGCACGCATAGCGGCCCGTTGTGATGCCGCAGGTGAACGCAGTACCTGTACTGACCAAGTTCCCCCGAACCCAGGAGGGGTCGGTCAGCGCAAGATCTGCATATCCAAAGCACGACTACCACGCGCTGGAAAACCAGACAGAAAGTTTGATGAACGAGGCTATACCCTTGACATCAATGGACGATAGCTCCGTCAAGCTGACAAGGGTCGGAGAGACAAATATCCTATATCTGCACCCCGCAAGAGATGGGCATTGGCAAAGAAACTGGATAACAGTCTCGTCCTCCTCAGCGGATCTGCACCCACGGCAAAAGTCATTAAATGGGATCCGCATTCTTTCCGCGTGTCTTCCCATAACGCAATGACCTGTAAGCATGGCCACTGTGACTGAGATGATGCCGCGACCAAGTCCAAGTAACTGGTTGGTACGCCTTCTATCCAGCCAGGTGAGTCTAACGGTAGAGTAGGACTCCTCGTTGATCCAGGATAGGTTGGCGTCTCATAGCCACTTTGAGCGAGGCAAGTGGCTTTCCTAAGTAGATTGAACAGGATTCCGGGAGTAGTGTGCCAGCTCTAGCTATCTTGCCGGCTCTGCAGTTTCCCGGAATGTCACAGTGTCCGGGAACCCAGACAAGTGTGGCACTTAAGCGCCCAGAAAGAAAGTTGAGGCAACGGCGACATTCCCTGACGATCCTGGTATTATTCGCAGTGTTCGACAGAGGCTTTATGGCAGCCTGGCTATCCGAAAAGATCGAGATGCGGTTGAAAGGAACACCGTATGCGAGGATCCATTGTGCGACCCGGTAGATGGCCATTACTTCCGAACTGGTGCGTGTTCAATGTTCAATTCCTGAGAACGATGACGGGTTGATGTTGATGGATACTCACTTACACTCTCAGCCACAGCGTCGATATTTTCGAGTATACGAGTACGCACTGTACGAGCACGCTCATATCTTGGCTTAACAACAATGAAACCAGTTTCATGAACTTAAGCAATAAACTTGCGTTTACCGGGCACTGTTACTCCTTCTGCACGACCAAATTTTCGTATAACATTTTCATGCAATTTCCGAGCAATTGTCTGTGCTTTGGAAATAAATTTTCAATAAATCCCTACGCTGCTCAAGGGGGTAAATCGATTCATTACGTTCAGTGGTGATAATAAGCTGCAGTTTGTGACAGAATAGAATGACATAAGTATTGCCATATTAGAAATAACTGATGGTTCAGGTTTAAACAGATAGATGGCCCACCCGATATTTATTTTGCGAATAAAATATTAATGCTGGCTTTTATGCTGGCTCTATTAAGAGAGATGAACAGAACAAAAGTTGTTATTAAATCTACATTTATGTTGTGTGTATTTAAAATATTTGCGTAGGTATTGTATATGACCATTCCACCGTCTGACTCTCTCTCTTTCTCTGCCTGTATGTTTAAACATTTTGGAGGAGTACGTCTGTTTAATAGTCAAACTCTTAACAGACATACATACAGACTGACGGACAAAGAATGACAGCTTATTTGCATATTTTAACATTTATTTTCGTTTTCCTTTTATTTTTCGTTTTATTTTTTGTGTTTTTTTCTTATGAAAAATTAACAGTGTAGTCGGTAGAGGTTAAAAGAATAAGTCATGTGCAGACGAAACATGTATTTTGTCGTCATCCTCATCATCATCAACATCATTTGACAACCTCTACTCAAGTGAAGTTTTAAAACAACGACATGACTGGAACTGCATTATAAAGCAACTACTTTACATGGATTTTCTATCTGTCTCTTTCTCCCTTTGTCTCTGTCATTTTAATTTTACACAGCTACACGCAGTTGAAACGTGCAAATATTTTTCTACAAATTCTAGACCACTTTGATACACACTATTAAACAATTTGATAATCCTGCTGGAGATAAAGCAGAAACTCTCTATCAAATACTTTTTTAAGCAAATTTGCGTAAATTTATTAATGTTTTGTGTGCCAATATGAAAAGCTGCATGAGCGCAAAACTTAAGGCTATGCTAAGCCTTCTTACACCTAGACTTGTTTGCGGGTTAGAGAATTTGAGTATTGCAAAAAATGTTTTGTCCATTATTTATTTGCTTGTATAGTTAACTGACGCATAAGATCGCACATCAACGCATGTTGACGCATCTCGACGCATATTCGAATAAAACTGCATTAAAACAGTTTTCATGATTTAATACCAAATAAACTACAAATTTTAGTTTCTGTAAGTTTTATCAATGAACACTGGCAAATAGATGATTATTATATTAAGCAGGGCTCCATATTACGTTTACGATTAAATTTTTTTCAAACCTTTACTGCCTCTTTAAGAATACAAATTTCCGGCCTTAAAATTCCGTTAATTTTTCTACAAATTCTAGACCACTTTGGCACACACTATTAAACAATTTGATAATCCTGCTGGAGTTAAAGCAGAAACGCTGCAATCAAATCTTCTTTTTAAAGTAAATTTGCTTAAATTTATAAATGTTTTGTGTGACAATATGAAAAGCGTTTTTTGGTACCTTTAATTAGGCTGTCGTGAACTCAACCCTTAAGCCTATGCTAAGCCGTCTTACACCTTAACTTGTTTCACGGTGGAGAATTGAGGATTGCAAAAAATGCTTTATCCGTTATTTATTTGCTTGTATAGTTAACTGATGCATAAGACCGCACATCAACGCATGTTGACGCACTTCAACGCATATTGGAATAAAGCTGCGTTAAAACATTTTTTATGATTTAATGCCAAATAAATCAAGTGGTGAATCAAGCTTGCCTTAAAAAACGTTCAGTTCTGACAATCCTAGGACCGACATCTCCAACCAATGCGAAATACAAAGAAAATATTTCTTCGGCGTCTTCCTCTCAGCAGATTTCTGGCAAAAACTCTGCGAGTTAATACAAAATTTACATCAAAACTTTTTAAAAATCTATTATTTGGAGCCCATTTTAAACTATGGGTCCCCCGCCACTCATATATAAAAATTGAGCCACGCAACATAAGTGACGTGAGAAGCTGAGATCGTAATCCTGGCAGTAATACCCCATTTAAGTAATTAAGTAGGGGGAGATCACAGTTATCTTTCTCCCATAAAAGCTTCTGTATAACTTATCTGCTTGTGGTGTGGTATCGAATACCATGGCTATCATGTTGGTCACCACAATTTCTACATTTAGGTCATGTGCTTAATCGATATAAGCCATATTTATGTATTTTAACAAGATTATGGTTCATGTAATCATAATATTTTTATACGTTTTTATACGTATGCTCTCAATATCCTTTATTTGAAAATATTTGTAAATAAGTTTCATCTTTTATTCTTTTATCTTTTAAAGGTATTAAAATGTGTCAATAAAAATATTAATTTTTATAAGAAATTTATGCCTGTTTTTTTGTTTTTCCTTTAAAGAAAATAAAAATAAATTGAAAGAAAAAGAAGGAATTTTTTTAGGTTTTAGGTGATCAAATCCGATTATGTTTTACCACATCCTGTATAACAATTATCAAGTGATACAAATTGCTACAGTGTTAAGTTTTTTGGTTATCAGCATCATTATATTTCAACGCAACTTGCATTCATAGGCCTATGTTCTGGAACACTTATACCGAAATTTCATTGAGAAACTCCTGGCATTCAGAAAAGATGAGATGCCGTATATTAGGAACATAATCACAACCTAGATGTCAGTTAAAATCTCATCAATCAACAGACATATTGCCTTTTTAAAAATGGCCATCCTTTCTGCCTACTCTAGTAATATTGCTGTAGGGTGTCTACAGTATTTTTTTAGGTATCAATAAAGCATACATTTTATAAGGAAACTTCAAAAGATAAAATACTTTAATATTTCAAATTTATTTTAAAGCATACTTTGTATCAAAAAACAAGATTAAAAATTGAAGTATACTTTAAGGCTAAAAAGTATATACAAAGTAAAAGTATTGATTTTTTTAAACAAATAATTCGTATGTTTTTAAGAAATTAAAATAAAACAAACGATATTAAACAATTATTTAATGTTCAATACACTCTCACTACTTTTGCATACACACACACTCTCTCTCTCTCTCTCTCTCCCTCTCTCTTTTGGCCTCTTTTCTTTGCTGAAATATAAGACATGTAAACATAAGGCATACATAGCCTGTAGAAAACGTTGAAATTTTATTTATTTCTTCTTGTAAAAAATCACAATTTCAATCCCCTCTCTTCACTCTCTCTCTCTCTCTCTTCACTCTCTCATTATCGTTTCTGAATGCATATTAAAAAAAATTCACATCACGTTAAAACTCTTGCATTTGCCAAAGTCGCTTATAGTGCAGACTTCCTCAGGCAGTTGAGTCAATTCGTCAGTCGGCCATCTGTTGACTTCAGGACCATCACCACCACTGCTGCGGCCGCTAACCCTATCATCCCTTATACTATATAATTACGTAACGTAAGAGTCCAGGGTATAGTTACCGTCAATGACAGTGTCAATGCAGTGGCATCAATGCTTTTTGTATGTGGTCATGTATTTTTGGTGTATTTTATGCGTTTATCGATGTATCTGCGTGTGTAAACATGTACGTGTATGTGTGTGAGTAAATTTTTGTATGTTAAAATGCAAATCACATACGCATCGCATATAATTTGTAATTAATTATGCTATAAATGATGCAACGTTCATTTTTCGTTAATATATACGCACACAGCTGTATACACATCCATACTGTTACGTACTCATACTGTTATATGTACATACGTATGTATGTATATGCACGTAT
The DNA here is from genome assembly GCA_936449025.2 of Sarcophaga subvicina. NCBI lineage: Eukaryota > Metazoa > Arthropoda > Insecta > Diptera > Sarcophagidae > Sarcophaga > Sarcophaga subvicina. The sequence goes on along the minus strand of OW388084.2, from coordinate 94,315,873 downwards.
AGTAATTGCTTCAAATATACTTTGAGGCAGTTGAAAAGCAAAAACACATACACAAGCTGTTAAGGTTAACAGCAATAATAATAAAAACAACAACTCGCATTAATATACTTATGCACACAATTAAAATACTTAAATACCTATGAGTCTTGCGGCTACGAAAAAAAATATGTATGTATCTACACTAAGAAAAATTAACGGAATTTTAAAGCCTGAAATTTGTATTCTTAAAGAAGCAGTAACAGTTCAAAAAATATTTAATCGTAAACGTAAAACAGAGTCCTGCTTAATATAATAATCATCCATTTGGCTGTATTCACTGATAAAAACTTACACAAACTAAATTTTTTAGTTTCTTTGGCATTAAATTGTAAAAACTAGTATAATGCAGCTTTATTCGAATATGCGTCGAGGTGCGTCAGCATGCGTCAGTTTACTATACATGCAAATAAATAACTGACAAAACATTATTTGCAATACTCAATCCTCTACCATGTAAACTTCATGTGTAAACTTTTCATTATATAAATTACATGTGTGTTTAGTATAGATTACATAGATATATGTATGCGTTTAACAAGAATTTTTAGTTTCTTTGGCATTAAATTGTAAAAACTAGTCTAATACAGCTTTATTCGAATATGCGTCGAGATGCGTCACTATGCGTTGATGTGCGATATTATGCGTCAGTTGACTATATAAGCAAATAAATAACGGAAAAAGCATACTCTGTTATACTTAAATTTTCTAAGGTGTAAATTTTGTGTGTAAGCTTTTCATTATATAAATTACATGTGTGTTTAGTATAGATTACATAGGTATATGTGTGCGTTTAACAATTTAAAAGAAATTCTTTTTTTTTTATTTTAGACTCTTAATCTTTTCCTTTAATATTTACAAATATTATAACATAAATTTACAAAAACATAAAAATAAACAAACGTACACAATTACATACCTAAGTAAATATACACACACATATGTTCACAGAATACGTGCGTAAATATATTTATGATATTTTGAAGCCATCATCTTTCTTTTTATTTGTATATGTTATTGCATAAGTATGTTGTGTATTGTGTCCTGTAATATAAATAATTGACTTGTGAATTATAGCAGGTGTGTTTTATATTAATTAAGGTTAAAGGTTGATTGAATAAATTAGTCACACTAATTAGTGTCACATATTTGTAATACGAATATGGTATCACAGACGGCCTGTATGTTTTTATTTTTACATTCACATTCTTGTGCTCAGTCTCTACTCTCTCTCTCACTGTCTCTCGCCATTTCTTTTTTCCTTTTTATTTATATTTGCGGACACATGATTGAGTTGTAAACACTACAGCTCAGTGGTCATCACTTAATTAAGCGAAAAATTTAATGAAATTTTCTTCTTTTATTTTTAAACGAATTTTGTTTTGAGGGTCACAAGTTGAAGGCCAATAATGTTTAAATAAGTTCAGCGGAAGCAAGGATTTTAGAAGGGCATATCTGTGGTAAAATGTGACAACTTAAGCTTCTCTTTAATAGAAGTCATTATTCAAATTTTGTAATCTTATCCACTCTTACGCAGATGACAGCAAATATTTGCCATTCATATTCTTTCAATGGTAGGCGGAGGCCTTTGGAGATCGAGGCGAAAAGGCTTCCTACGAATGACAATCTTACCTCTGACCTGCAGTCAATCGCCGAATGCTGTTTATTGTGGTCGCCAGAGGCTATCAGATAATGTGCTGGCTTTTAAGATGTGAGGCCATGGTTAAACAGCAGGTTGATCATCTCCAACAAAACAAAAAACGAAAAAAAATTTCTTTGCCCACTTCCTCTCAGCGTATTTCTGGCAGAAACTCGGAGAGTAAATAAAAATTGCTGTGAAAAGTTTCTCAAAAATCAGTCGCTCATGTATAAAAATTAACGTAAACAACATAAGTGCTGCGAGAAGCCCGGTCATAGTCTTGACTGAAGGGTTGTAATGAAAAATAAATATTCTGTGTGTATAATGAAAATACAACAACAAACACCAGTATAAAAAATTTTAAACAAGTAAACAAAAATACAACAACAAACACTACAAGAATAAATGTAAACAAAATACACAAACAACCATAATGAAACAACGGTGTTTACATTTAAAAAGATTTCTAGAAGGTGAAGTCACGTCCATTGGCCTTCAAGAACATTCATCAGTCTGCTTACCCTGCCATATAAAAGGCCAGGCAAAGCAGGCGAGTGAGTTAGTGAAGTACAGTCAGTCTTGTGTGAAGACATAATGCGTTGAGTAATTGTGGTTTGAATATCTCAGTTAGAAAGATCTGTCGTATAATTGCCTTGTAATTGTTATTGTATTTGCTAAGTAATTGTTATTGTTTATATAAAGGTCGCCGTAGTCTAGTAGGTAGTGTGTTTGCTTATTAGAAGTAAAGCCAGGATTCGAGTCCCAGGCCAGACATCAAAACATCCATTCAGTTAACATCCATGATAAATGCGGCCTTTTCTTAACGGAAGCAAACTGATGTAATTTTTACGGATTTTAGTAAGGCGTGAATCACAAACTTTTGTTAACTAAATTGGATTTAATGGATGTAAATCATAGGAGTTTAAGATGACTAGAGTCGTATTTGACTGGTAGAAAGCAGACTGTATATGTGAACAATAGCTTATCTAAGTATGTTTATGTGCTATCTGGTGTTCCTCAAGGCAGCCATTTTGGTCCACTTTTTTTCGCTGTTTTTGAACCATCTTTCCCACATGATTAATTTTGCTAATATCTTAATGTAGGCTGACGATGTAAAAGTTAATCGCTCCTTTAATAATTTCATCGAGCATATTTAGCTTCAAAGTGTTCTCAATAATTTCTTTTCGTGGTGCGAGTACAACATGATGGAGCTGAATATTAAAAAAATGCAAATGTATGCGTTTCTCAAGAAATAATTTTATTGCGGTTAACGACTTGCTTGGAGGTCATCAACCGGAAATAGTGGACTCTTCTATTGATCTTGTGATCCTATTAGACACAAAATTAAACTTTAATGATCATATCACTTTGACTGTAAATAAAGCAAGAAGGAATTTACTACATTTTTACATTTATTACTAAACAGTTATACGTATCGCTTGTCAGACTAATTTTGGAGTATGGATCCATCGTATGGGATCCTCACTATAATGTTTACAGCGAACACATCGAATCTGTTCAGAAACAATTTCTACTCTTCTGCTTTCGTGGCCTTGGATGGAATTACTTGAATATGCCTTCATATACTAGCAGACTGGCTTTTATAAAACTTTCTACCATTAAGAGTCGTCGAACAATGTTAAATATATCCTTCATGGTTAACCTGATCAATATCTGATCTGTAAATAAAAATTGCCATGAAAAGTTTTTCAAAAATCAGTAATTCGGTGTCGACTTTAAACTGTAGGTCCCGTCACTCATGTATAAAAATTAACACACACAACTAAGCGGTGCGAGAAACTATGTCGCAATCCTGACGGAAGGGTTGTAATGACCAATTATGTTATGTTATGTATGTAAACAGAGGCAATTGTTGTTGTATACATCAAGTTGTGAACAGTGGCACACCGAATTGTGCGAATAATAAAGAATTTTAATTAAAACTAAATAGAAATTTATTTTTATTTTACTTGCAATCTACGAGCTCATATTTTAAACGTTTTTAAAAGGCAAAAAAGTGAAGGAATTGAAATTCCTCCACAAAGTAAAACTTTCTCTTGACGATTCGAAAACTGGTGAGTAATTCTGAATGCTTTTCCTTACTGCATTTTGAAAATAATTGCCATTGTATGACCCAAAATAGCCTTTTTGTATGGCACTTATGGTAGAACAATAACATGATTTCAAGACATTTAAAAATATTTTCTTTGATTAAAAATTTCGTTTTATTTCGAGAACACAAAAAAAAACACAACGAAAATCGATTTCATAAAATTAAAAAACAAAAAAAAGGAGGAGAAAAATGAAAGCAAACTTCTTATCCTCATATTGTGTGGCATGTTGCAAACGGAAATGCACTTGTAATAAATGTTTCCGTTTGGCATGTTTAAAGGCACTAAAATTCCAAAATTGTTTATTACAATGACTTGTAAGCACTTTAAAGTACAGGGAAAAACAATTTATTTTTTTAAAAAGGAAACTTAGAACACAAGTTCTTTAATTTTCATCATAAACAAAAAAATAAAAAAATAAAAACAAACAATTTTAATGGCATTTTATAGAGAATATTTGCTGTCCTTCGTCCTTTTGTGAGTTCCAATTCAATTTTTATTTCTATCGATTTAACCCCAATACATGAGACCCGGGTGAAATGACAACTGCAATGCGTAACTTGCATAAATGAATATTTCATTCTCTTCATATTTCTTGACTTTCTACTCTTGAATATGAAATTCTTTATTTATTTTGATTTTTTTTTTAAATAAAAAATTTATTTTCTTAAAGCACAAAGCAAATATTGATCAAAAAATAAACAAGGAACAATTATTTAAAAGAATCCAGAAAAATGTCCCAAAGGTTGTCAATTATTTTTGGAAACCAAAGATGTTAAGAAAAGAAAGTTTCAAAAATAAATAAATTCGATAAACCTGCAAAGCATTTTAATATAGGAGGGATGTATGAGAAGTCTACATTCATACATACATACATACATACAAACATAACTGGTCATTAAAAGCCTTTAGTAATGATTACAACCTAGTTTCTCAGACCACTTATGTTGTGTGCATTAATTTTATATATAAGTGGCGGGACCTACTACACTTTAAATTCGACACCGAACAACAGATTTTTGAGAATCTTTTCATGACAATTTTATTTTGCTCGCAGAGTTTTTGTCTGAAATTGGTTGGGCATAGAGTTTGTACCAAGGCCTCATAAGTCAACACACTACTTACTAGACTACGACGACTTCTATATTGATTACCGTCTCTAATCGAAATAGTATAGAACGTCTATGAAGACATGATTATAAACAAGAAGAGAGGAATTTCCCCCGCACTATCTTGAGTCCCACTCGCTGCAGTTTTATGGCTTCCAGAGATCAGCAATGAATCGCTTTTTTGCTACTCATAAGTACTCATGAAATTTTGAGTATGAGTGAGTCAACAGTATTGAGATTCAACTGCTCTGATTCATTTGTGGTCCCTACAACATTGATTTATGAGTACAGGTTGCAATGAGTATGAGTATAACGTTGAGATCAAACTCATAACATACGAAATATGTTTGATTCATACGCCTACTCATTCAGATTCATTACTTTAGAATAATACTTATAATAATGAGTGTTTCGAGTGATTCGAATCATTCGTCAAAATTTATAGTCTTAGTTGTTGTTGCATTTACAAAAAAGAAGAAAGACAAAGACAAAGATAACAAGTAAAGCAAACACACAACCTTCTAGTGAGTATTGTAGTGTTCGTACTCGAATCATACTTATTTTGTGATTCTTGTAAATTTTGAGTAAAGGAGAGTTGAAATCAACAAGATCATGAGTATTGTTCAGTATGAGTACGATGAGTACTTCAAATTTTGAATATGAGTAGTATGAGTATGATATTAAAATAAGTATGAATGCGTATAAGTAACAGAAATTATGAGTATGATTCGAATCTACTCATCTTTTTGAATACTCATTGCTGACCTCTGATGCTTCCTGACTGCAAAGAAATTCTTACTAGGCGCCCATCCTTCAAATACCGCTTCAGTTCTGAAAAGGCGTATTCCTCTTACCCCCGTTAAGCGAATATATTTATTGATCGCTGACAAATTCTGAATTGAGTAAGAAAAGTTTTTCATTGCTAGATAGCTCTGGCCTCAACCAAGGGGTTGTAATGAAAGATTATGTATGTATGTATGCTACTGACGTACACAACGCGTAATTATATCAAATTATATGGTTATGGCGACAATTTAACATCACTACGATGCGAAATAAGACGGCCATTTAATTTGTTGCGCAAATGAGCCATTTCGCCGTTTCGTTGGCTGTGTGGCATGTGGATGCCCATAAAATGTCTCATCATCAACGTTATCATCTATAGCGTACACAATTCACGGTAACTGCATGACCGATCTCATTTTCGAAGAAATGCGGCCTGATGATGCCGCCATTCCATAAATTGCACCAAACTGCTACTCTTTTCGAATGTATAGAGTTTTCATCAAAAACTCCTGGAATCTCTTTGCCCAAATCATTTTCTTAAAGGTCCATATCCCCGTTATCATCTGGAGATAGTGCATATCATTCTCTGCAACTGGTTTGTCGACCTCTTATTCGAACAAGTACAGCTTGCTGACGCCACCAGCCCATAGATCGCACCAAACAGTAACTCTTTGCGAATGAAATAGGGTTTTCAACAATAACTTGTGGATCCTCTTTGCCCAAAGGTCTTTATCCTCAATTCTTGGCCGCAGAATGCCCACACTATTCACGGCAACTAGTTTCCCGACGTCATTTTAGAGTGCAAGTACAGCCTGATGACACCGCCAGCTTTTAAATCCGCTTTTTGTTGATTTATAGGGTTTTCAACAATAACTCGTGGATTTCTCAGTTGCTTGAATGCAGGCTTTTTGCCTGTTAACGAATACATTAAGGTGGAAGTGTGCCTCCTCGCTGAATAAGATTTCCTTCGTAAAGTCACCATTCACTTCTGTACATTCAACCAACTATTCAGCGTATTGACGACGTTTTGAAATGGTCAGTAGACTTCAGCTCTTAAATCAAGGGAGCCTTCTTAGCGTGTAAATTGAAACTTTTATTTAAAACCGCATCAGTGATGTACATGAGATGTTTGAATGGTGTGGACACGATGACAACGAGTCAAGTGTGACGGCTCTTTTGCCATACTAAGCGAACAACAGCAATATTTTCCGCAGAAAAAACTGAAAGAACATGCGCAGGTGTTTTTACATTTCCTAAAAATTTAGGTCAGATTTACGCTGTTCGAATACTCCACAAGAAAGAAATCGCACGGTGACCTCAAATATCCAATGTGGCAAGCGCTGAGTGCTGAATATCCAATATGGCATAGGCTGTGCGGCACGTAGTGTTTCAGGGGTGTCCAGGGCATTCCATTCAGGCCGAAGGAAGTTGGTAATCATCGACTTATACTGCTAGTCGACAAAAGTTATCCTGAAAGGAATATGGAATGATGACGTCGCTAGCCTAAAACCCCTGACAAATAGTGACTTTTTTGGAAAGCGTAGGGGCTGCACAAGAGAGTCGTACGGCTGTCAAATTTTCATTCATATTTTCCCTCAATGTCGTACGCTTTCATTGCAAATTGATTTTATACTATACTCTCCGCTCTCGTCCTACAAAAGTATTTGACAAATGTTTGACAAGTTGTTTGACTGTCTAAATCCAGCTTAAATGGTATCCTAGACATACAGGGTGTGGTTAGGATCTAAAGCTATTTAATTTCTTCCGGTCATAGTGTTTACGATTTGAACTTTATGGATGAATATAATATGAGTTTGATGAATTTGATAACAGTTTGATGTTCAAATAAAAAGTGAAATTTAAAATCAAAATCAATTTATTGCCTTAAGCCTTCAGGTCATTTTAAATTCAAATGCCAAGCATACGCACTCAGTTTTCATTCCACTTTCAACACACTTTGTTTACCATTTAAAGGCAAATCATTTTCACTTTTTTTGGCGGCCACCTTCCTCTGTACGGCCATTTGTACGATGCCAGTAATTAAAATGTTAAATTTTCCTTTCCTTAATAAACACTCAAACAAAAACTTGCATTAACATTCAGTGGCTGTCATTAAATTAAAAACAACAACAGCAATAAAATAAAAACAACAAAACAAAACAAAGTAAAGTAAACTTTTGATTTTAAAATTATCGAATCTCTATCCATTTAGAGGCTTAAAGAACTACAAAAAAAAGAGAGGAGGCAAAAAACTTTTTAATTTCGCCAACAAAGTCGTTGGTTGGCCTGTTTAAATGAAATTCTGCTGTCAAATAGATTTTGAAAACGACAAAAAAAGACCAAAGAGTGGTACAAAGAAGAACAGAAAGAGAGAAGAGAGTGAAGAGAGAAGAGAACTTCTAAATTAAGCAGGTTTACACAACAACAGCAAAAAAGTTTGTTCAGAGCTACAAACATTAAATGTTTTGGCCAACAGCCGTTGGAAAAAAATTTAAACTTAAAACACCCGGGTATAAACAAAAAAAATGGGCAAAGGAACTTGTCATACAACAAAAAAAAAAAAACATTTGTAATAAGAAAAACAAGCAGTTTTTGTATATTGTACGAAAATATGTGGCAAAAATAGACGCAAATACGAGCATACTTCTGCACTATGGGAAGCAAAAAAAATTTTTTTTTCGCATTTTAACTGCTCAAAATGTCAACAATTGTGAACTTTTTAGGAGTTTTTTCCCTTGCTTCTCATACCATTACTACTCTCCATATTACAAGTTACTTGAATACAATGCCTATACATACATACCCTTACATTAGTGTTTGTTTGAGCAAATGAACAAGTTTATCTGCGTGTTTGTGTATGCATGTTTGTGATTGTTTGCATTGGTGTTTGTGTAAATGAGCTGGTAGAGCGCATTACCAATAAAGCAAAACAAATCCACTTAACTGGTTAAAGTCACTTGGCAAAAATTGTGACAACAACAAACAACAACAAACAACATAAAGAGTAAAGAGCTAAAGTCATACTTAAAGAGAGAGAGAGAGCGATAGAGAGACAAAGAGGGAAAGTAACATCACAGTGTGGCAACATTAATAAATAAAAATCTCTGTGTATACTCGTACATTATGATAGATTTTTTGGAAGAGAAAATTACTCACCATATGGGTGACAACATGAATTTCATTTAAATGCGTTTCTCCCGTGTGTTTTCCAAACGTTAAGAGTTTATTAATTAAAAGAAACACAGAAAATTCTTAAAAGAAAATCAAATATTTGAATACAATCATACATATGTACATACATACATACGTAATTGTACATTACAACCCTTCAGACCTAGTTTCCCACACCACTTCTGTTGTGTGCATTAGTTTTATACATGAGTGACGGAACCTCCAGTTTTTAAAGTCGACTCCGAACGATAGATTTTTGAGAAACTTTTCATGGCAATTTTATTTACTCTCAGAGTTTTTGCCAGAAATCTGCTGAGAGGAAGTCGCCGAAGAAATATTTTTCCTATTTCGTTTTGATGTCTGAACTGAGATGTGAACCGACTACCTACTAGACTACGGCGGCTTGAAGTCTACATTCACTTTTTTATTTCCTAAGATCTGTAACGAATTCCAGATTATATTATGAGGTGAGTGTTCATGCATTTCGAGATTTGCATGGATCTCTTTAATCCTAATGCTTGCAAAGCAATATCTGGGGATGATCTCCTCCATACATTCACATATGTAATCCTCATCCATTTACGTTTGCTTGTTCACCATCAAAAGCATTTGTTAACTAATTCGGCCATACAACATATGAAAAATATGCTTCAAGCATATACTTGTAGCATTTTTCTGGAATTTTGGTGATATAACGGTACAGGAGTATGTGAGATCATAATATCCCTCACGACCTAATGCTTTTGCTTTTGAATTGTTTTTGCCTCATTGACGTACACTTGAAGTCGTCCTAGTCGGCGACGTTTTTTTCAACAGATCTTGCATTTTGTCGACTGTTAACTGAATCAGTGCTCTTATGAATTTATCCACCATTTTGCGAATACGGCCCTCGTTATGGTGATTATGGCTATATTACCTAACAGAACACCCATTTTAATAAAACAATTTTGTTATTTGCAATTGTTGTTGAATACTAAGATAGCCGCGCCGTAGTCTAGTAGCTAGTGTGTTGGCTTATTAGACGTGAGGCCACGACCCCTGTACATAGATTTATAACACTACGTATATGAAAAAATAATTCTTCGTCAACTTCCTCTCATCTTTCCTCAGATTTCTAACAAAGACTCTATAAATTAAGTCAAAAATTCCATGAAAAGTTACTTAAAAATCTGTCGTTCGAAATCGATTTTAAATTAATACACTCTATAGATAGATTGATCTTTTGGAGAGGAATTACTCACCATATGGGTGACAACATGAATTTAGTTAAACTCGATTTGTGGGTTTGTCCTGTGTGCTCTCTTACCGTTAAGAGTTCAACTATTCATTAAACAACATGTAAATAATGCGTAAATATTGGGTAACTGAGGGGTAAAGATTGTGTAAATAATACGGATATAATATGTAAATAATGTATAAATAAAGTGGATACAATGATACGCAAATAGTACTTGAAAAATATGTAAATAATGTAAAAATAATGCGTAATTAACGTGTATACAATGTATTGTTACGTTTTTACATTTTAAAAACGTTTTATGAGCTCGTAGATTGCAAATAAAATAAAAATAAATTTGTGTTTAGTTTTAATTAAAATTCTTTATTATTCTCACAATTCTGTGTGCCACTGTTCACAACTGTATGGAAACAACAACAATTGCTTTGTTTGTAGTCCCTCTGTTTATACCGTTTGCATAAACAATAGCAATTACTAAACAATTATACGACAGATCTTTGTAACGGAGACCCTCAAACCACGATTACTGTCTTGAAACACACAGCGTCCTCACATAAGACTGACTGAACTTTTACGAACTCACTCACCTGCTTTCTTTGCCGTTTAAATGGTAGGGTAAACAGTCTGATGAATATTGTTGAAGGCGAATGTTCGAGACTTCACCTTCTCAAAATCTCTGTAAATGTAAACATCGTTGTTTACGTTTATTATTGTTGTTTGTGTTTTGTTTACATTTATTCTTGTACTATTGTTTGTGGATTTTTGTTTACTTGTTTACCATTTTTTTATGCTGGTGTTTGTTATATGTATATGTTTGTTTACTGCATTGTTTTGTTTTTGTAGCTTTTGCTTACGAGAAACGACAGACGAAAAGTCCAACCAATCTAAGATCTGCTATATATGTGGATATGCTTTATGGCTGTCCTACGTAATTTAAAAGATAGAAATTATTACGTTTCTCTCTATATTGTACCATCAGTTATGTTTCGGACTGATATGACTTGGAAGCTGGCAATAGTTTTGAGTTTTACATGAGAATTGCCATAAACAGGTTGCAAAACTAAACTGCCTGCTGAAAGCTCACTTTAGACTCAAGTAACATCTGTAATGCAGAAAGAGAATTACTTTAATTCCAATATGTAATGCTTGTGATGAGGAAAACGATGCGGCATTAAGGCATTTCATGCAGAGTGAATGCATTTCAGAAAGAAATATCATGATGTGACAGCGTCCTGAAATTCGTCTGGATGACCATTGTGAATGTAGTCTGTCAAATATTCCTGACATGTATGCTAACATTTGTCTTTTTTCTTTCTTTCTTTTATAAAATTATCCTTGAAAATCAACAAATTCAAGACACCCAAAATCAAAGTATGAGTAGGCCATCCATCGGTTACAATTTGAATTAACGGTTATTTCCAATCTGGCAATACTTATGTCATTCTATTCTGTCCCAAGCTTCCGTATATTACCTCCATTGAACGCAATGAATCGATTTACCTTTGAGCAATGTTGGGATGTCAATTTAGCAAAAAAAAATCATCTTTTCTGTTGAAGCTCATTTTCATCTTTGTGGGTTCGTTAATAAGTAAAGTTGCTGTATTTGAGGCTCAGAAAACCCACTCGTTCTCTAACAGATGTCAATGCCCGCATTACGAGTGACTGTTTGGTGGGGCTTGAGGACGGCGCAATCATTACGGTTAATGGAGGCATCTATCTGAGCAATGATGTGAGCAATATTTGGTTTTAACAGAGTGTGGTGCAATTTGCCACAAATCTTACGCTACAAACGACTTATTGCATCAAACGTTTGATGGCCGTTGAATTAGGTGAAATTGTGATGTCAATTGACTGTCAAGAAGCTGCAGTTTGACACCGTTGGACTATTTTCTGTGGGGCGCCGTTAGAGAAAAGTGTTGTGCCAACAAAACAGAGCCAATTGAGCATTTTAAAGCCAACATTCGTGATGCCATTGCCGAAATACGACTCCATACACTTGAAAAAGTCTATAAAACTTGCTACGATTGAATGTGGTATTGTGAGGCCAGATGAGGCAGCCATATGAATGAAATAATATTCCATTTCTGAACGGAAAAATTGTACTTCACAACAAACAAATAAATTTGGCAAAATTTCAATCCTTTTGGTTTTATTGAACTTTTAAATTCATACTTTTAAACGGCCCACCCTATACAACGAAATGCAAGGCAGTGTACATACCTACATAATTGGTCATTACAATCCCTTAACCAGGATTACGACCTAGTTTCTCAGACTACTTATGTTGTGTGTGTTAATTTTATACATGAGTGGTGGGACCTACATTTAAAGTCCACTCCGAACGACAGATTTTTTGAGAAACTTTCCATGGCAGTTTTATTCACTCTTTGATCAAGAAGTCTGCTGACAGGAAGTCGCCGAAGAAATATTTTTTGATGTCTGCCTGGGGTTTGAATCGAGGCCTTATGTCTAATAAGCCAACATTCTCCCTACTAGACTACGGCGACTTTCAAAGCAGTGTACCATCGAGAGTTAATCAGCTGATTGTATGCACGATTAATTTTTTAATTTCAATTTATAATGGAAACACCCATATTCCTTAATATGTAACACACACAGTCATATTGCAGAAGACATACGATCACACACAACACGAGACATATACGCCAGCCTTTAACGGCACTGGTCTTATATTTGAAAGGAAGGAAAAAAAATGTAACTCGCCTAACAGACGACGCATGGCTTGATAGTAGTGTAGCGTTGTCCATATCAAGACATCATATTCGAAAAAGGGACAACGGAATAAACGCAAAAAATAACGGAAAATTCAAAACTCATAAATTGGCTTTATCCACTTAACTGTTAACGGGTTTCAGGGCATTTAAGAAAAAAAAGAAAAAATGAGAAAAAACCGCACAGAGAAGCAAAAGAAAGAAAGAGAAAAAAAATATATGGAAACTGAGAAAGTTTTTCTACTTTAAGGCCACCACACGCCAAACATACAGAGCCAACTGCAGTAGTACCACCACAGTAGAGGCTAAAGCTACATCAGCTGTGTGTGTGTCAGTGGCTTTAAAAAAAACTCTTTAACGACCAAACTTGTGTTGAATGGCAACATTTACGCGCGTCGAAACTACTGCTAATAATGGCGACGTTTGGACAGCGCGAAGCGTTTTCAGCCATTTACTGTGTGGCAAACGTCTAAAAACATTTGCTTTTGACACTCTTCCTCTTCCTCTTCTTCTTCTTCTTTAGATTTTAGCTAAGAAAAGTTTTTCCTCTCCTCCTCTATTTTGTTTTTCTTGTCTTCATCTTTTTTTTATTTCTTCATTTCTGCCTGGTTTCCTGGTTCGTGAATATTTTTTTCTTTTATGCTGCTTCATGTAGTTTTAGTTTTAACTGCCAAAGGAATTGCACTTTAAGGATTGATCACCTCCAAAAGTTGTTTCTATTGCCAAGTTTACTAAGCTGTGTGTTGCTGTTGTAGCATTTAAAGCATTTTTGTTGCAACTTTTCACATCACATGCTTCAATCACCGTTAGTCACTTCAAATATAAATACTACGGCGGTTTTATTTTTTTTGCTGGCGTCAAACAAAATTTCATTTCCTGTTGGACATTTGAAAGAAAGCCCCCCAAAGGAAATAAGCTGATGAATTGCATGCGACAAAATAGTCAACGATTGAATCGTTCGTTTACTTTTTCAAGGAGAAAAGAATATTTTCTTCGTTTTAAATCGATTTTTTTTTAAAGAAAGAAATTTGGGCTAATGATCCTACTTCCTAAGAATTCTGTAACTTGTTATGCGACCAACTTTCGTGGGATTAGAGTAGCTTCAGAAATTTTTTATTTTTTAATTGAAAAGAAAAAAATGTCATGAGAAGCACAGGCGGTTAGAAGAGATCATCATTCGAAAAAGGATGAGAAGTACATACGAGCAGGTAGAGGAAGGCTAGAAGACATATTACAGTTTTACAAAGTTCAACTGCATAGTAGAAGGCCCAGCTGCTTCAAGTTCTCTGCAAAAGTTCTTGACCAGACGAGCAAAGCCAATGCGTCACACTTAACTGAATGCAATAAAAAAGAAAGAGATGCGAGAGACATTGCTGAACGTAATCCTTAGGGATTTGTGCTTTCTTTTTGCATGTTTCCCCCACAAATCTTTGAGCTTTACTTGCGGAAACTAATACTAGACTGTCAAAAAACCAAACCTGCAATGTAGAAAATTTCATTGCAAGTTCGCTGCTTGATTCGTCTAGCCAATTAAAGGACTCTGCAGTTTCCCTGAATGACAATATCTCGATGTCCGTCTAAGCCATTCTTTCGAATACTATAATGTGCCGGTTCCCATTTAAAGCGAATATTTTCGTCTCTATTTATATTTCTTTCTCGGTGAGCACACACCTTTCCAAACATCTCGTTCCACTCCATAGAAGATTTCTGACCACATCGCTCCCTCTCCTCTTAAGCTTATTCTACACGAAATATTTTATTTCTGAACCAAATACCTCTGCTCCTATTCCAATAAATGTCCTTAACTTATTCGTATACTTACGTACATAAATGTTCATTACAACTCTTCAGTCGGTATGCCATGACACCACAAATGTTCTGCGTGTGTTAATTTCATACATGAGTGGTGAGGCTACAGTCGGAGTCGGAGTCAGGAGGACAGATTTTTGAGAACCTTTTTATGGCAATTTTATTTATGCCCATAGTTTTTGCCAGAAGACTCTTAAGAGTGGAATTCACAGAGGAAGTGTTTTTTTCCATATTTCGTCTTTTGTTCGAGATGTCTGGACTAAGGGTTAAACCGCAGCTTCATGTCTTATAAGCTAACACACTACCTACTACACCACAGCGACTCATTCGTATACCCATCTTTTAAAATGGTATGTACTTTCTACAGATACTTGTTTACTTAGTTGGTCCTTTAGACAGGATCAGGACATAGCTTCTCACATTACTGATGTAGTGTATGCCGGAAGAATGCTGAGAGTTGAAATCACTGAGGAAATATTTTTTTTCATATTTCGTGTTTTCTTCGACATATCCGGACTATGATTTGAACATTGTTTGACGTCTAACAAGGCAATACACTACTTACCAGACTATGGCGACTTATTCGTATAACACTTTCTTGAAATGGTAAGCAGCTTCTACACTTATGCATACATACATACATAATTGATCATTACAACCCCACAGACAGGATTACGACCTAGCTTCTCGAACCACTTATGTTGTGTGTGCTAATTTCATACATGAGAGGCGACGGACCTACACTTTAAAGTGGATTCCGAATGACAGATTTTGAAGAAACTTTTCATGGCAATTTTATTTTGACACTCAGAGGTTTTGCCAGAAGACTGCTGAGCCTTTATAGTCTCTTAAGATATAGTTTTCCTAGTTTTAATTAAAATTCTTTACAATTCACATCGTTCTGTTTGCCACTGTTCACAACTTGATGTAAAAAACAACAACAATTGCCCTTTTTTATTATTCCTCTGTTTACAGCCTTTGCATAAACAATAACAATTTCTAAACAGATCTTTGTAACGGAGATCTTCAAACCACGATTACTTTCTTCAAACGCATGCATCTTCACACAAGACTGACTGAACTTTTACTAACTCAATCGCCTGCTTTTCCTTGCCTTTTATATGGCTGAGTAAACAGTCTAATGAATGTCCTTAAGGGCGAATGTTAGTTGTTTACGTTTATTATTGGAGTGTTGTTGGTATATTTTTGTTTACTTGTTTACTTACCATTTGTTATGCTGGTATTTGTTGTTATATTTTTGTTTTGTTGTTACATTTTTTATGCTGGCATTTGTTGTTATATTAAGCAGTACGATAATTTGTAAACAGGTTTGTTCGCTGCATTGTTTTTCTTTTTGTGGCTTTTGGTTATAATTTTAATGTTAAGCGATCTAAAAGCAAAACACCAGAATCTAGATTTTTCAATTTCATTGCAGTATTTCTGCTGTTTAGCTTCCTTTTTTTTGTGCTTTTCTGGCTTCTTTTAAATGTCACCACAATTATTTCGTATTAAAATCAAAGGGGCATTAAATGTTTGATCGCGTACCTCAGTAATTCTTTCAATATTTTAGCAACAAAAACAAAAACAACAACAGCAAATAAATTCCAATAAAAATTAACTCGTTTCTCTTTTTTATTTGTGCAATGCCATGTCATGATATGCTCTGCTCTGCTTCAGTTTTTATTCTGGCTGCCTTGCCATTTGCTGCAGTATACCGTATACGATGACATTTTAAACAAGTTGCAGGGAATGTTTTAATGATTTTGTTCGACGCGTCCTTAACTACGTTCATTTTTCTTTTCTTGTAAAAAAGTAGATTAAAAGCAACGTTTTTTTCTTTTTTTTTCTTTTGGAGAATAAAATGAGTGGAGAGGTAAAAGAGAGGCCAAGAGAAACTTTGTTTGTTTTGCACGTTTTTCTTTTCTTTCTTGCCTGCATCATGGTCTTGTTGTGGACATCTTTGATGACTTTCTTACGCTCGGTTGACCCTTTCGTGGCCATATTAAAATACATACACAACTGCTAATGCAAGTATACATATATGTGAGTTTGTATGTGTGTTTGTGTGTGTGTTTGTATTGTCAAATACGATTTTCATTTAGATTTCCATTATTGAACTTATTTTCGTTGTTATTTTTATTGTAAATCGTACTAAATCTTGCCATCAGTAGTAGTTGGTAGAATGAATGCCGTGTTTTTTCTTTGCTGGTGCTGCTGTCATGTTGACCATGAGCTTCTAAATGAAGGACTCTCTCTCTCTCTCTCTCTCTTTGGTCGTTTACAGCATGCATGTATCATTGTATGTGTCTGTGTATATGCTTGTTTTCTTTGTATTCTTTCTTTGTGTGTCCATTTCCGTTTCTTTTTTCTGGTCTTGTTTTTTTTCCGTTGAATAGCAGAAGACCAGGTAACATTAGATCATTACGGACAATCGTGATGTGCATATCAAATGTTTTATCTTTTAAACTGAAACTGTTTTTAAATTTAAAAACTTTTATTTACAATATTTTCTTAATTTTTTACAACAAAATTGTGAAAAACTTTTCAGTTCGTATTTTTCTTTTTGAAGTTCGTAAATCTTCTCTCATTTCATACGGCAAAAGTAAAGTTTTTTTCTTAAAGGCCAGCCAGTACGGCAAAAGAAAGGAAGAAACTTTTCTGGCAATTCCAGTTGAGAATATTTTTAAAAGTGTTTGGAAGCTTTGCTAAGAGGGTTAATTTTGAAAGGGAGTCAGTTAGTTTGTAATCTGTTTGAGTGGGGGGAAAATCCTTTAAATGGAATTAAACAAAAAGACTTCCAGGGACTTTACAAATGATTTCAAAACGCCTGCTTAACTCTAATAAAATGGAAAGAAGTAGAAGCTCTGTTTCCAAAATAAATTACAGTTTTTAATAGTCCAAATTTCCTTCTTCTAAAACGGAACAATATTCTCCGACTTCTGGCTGAGATAAAGTCACAGAAAATGGAGATAAATTTCCAGGAATAGCACTATATAGTAAAAATTAACATGGAAGGCTCATAAAAAAGTATCTCGTCAAAGGCCAGACATGTCATAATGCAATGCCAAGGGCTGGCAGAGAAATCCCGGGGATGCATTCCAGGGATTATGCATTGAATCTATACAATAATTGTAGAATAGTGTTATAAAAATGTAAAATCTAGATACTGGTGTTTTGCTTTTGCATCGCTTAACATTAAAATTATAAACAAAAGTTACAAAAACAAAACAATGCAGTAAACAAACCTGTTTACAAATTATCGTACTTCTTAATATAACAGCTAGAACATACATACATAACATACATACATAATTGGTCATTACAACCCTTCAGTCAGGATTACGACCTAGTTTCTCACACCACTTAGGTTGTGTGTGTTAATTTTATACATTAGTGGCAGGACCTACAGTTTAAAATCGACTCCGAACGACAGATTTTTGAGAAACTTTTCATGGCAATTTTTATTTACTCTCAGAGTTTTTGCCAGAAATCTGCTGAGAGGAATTTGTTTTGATGTCTGGCCTGGGTGTCGAACCCTGGCTTTTCGTCTAATAAGCCAACACACTACCTACTACACTACGGCGACTTCTATGACAGCTAGAAGCCAGCATAAAAAATGGTAAACAAATAAACACAAATCTGCAAACAACACTACAAGAATAAATGTAAACAACGATCTCTACATTTATAAAGATCTCGCGGAGGTGAAGCCACGAACATTCGCCTTCAAAAACATTCATCAGATTGTCTACTCTGCCATATAAAGGGCAAGGCAAATCAGGCGAGAGTAATCGTGGTTTTAAGATCTCCGTTAAAAAGATCTGTCGAATCGTTGTCCAGTAATTGTAATTGTTTATGCAAAGGCTGTAAACGGAGGACAAAGGAATTGTTGTTGTTAACATCAACTTGTGAACAATGGCATACAGAATTGTGTGAATAATAAAGAATTTTAATCAAAACTAAACACAAATTTATTTTTATTTTATTTGCAATCTACGAGCTCATATTTTAAATGTGTTTAAAAGGCAAAAATGTAACAATAGTGACAGGTATGTAGCAATGAATTTGGAAGCAGTTTAAATGGAATTGGATAAGATACAGAGGCTAGAGTATGGTGTTGGCATAATAGCGGCAATGAAAAACTTTCCTATAGAGCAGCTGGAAGTTCTGTTAGATTTAAGTCCATAGCATATGAAGTGATGACCGTGAACACCAAAGTTTTAAATATAATGGTTAGGTTGATGGGAGACAAGTCTAACGTGAAATTCATTACAGGATTTCATGACCTAACGAATCGATTGGCAGACAGCTTACTTGACTCTTCAATTTCATAAAATTTGACAATTCAAATGAATGTAATAAACTGGCAACCACATACTGTTTTAAAAGGGGGGACTATTTTCATTGGAAAGTACAAATGACAAGACATAGTAATACAGTCTGATAGTCGGACCGCCAGCTGGCTTTTATGGAGTTATAGCGAAGATAGTATGGGACTGTAGGCAAAATAAGGCTACATTCTAGTGGGCTCCAGGTCATTGAATGAATTCTCGGCAATGAGCAAGCGGACGAACTTACGATACCAACGCCACTTTATGTCCTAGTCCGTTTACGAATAGATTTTCATAATAAAATCTTATTGCTTCACTGTATATATTCGCCTTAAATGTAACCAAAGAATTTTTAGATGCTGATCCACATATACATATATGCTCAAATCGAACTCTCAGATTTGCAGTTCGATCCAGAGAAAAGACATTTAGAAATTAATGCAAAGAAATTCATGCATCACAAACTAAAGGTCTGATTAGCCGAACGTTTACGTCACGTAACGTAACGTATGTTCATTTTTATCATATGAAAACAATGCAAATGTTTATCGGAAATACATTAAAGTTCGGTTATTGTCATGCGTTAAACAAAAATCAATCAGCGCTGAGACGACAACTTTGAGAAACGTTACGTTACGATTGGCTAATTCTTCCTGGAAGTCTGGAAAAGCTTTTTCTGTAAATAAATTTCATTGAATCGCTCTTCGACTTTAAGAATCATTTTTTAGAATTATTACCCTATAAGCACACACTAGTAGGGAACCTCATATGTGTACCTAAAATGCCTCATTGTTTTATATGTATGTATGTAAACTTGCTTATTTATTGAACAGAATTAAAGTAATTTTGTATTGCACGTCTATTAAAAGTGGTTTCATTTACTTGTCAGAACATCCTCTTCATATACATTGGAAATTATGTTGTTGCTCTCCTCACAACTTTACCACGAAACACATTTAAACACGCAGAGTGTAGTATCGACTTCAAATAAATCCTCTGAATAATGAGAAGGTGTTGCGTGAGGCATTAAATTTAATAGGTTGGTGGTATAAAATGCATTCAGACTGTGGAGATATTTACCCACCCCGCCTGCCCCTTAACATTTTATTTTGGAGTCATTGTTCTGCTGCGCTGACGACAAACTCTGAAATTCGATGAAGAAAATTTTAAACAGAAAAACACGAAAAAACAAAAACAAAATCATTAAGAAAGACGCTAAATTTACTTCCCACTGTGTATTGGAAACACAACCGCTGCTGTTTGATATTCTTATACTTTTTCTTTGTTTTTGTTTTTGATACCCTACGCCATGAGAAGCATGGTTTGTATTGTCTTTGTAAACGGAGATGCAAAATTGATTTGAAAATTAATGTGAATAGGTATTGAATCGCGGTTTGAACAGAATGTAAGACAATGCAGGCTGATGATCATTCTTCGTGAGTTTCGTCTGTCAGCAGCAAAAAGAGAGGCAAAATTATCTCATAGTCTTTTAGAAAGATACACAGAATTTTCTAAAAACATGAGATTTTGTAAATACAGCCATAACTACGTCCAATAACTGTGGCATGAGCTTGCAGCAAGTAGCGCCAAACCAAAGGAAACCACATGTCCAGTTCAGGCCATAAGAAGTTGATAATCGCCGGCCTATGGTGTTCGCCATTGCCAGTGATGGCCAAGCCTATGTCTGATGCCGTGGCCAACTGAAAATCCATACAAAACAGTGACATTCTTGGGATATGTTTGAGGTTCCTCGATCTCATTTGGATTGGAGCGTTCGAAACTTGACAATTTTGTTTGTTCACGTGCCTGCTCATGTAGAAATAGGGGTCATCGTAGCAGCTGATTTTTCAATGCCTCAGAGGCTATTCAGATTTGTAGTCTGCTCTTCTTCCTTAATGTTATAGCTTCTGCAGAAGTAAGACTGGCGAAAGCGCTGTGCTAGATTTCACCGCGCTAAGACTTCTCATTCAGATTCAAGACATCTTTATCGGATGAAGTGTGGAAATATGCAACGCACCTCGTATTAATTTAAAAGCCAGTTCAGTTCTGTAGACTGCTCTTCTTCCACGTCGTTACAGCTTCAGTAGAAGTCGTGGGGGATACACGTTGGAAATGTTGAGAGGACTAAATGACACCGTGCTACGACTTCTTAATGAGATTCAGGACATCTATTATGGAAGAATTCTGATAAAATGCAACGCACCTCGTGACAATTTATTCAAAAGGATCCAAATTTTTTCAGAATCAACCGAAACGGCCTAGTCTATGAGGCCATTGAACAAGTGTAGTTTTTTCCAAAGAAGGTGTCAGTAATCCAGGCTGAGGTGAGAATCATTGGCGACGAAATCATCCCCAAACGGGACATTACTATACTTTCTGATAACCAAAGGGCGGAATTCAAACGTGTTGAACTCCAAGGATGTGTACTGCTATTGCGGATATCTTAATAAATTATCAGAACATAATAATCGCCATATCATAAGGGTAGCAAGAGACTCAGTGACATTCCAAGTAATTGTAGGGCAAATGAACAGGCCAGGTGCGGCAGTAGCATGAACTTTTCAATGAATTCTAGATTTTGGGAATCCCTTTCAGAACCTTCAGCAAAACCTTTACAATGCGGTCGTCGATACTGTCAACGATGGATGGGCGAACTCGAACACGGTTAGAACGGTGACGAATATCTGGCCAAGGCTGGGTGAAGAGCCTATAACAGGCCTGCTTAGACTCCAAAGAAAAAAACTCAGTATGATAGTAGGGGTTAATAATGGGCATTCCATTCTGGGTATGTGTATTGGGTGTGTGTATATTATTTGTGGCCATAGTCTTGTAGATAGTGTGCTGGCTTATGAGATGTGAGGCCACGGTTCAAACCCCAGCTCAGATAGCTACAACAGGAAAGAAATATGACACAAGAAATTCAGTGGAGATGTTCTCTCAGCAGATTTGTGGCAAATGAGTGTAGAAATAAAAAGTTGCTGTGCAAAGTTTCTCAAAATTCTATCGTTCAGAATCGACTTTAAACTGTAGGTTCCTCGTCATTCATGTTCCTCGTCATTCATGTATAAAATTAACACACACAACATAAGTGGAATGAGAAACTAAGTCGTAAACAGGGTTGTAATGACCAATTATGTGTGCATGTATTGGTGTATTGGTCTGGGACACCTAATAATTTCTGCAAAATCTACAGAAATGTGGAAGAAAGGGAGACTATACTTTACCTATAGGGTTTGATGCCCGGGAATATTTCAGGCATTGACATTGTTAGCCTGACACGCTTCATCAGAAGTTCCAAATGGTTCCAGCACTAGAGGATAGCGAACAATTGTGGGATCGCAGAGGGCTCTATGTGGCCAAAGTGTGCCCATTGAAGGGAGACCCGGCAAACCATCTGTCTGTACGATAACAGAAGACAGAAACACAAAAGGAAAGTAAGCCTCTAGGAAATAATGAAAATGTATTGTTACGTTTTTACCTTTTAAAAAGCGTTTAAAATATGAGCTCGTAATAGCAAATAAAATAAAAAATATATTTGTTTTTAGTTTTAATCAAAATTCTGTATTCCGTATACCACTGATCACAACTTGATGTAAACAACAACAATTGCTTTTCTTTGTTATTCCTCTGTTTATACCTTTTGCATAAACAGTTACCAACACTAAGCAATTATACGACAGATCTTTGTAACGGAGATCTTAAAACCATGATTAATCCTTTCAAACACACCGCGTCTTCACACAAGACCGACTGAACTTCACTCACTCAGTCGCCTGCTTTGCCTTGCCTTTTATATGTCACTTTAAACAGTCTGAGGAATATTAATGACTTCGCCCTCTCGAAATCTCTGTAAATATCTTTGTTTACATTTATTCTTGTAGTGTTGTTGGTATATTTTTGTTTACTTGTTTATCATTTTTAGCTGTTGTTTGTTGTTATATTAAGCAGTAGTTGTTATTGTAAACAGCTTTGTTTTTGTAGCTTTTATTTACAATTTTTATTGACTCCGTTGCGTGCTTTGCGTTTTATATGGCAGAGTAAAGAGTCTGATGTATTTTCTTGAAGGCGAATGGTCATGCCTTCTTGAAATCTCTATAAATGTAAACTAAGTTGTTTACA
Organism: Sarcophaga subvicina; assembly: GCA_936449025.2. Lineage (NCBI taxonomy): Eukaryota > Metazoa > Arthropoda > Insecta > Diptera > Sarcophagidae > Sarcophaga > Sarcophaga subvicina. Next base: position 94,292,793 of record OW388084.2, on the reverse strand, counting down.
TTCATTATTTTTGTTTGTGTATTTTGTTTACATTTGTTATTGTAGTGCTTGTTTTTGTATTTTAGTTTACTTGTTTACCATTTTTTATGCTGGTGTTTGCTTTCGTAGCTTATGTTTAATATTTTAATGTTAAGCGACGTAAGAGGAAAACACTAGTATTTCATAACAGTATATTACCCAGTAGAGTACCACATGTTCGTTTTGGACTGACACTACCTTTCCTTTTTCCCATTTTGCTTGTGTGTGTTTGTATTTGCCGCATTATAAATTTTAGTCATGTTTCTAATAACTTTGAATTAATCATCTTTTCCTGTTCCTTTGTATATGCAAGTGGTTGTGTATGTGGTTGTGTGTGTTTTCTTTATATTTCTGAAAAACAAACTTTCACACTCACATTTACAAACACACGCACATACCCGTACTAGCACTAGCACTTACAGACACATGCATATTTTCTAGTTATAAAGACTAATTCGTTGTACAACATCTTGTGTAGAATGAACAAAAAAATTTATACATTCACACAGGCACACTCGCACTCGCATACATGTATAACAACTGTGTGTTCATTTTTAGAATTCTAATGAGGCCACATGCTGTTGTAGGTGTCGGTATTTCTACAATTTTCTTTAAATTTCAGTTTCTTTATGCTCCAAAATGAAAACGCATATACAAACACACAAATACAAACGTATGAGGAGGACATATACAGACTTTTGTTTCAATGTTTTTCGGTTCGGTTGGTTTATTATTTAACTTTTAAATATATGCGTGTAAATGGGTATGTATGTATGTGTACACATGCAACTGTTCTACGTTCCTTACCTCTTGTTTAAAATTACCTTTAAATCTTGCTAATGTATGTGTGTGTGTCTGTGTTTTCTTAAAAACAATTTCTTTAAGACAGAGTTGTTAGTTGCTTATATAGAAGAGAGAAAAGGAGAGACAGAGAGATCGAGGGAAAGAGAAGGTAAGAGGTTTTCCAACATTTATTTGTAATCAAGTCAAATAGATCGCTAGACATGACACGGCTGGGTGTAAATGATACATAATCCACCTGCAATTTGTGGTTATTTGCGTTAAAATTGTCTTGAAAACATTTAAGACAGCCAAAAAGGAATTTTAAAATTTAATCTTCTTCTTCTCTAACCATCTTCTAGACATTGGAATTTTTATTTATTAAAATTAAAACAAAATTTTTTTAATCGGGACGTGTTGGCCCATTTGCCAGTCAAACTTTTCTCCTTGATTTTCCAACAAAGGTTTTTAATTGAAATTCTCTGTTTTAATATCAAACGTAATCCAGTGAGAGCATTCTAAAACGATAGAAATAAAGGAAAATCGAATGGACCAAGCTATGGAGACAATACTTTTGAACCACTGTGTAATGCAAAGTTCGCTTTATTGTAATTACACGATCAGAATCTCCACTGTGACACTAATCTGCATTCCTATAAAGTCCACAATACTCTCTGGTTTCAAATCAAAAACTTTGCATTGAGTATGGAAGAAATTACATCTCATTTGAGAAAGGATTTTATCGGTCAAGTAGCGAAAGTGATATTCTAACCATATATACGTCTTCATATTTACACGTGTGCTAATAAAATGCTGCACATGTCTCCATGTGAGATCACAAAGCCCCTTGGGATCACATAGCCCCTTTTTCCTGCTTATTCAACTCAATAGTCACTCAGACGGAAGCTTCTTATTTTGGCAGGCAGCATGTTAAAGTTTAATTTTGCAGTAGAGTATGGGTGCAGCGTGTGGTACGTAGCAGTCAGAGATCAGCAATGAGTATTTAAAAAGATGAGTAAAATCGAATCGAACTCATAATTTCTGATACTTATACGCATTCATATTTATTTGAAGCATGCTCTACATCAATGGCATTGGAGTTCTGAAAGATGCTATCGATTACCGCATTGACGTCTGACTGAATATAGGCTCATAAATTGCTCCGTCAAAGGTGTATTGCGGCCGTAACATGGAATTCTAAATGCCATGCGTCCCTAATTGTGTTGTACTAATCTTTTGTTTTGTCATCATTTATTGCCAGATCGTTCTAGACCAGCGAAGTAACTCATCACATTCATACTTAACAACACGTATGTTGTTCGACTCTGCATAACTCAACATATACACGAATCACAAAATAAGTATGAGTCGCATACGAACGCTAAAATACTCACTAAAAGATTGTGTGTTTAGTCTGCTTGCTGGTGTCTCTTTTTTTGTAAATGCAACAACAACTAAGACTGTAAATTTTGATGAAAGATTCGAGTTACTTGAATCATTTATGAGTAGTATAAGTATTTTTTTATATTAATGAATCTGATTGAGTATGAGGCTCATGAATCAAACATATTTCGAATGGTATGAGTTTGATGTCAACGTTGCACGCATAGTCATTGCAACCTGTACTTATAAATCAACGTTGTTTGCGAGTACGAATGAATCAGACAAAGTAGTGAAATTTCAATATTATTGACTCACTTATATTCAAAATTTCATGAGTGCTTATGAGTAGCGAAAAAATGATTCATTGCTGATCTCTGGTTGTAGTCTAGTAGGTAGTGTGTTGGTCATTACCACCCTTCAGTTAGTATTAAGATCTACTTTCTCACAGTACTTATGTTGTGTGCGTAAATTTTAAAGTTTGTAATCGACTCTAAACGACGTATTTTCTAGAAACTTTTAATGGCAACTTTATTTTACTATCAGAGTTTTTGCCAGAAATCTCAGCAGAGAGAAGTCGCCGAAAAAATATTCACGTTTTGTTGGAGATGTCTTACCAGGGGTTTGAACCGTGGCCTCACGTCTAATAAAACAACACACTACCTACTAGACTACGGCAATCTCACTACATACGTGGTGCGTTATGAAAAACTTGCTGATACAGAAGAAAGCTTCATAGTTTACGTTTGAACCGTGGCCTCACGTCTAACACGTCAACACGTCTTGTAGGTAGAATACGGCGATTTTCAAAACGTATAAATCCCCGTAATCATCAAGAGATGCAGAAGAAAGCATTAAACAAATTGTCAACATGATGGAAAGACGTAATAAATGAGAAAGGATTGAGTAAAGAATATGAAATCTTGATTGTATCTCAACAAAGCTGGACCTTTGATTTCAGTTATGATGCGTATGTATATTTCAGCCCCTTCGTATATTTCTAATAAATCGTAGAAATACCTTCGATGGTAAAATTTCTAATAATATAACCAGGCATAGGAAAAAATTATATTTTCTACGATTTTAAATTAAATTCTATTAAATTGCCGGCGGTTCTAACACTGCAAACATAGAAAAAAATCATTGTAAGCGAATACCGTAAACCATACTTAAGGCATTTACCAAAGAGAGAGAGAGCCCCCTAAGTATGCAATAAATTATTGCATGAATATTAATTGCTACACACTATTTGGTTGCGTATACTTAATAAATTTCGAATGAAATATTAATCATATGCCAGGGTGGGTCATCTAAATTTACATTATTTGCGAAATTACATACAGTCGAACTTCCCTATAATGAATCTTGACGGGACCAGAAAATCACTTCATTATATGAGCCGTTCAGTGCACAAAGTGATTAACTCCACTTTTTGAAGAATCTTAAATTTATGTGTCAAAGCACTTGCGATAGTCATAACTTTTTATATTTATTATAACTTTCCTAAATAGTAAAGATTAATACCTTAAACGACAATTTTTTTTGGGCCATTGAATAATAAATAATTTATTTCAGAAGACATTTTGATTAACTCCATACTCTTATGTAAATCGTTTCAATAACACAATTCAAATGCACCGCTAGCAACCATTGAATGATAACAGTCAATTTGCAGTTACTGTAAGTTTTTTGTCCTCCTCAAATACACTAGCAAGCATTTCATGATAATGTCAAATATTAGTGCCTTCTATACCAGAATTAAGGTAAAATAAGTTAGTCAAGCACAGTCTAATTGCCGTTACAGGGTTCCAGTAAATTGGCTTAAAATACGCTGTATAAAGTTAGAAAGGTCAAACCCCCATCTCATACAATTCAAATATGACTATAATTATAACAGCACTGTAAACACTCAATTTTATGGAAAATTTGTAAAATATATTTTTTCTGTAATAAAAAACTTAAAAATTTAAAAACCTAATTCAACTTTATTACTTTTTTCAGTTGCCAAATCGATTAACTCCACCATTTACATGAAATTTATAACATTACTAACATTAATTGTTTGGCTATTCTTTCTTATTAATTTTATGTGCTATTAAATGAAAACCACACATGTATTTATGTATTCTACAATATATATTTGAATTTATATTGTAAAGGGAATTTTAAAAAACAATTTACATTATTTCATCGCATTTCTTAACTTTTTTGTTTTATGGAGTTAATCGATTTGTGCACTGAGCAGCTCATATAGAAACTTCATTATACAGAAATTATATTTTTCCCCCACTTTTTATTTAAAATAATTAGGCATATTAGTTTGGGTTACACTTTTCCATTTTTCTTCCACATCAAAACCTTGTAATACCAAATAACAAAACCATTATATAAAAATTATATTTTTTTCCAGTTTTATTTAAAATAATCAGGTATTTTAGTTTGGATTACACTCTTCCATTTCTCTTCCTCAACAAAACCTTCTAATACATTAAGAGATTTAAATACATTAGTCGGCACGTTACTCCTCATCTCCACAAAAGTTCGAAGTACATCTATTGATGAAGAAACGTGCTCCAATCGGTATATATAATAAGGTATCGTCTTATTGACGTCAGCCAATTCTTCACCGGCCGGTTGTTCTTCATCGTTATCTGACTCTACAAATGTAAAATTAATGTACATCACACATTTATTTGGCATTAGGATTAAAATACATATGTATGTATGCACACAAAACTAATAAATAAATATGTATGTACCTGCCATAGCCGAAACTCCACGAGTATCCAGAACACTGATGAGAATATCCTCATCGGATGGTCTGCACATCAATATCAACATTGACATAATCTTCAAATGATACATCAACGTTCGTTACTTCCCTAACTGAAGCCTGTAGAGCAGCCAAATCAGCTAACGGAAGAAAGTCTTCCTCATACCAATGAGTCCACACGCCATCTTTCGAAAATCCTGTCTTTCTGAAACAAGTCGCAATTGTTTCTGGTTTTACAAAGGCATTCCACACTGTGCTTAAATTTGGGATAGCTTGAAGCAAATCTATATCCAAAACAAGTTCGTTCTTATCCATTTGTGACAATATGTTCATCTAAATTCGTTTTCTGTAAAGTTGTTTTATGTTGTAGATGATGCCTTGGTCCATTGGTTGAAGTAAGGACGTCATGTTCGGAGGAAAATACGCAAGCTCAATATTTTGCAGTTTATCTTTTGCCTCCTTAGGATGCGCAGTGCAATTATCAATAAAAAGTAAAACCTTCCTTTTCTGAGAACCAAATTTTTTGTCCAGCTCTAAAAGCCACTTCGTAAAAATGTCACCTGTCATCCACGCCTTTTTGGTTGGACTGATAATCTACATCTAGAGATCTTATTCCTTTAAAACATCTAGGATTTTTGGCCTTTCCTATAACAAGCAGTTTCAGTTTCTCCAAACCAGCTACTAGGACAGTTATTCTCTCTTTGCTCTGTTTTCCACCAAAGCATTTCTCATTTTTAAATGTTAGTGTTTTGTTTGGCAAACATTAAAAAAACAAACCAGTCTCATCGGCATTAAAGATGTCATTTTGATCATATTTTTCTATTAATCTCGGTAAAACGTTCACTATCCATTCCTCCCGATCTCTTACGTTGGCGTCAGCACTTTCCCCACATAAGGTTTTTGCTACAATACCATGCCGTTTTTTGAATTTGTCTAACCATCCTGTGCTAGCTTCAAAATCTTCGTGTCCCAATGCATCAGCGAACTCTTTGGCTTTTTGCTTCATTAATGGCCCAGATATAGGAAGATTCTTACCACGTGCGGCAGTTACCCATTTGAGCATTGCTTCATCAATATCCTCAAAAAGGCAGGTTCGAAGCCTTTTGCGTTTAGTGCTCAATTGCTCGTCTTTTATAGAATCACATCCTTGTTTTTTAAAATATTTGATAATGTGCTGAGAAGAATTCCAAACTGCCTAGCCACATCTTTTTTTTTAATCCTTCTTCAACTTTATTAATAATTAATAATTTTTTTTCAAGAGAAATGCTACTTCGCTGCGTCATTTCCGATCACTGAACACCGGCAACTGATGTCAAAATTGTTATTGATGTGGCTTTCTTCTTTTTTTTGTTCTTATTTTCCTCTTTTGGGAATCCCCTCATTATATGTGGTATCTTTCTCGGTACACAGAGTTGTTAGTATGCGTAACAGAAAATTGTTTGAAAAATTCATTATATGGAGACAAAAACGCATGTGAGTCAAATATTACACCTGCAAAATTGCTTCATTGTATAGAAAACTTCATTGTATGGAAATTCATTATAAAGAGATCAAAAACAATGAAATTGGAACGGAAAAAGTTGTGTGTTTGAAATCAATTCATAATAGGGAGAGCTTCATTGTATAGAAGTTCACTATAGAGAAGTTAGACTGTATATGTACAAGTAGACTTCATTTAAAATCAATAAGAATGAATTTAATTTTAATTTATTTTCTTTTTTTTAATACTCGTAATTAAAATGAAATAGAATTTTATAACGCCGTTAAAAAATTTGAAGATAATTTTTTTAGCGAAGAATTATTTTTCTTTGCCATGGTAAGAGTATAAATTTTTAAAAATCAAAAACCTATCGAAGTCGCAGTAGCCTAGTAGGTAATGGGTTGGCTTATTAGACGTAAAGCCAGGCCAGACATCAAAACAAAATACAAAAAAGTATTTTTCCGGCGACTTCCTCTCAGCAGATTTCTGGCAAAAACTCTTGGAGTAAATAAAAATTGCCATGAAGAGTTTCTCAAAAATCTGTCGTTCCGGATCGACTTTAAATCGTAGCTCCCGCCACTCATGTGTAAATTTAACGCACACAACATAAGTGGTGTGAGAAACTAGGTCGTAATCCTGACTGAAGGGTTTTAATGACCAATTATGTATGTATGTATTGTGGCTTCTCTTTTATACAATAGATCTGGAGACGTTTTTCAATTATTTCGATATTCAAACAAACCAAACACATTCTTATCATAATACACCTTAATGTTCATGTTTTCGGTGGAAACAAATTATATTTTTTTAATTTTCTGCACAATGAGTTGGAATACCAACAATAACAACTGCAATGTTTATAATAAATATTTAAAAAACAAAACTACAATAATTTATTTACTTTTAAAATTCTGTTTTGGAAATCTTGCTGATTTTTTTGTTCAAACTGCCTTTCATGTCGTTACTTCAATACTGACTGTTTTGCAGATTTAGGTAATTGCTGGTAATCATTTTTATTTAATTCTAATAGTTGGAGTTATTATTATTGGTAACAAAAGTAATGCTTTGATTGTTTTTAAATTCATCGTTAGGAAAATTCATGGCTGTTGATTACAAAAAAAAATTACAAAATTTCAAAAGATTTCAATGACTTCTTCTCAGCAGTCTTCCAGCAAAATCCCTGCGAGCAAAATAAAATTACCATGAAAAGTTTCTCAAAAATCTTGACATTAATGCGTAAAATTAACACCTTCAACGTGTTAGAAACTAGGTTCCAATCTTGTCTCAAGTGTTGATGTCACCAATTAAATAAGTAAGTCACTTGCTGCATTTATATCAAGCGTTCCTATTTTCTTCCTTTATTGCAGAAATTTTTTGCATTGCCACATGTTACGAATTTTTATTTTTTTAATGAAGAAATGTCTTGAAAAATAAGCGTCTAACTTACCTTAGAATGTAAATTTAAATGACCCATTGGCGTATGATTAATATTTCATTAGAAATTTATTAAGTATACGCAACCGAATAGAGTGTAGCAATTAATATTCATGCAATAATTTATTGCATACTTAGGGGGACCCTCTCTTGATAAATGCCATACGTATGGTTTACGGTATTCGCTTACAGTGACTTTTTTAAGTGTACGAACTCCTGGCTAATTATTTGAATTTAATTTAAAATCGAAGAAAATATAATATTTTCCTATGCGTTTTATTTTTATTAGAAATTTTATCGTCGAAGTAGGTGTTTAAATACACGCATCATAACTGAAATCAAAGGTTCAGCTCTGTTGAGATAAAATCCAATTTTCATATGCTTTACACAATCCCTTCTCATTCGTAAAGGCTTTCCATCAGGATGTCAATTTGGTTAATATTTTCTGCTGCATCTCTTGATCATTATTACAAATAGTATGCGTTTTGAAAATCGCCATAGTCTAGTAGGTAGTGTGTTGGCTTATTAGGCGTGAACTGGGAGCTGGGTTACGTAGAAGTTCAGCTCGCAACATTCGTTCTGCAATCCAGGGATTATATCACGAACAAGGTGAAATGTCAATCTTCCCTTTAAACTGGTCTCCAATCGTGACTGCCATTTGTGCATGGAGGTCCTTCGTTCCTCTGCTTTTATAGCTGCAATGCTCGAGACAGCGAAAGTATATCCGCATTATCTCGTCCGCCAATACGTCCATCGGTATTGTCTTTGCCAACACCAGTTTCGCTTCATCAGACATTGTCCTGAAACCACTTACATATCTGCTTTGGTTGAAATGGCCAATTATGTATGTATGTACATACACACAAATACATACACAAACGTATGTATGAGACTGGAAGCATTCCTGGGTGAAGAAGGCTTATCGGATCGCCAATTTGGTTTCCGGAAAGCCCTTTCCACAACAGATGCAATAGAGATGGCTATGACGATAGCAAAGGATGCTATCAGCTGGCTGGAGGGCGGTAAGGATTACTGCGCTATCATCAAAAACGAATTCAACTCTGTTGATTGGGATGCCACTTTAGCAGCCCTAGATGGAAAGGACGTACCGAACTACTTGATGGAACTTATTAAGGACTACTGTAAGGGTAGAGTGCTCTTATATGACACAGATGATGGCAGGAAGACATATGCGGTATCGGCGGGGGTCCCGCAAGGTTCCGAGCTGGGCCCAATACTATGGAATGTATGTATGATGTGGGCTTAGATTCCCTAGAGGGACGATACTGCCCTGGTGATAAGGGGAAAACATTTTGATGAATTGATGAAAACGTGTAACACTGCAGCTGGCATAGTCAGGAGCTGGATCACGGGAATAGGTCTCAAACTTGCTGCTCACAAGACGGATGTACTACTTGTAAGCAGTAGGAAGAGGATGGAATTTATTATAATAACAGTAGGTGACAAGCGCATAACATCAAAACAGGCGATTAAATATCTGGGAGTAATGATTGATAACAGGCTCACGTTTAGGGTACACCTGACGTACATCGGTGGAAAGTGTACGACGACATCATGTGCACTTGCTCGAATAACTCCTAATCTAGGAGGCCCAAAAGAGGAGAGGAGGCGGTTACTGATGAAGATAGTGATATCGATCGCTATATATGTAGCCCCTATATGGGCCGGGGCTATGGATAAGAGGACCTATAGAGCGAGAATAGAAGCGGCCTATAGGATATTAGCTCTCAGTGTGATTTCTGCCTTTCCCAAGGTTTCTATTGATGCAGCATTGATGATTGCGGGGATGATGCCCCTGAGGCTAGTAGTGGATGTAGAGAAGAGGAAACATGATGCAAGAAGGGGAACAGATCTTTCGAAACCCGTCCAAATGGTTGACGATGCCATGGATAGATGGGTGCAAGACTGCTCCAATTCCAACAAGGGAAGATGGACCTACAGACTCATACCGAGTATAGGCGAATGGATCAAAAGGAGACAGGGCCAGGTGAACTTCCACCTGAGACAGTTGTTAACAGGCTAACAGTGGTCACGACGTAGATGAAGCATGCCCAGAATGCCGTAATGAAAGAGAGATGTTGGTGCATGTTTTCTTTACCTGCCCGCGGTACGATGACCAATGATATTGCCTGGAGAGGACACTAGGCCACCAGGTAACGCCCGATAATGTAGTTAATCTGATGTTAACCTCATATGACAATTGGAACGCAGTATGTGTTTTCGTAAAGGGGGGTATTGATGCAGCAGAGTTTGGCTGAGAGAGCAAGGTCAGCAGAATTGGAAGGCAGCACTCGCTGAATCTACACCCATAATTAATACTTGATTGTGGTCCTGGGGAGGGGAGCAAATGGTTGGAAGTTTGACGAACGAGGTTGGGGAGGAGGCTGAGAGTAAGTCTTGCGGCGAATTGTGCACATTGGTAGGCCGGGCTACCAATGTCTTTTGAAGATTCCCAGGCTTTAGCTCGTAAAGCTATAAAAAAAAACATAGATTCGTGTAAATCATAAATCACATGAGTTTGTTTCTGAAGTTCAGCGTTGTTTCACAGGAAATTGACTAGTTTAGTGAAATTTGTTCATATAATATAGAATTTATAATCGATAGCAATGCATAATGTACTTCAGGGTAAGTACTGTAAATTAGGAGTGTTGTCTTCTGAAAGTTCCAATCAATCTACACTTGACTGTGTTTTCGTATAAAAGTGATACAAACTCTTCTTTGATAAAACATGTCGAATCTAACTTAACATTACTTTATCGTTTTCACATCTTAAGATGCTTTAACCCTGAGTAATTAAATTCCTTCTTAATTAAATTCCCTTCAATAAATTTATTTTACATTCAACCTTGCCTACGGGATTTATTCGAATATCTGTTCTTTAGAAATCTTTTTATTTTTCTTTCATTTTACAATTTTCCTTTTTTTTGTTCCCAGGATATTCTTTAGAAAATGACTCCGCAAATTATGTGTTCTTTTCAAATTGTTTGTAAAATTTCAAATTATATCCCCGTATTATTGATAATGATTACCATAAAACCGAAGAAAGACCATAAAGAAGTATGATAAAGAAATAAAAGAAAAGCTTAAGATAAACAAAAGTGAATAAAAAATTAAGAATTTTACCACTCATTAATTTATGACAGGAATTTGTTTTTATCAGGACGAAAAAAACAGGATTTTTACAATAACAACAAGTACAATAAAAAAGTATTTTTTTCTAAAACATTAAACGTTTATTAAATTCCAAGTATGAAGAATCTGTGAAAATTTGCAGCCCAAATTTCATTATCCTGATGTTATTGCTGTTGTTATTCATTTTTGATTGCCGAGGCTGAATTATGAAAAATCTTTTTAAAACAAACAAACAAACATCCGTACTTATGCCACCAAAAAACAAGTGGAAGGCTTTTTAAAGAACAAGCAAAGCAAGCAACTCCTTTCTTAACGCCCCTTTTGTATGCCTACGAAATACAATAAAAATTTTATTAAAAAAATATCAACAGAAGTAAAGAAAGAAAAAATAAGAAGAACAAGAAATTCTCTTGTAGTCCTTAAAGGAAAATAAATGGCGTTGAAAAGTGTCTTATAAAACATTACAACAATAGATTTAATATTATAACGACAACAACAACAACAATAATACCCCTAAAAAAGAGACGAAGACAAAGACAATTACCGAAAAAAGAAAAAAGCATGAGCATCTTCAAAAACAATACAAAAACAATAACAATACAGAGTAATAACATTAAAGCCTTAAGGCACACTTATACTCCACATATTCCATACATATCTCTTCCTCTCTCTCCCTCTCTCTCTCATCCTCTTCTATTTACAGTTTTAATTTCAAAATTTGTACACCCTACTCTATCATGTAAAGGTATTGAGGCCTTATAATTCCGTTAAATTTACACGAGATTATTCAATCCAAATACTGTGAAATACAATAACTTCTCTATCGTAAGCCTTCAGCCACTAGACAAAGTTTTGTCTATCACCAGATGTGGTGAAGACTTGATAAACCAAATTTGTTCTTAGCTTTCATTATCATACATACGTACATAATTGGTCATTACAAGCCTTTAGCGTCTTAATTCTGTACAGGCTGGGCCATTAGGTTAGGTTAGGTTAGGTTAGAGGACGTGTACTTGTCAATTATGACAAGTACGGTACCCGGAGGTCGAATTGACACATTGTACAACATCCTAGTTTCTCACACCACTTATGTTGTGGGTGTTTTTGCCAGGAATCTGCTGAGAGGAAGTCACCGAAGAAATACTTTTTGTAATTTGTATTGATGTCTGGCCTGAGGCTCGAACCCTGGCTTTACGTCTAATAAGCCAACACGCTACCTACTAGACTACGGCGACTTCAAGCTGGGCCATTTAAAACATTAAATTTTAAAATGCAAGAAAACAAACTGCCGCGGCTGGCCCCACAGAACTTCATTCGAACCGAACAATTTTCATGCACTTTTTCGAGTGTATGGTGTCGCATCTCGGCAATGGCATCACGAACGTTGGCCTTCAAATTCTCATTTGTCTCTGGTTTGTCGGCATAACATTTTTCTTTAACGGCGCTCCACAGAAAATAGTCGAACGGTGTCAAATCGCAGCTTCTTTGCGGCCAATTGCTATCACCATTTCGCCTAATTAAACGGCCATCAAACGTTTGATACAATGAATCGATTGTGACATGAGATGGGTTGACAAGTTGCAGCACATCCTGTTGAAACCAATCATCGTTCACATCAATACTATGAAGAGCGGATGCAAAAAAATCGGTGTCCCCATTGACCGAAATGGTTGCGGCGTCCTCATTTTCAAAGAAATATGGGCCACCAACATGAAAATGAACTTCATTCGGAAAGATGATTTGGTCCATATAGCGAAGAGAAACCAAAGCAGATGGTCATGCGGCTACAACTCTTGCACCAATTGAACTTTGTAAGGGGCGTCATACCAAGATCTTTTCGCAAAATTCAAAGTAAACTGGTGCGTAAAGTGGTCAATTCATGGGAATGATTACGAATTAATGATGTTGGATTCTGACTTACACTCTCAGCCACAGCTTCTATAATATCGGGCTGTACGCACTGTATGGGCACACTCACGTCTTGGCGCATCAAGAATGAAACCAGTTTCACGAACTTTAGCAATAAACTTGCGTATACCGGTCACTGATAGTGCTTCTCTGCGACCAAATTATGTACGAAATTTTCATGCAATTTCCGATCAATTGTCGTTGTTTTGGAAATAAATTTCCAATAAATCCCAACGTTGCTCAAGTGTAAATCGATTCATTACATTCAGTGGAGATAATTGACTGAATTTGGTGACAGAATTGGATGACATAAGTATTGCCAGATACGAAATAACCGATACATGAATTTTTGAGAATGTTTTCTTGGAAATTTTATTTACTTTCAGAATTTTTGCCAGAAGACAGCTGGCAATTATTATTTAGCCTGAGAGTTTTTGCCAGAAGAATGCTGAAAAGATGTAGTCGTTTTTTTTCAAATTTTGTTTTGTTCGAGGTGTTTGAGTTAGGGATTCCACCACGTGACCGTATTTAATAAGCCTAGTCACTACCTAATAGAGACTTGAATAGTGATCCCCCTTGCGTATGATTAATATTTCATTAAAAATTTATTAAGTATACGCAACCAAATAGTGTGTAGCAATTAATATTCATGAAATAATTTATTGCATACTTAGGGGGACTCTCTCTTTGGTAAATGCCATACGTATGGTTTACGGTATTCGCTTGTTTATTTCAAGTGTAAGAACTACCGGCTATTTAATTGAATTGAATTTAATCGAGGAAAATATAAGATTTGCCTATGCCTTGTATTATTGCTATAAATTTTGCCTTCGCAGTAGACGGTGAAAGCAGACACATCATAACTTAAATCAAAGATCCAGCTCTGTTGAGATACAATCCAGATTTTATTCCCTTTAGCCAATCCTGTCTCATTCATTACGTCTGCCTATTACAATGTCACTTCGATTAACACTTCCTTCTGCATCTCTTGATGATTATTACAGGGATTTATACGTTTTGAAAATCGCCGTAGTCTAGTAGGTAGTGTGTTAGCGTATTAGACGTGAGGCTATGGTTCAAATCCCTTGTAAGACATCTCCAACAAAACGAGAATATTTCGTCGTCGACTTCCTCTCAACAGATTTCTGGCAAAAAATCTGAGAGTAAACAAAAAAAATTGTTAATAAATGATTCTCAAAATCTGTCGTTCAGAGTCGACTTTAAAATGAAGGTGCCTCCACACTCATGTATAAATTTAATACACACGACATAAGTGGTGTGAGAAGCTCTGTTTTTAATGACCAATTCTTACGTTCAAACTAAATTGAAATGGACGATTCTAACACGTAGACTGTCAAGGTAGGGCATTATTGAGTCTCGCTCTCACTATTCTGCCTTAAAACGCAACACAGCAAGCATTTTAAGCGCATTGCAAAGAATACACAACACGAGATTCCAAAAAATAAAAACACAACAACAGCAACACTAAGCTCTCTGTAGAGTGATAAGAAGATAGTCTTGCACTCTTTGCCGAATTATCCGTTAACGAGTGAGACAACAATGCTTAGGCTGCTCATCGTTTCATATGAAAAAATTTTTAAAATTTTGTTTGCTTGTGTGTGTGTATGAGAATTTATACGGAAGTGAGATATAATTTTACACACGTAAGTACAAAGGACTTCTTAATTCTAAAAGTTAACATGTCAGTGTAGGTTTTGTAAATTAAGGGGAAGGTAACCCCAGAAAAGCGCTATACTTTTGTGACTGATTGCTGAGTGCATCTAAAATTCATTCCAAGCTGTCTTATACTATTATCTTTAAGCTCCTTCCTAAATGTTTGCATTGGGTTAGCTTTGCCTTGGATTTGACATTTCCTGCTGTAAGCAGAACAGACTTCATTCAAGTGCTTACTGTGCATAATTCTTACTGGTAGAATGACAATTCAATTCCCATTTTTTTCCAGTATATTGGTGTAAGTTTGGTACTCATAATGAAGTACTGATTAAAGTCAAAAAATCAGTTTTGTCCATTCTTCCAAATGCCCTACCTGTTGTTCCTACACGTAGCTTTTGACATAGCACTGCCAAAATAAGAGAATGATTTCCTTCTATAAGAGTACCATTAATGTGAATTGTTATACGGATTAGTAAGACCTTTATTTTTTCCCAGGCCATGTTGCAATTCGCAGCAATGAGCTTAATAGATGAGCTTGAGAGGAACCAGAACATTTGTGATAAACAGGGACGGATATTTCGAATTGTATAGTAAACTCGTGATGTATATTAAAAGCAAGCATCGATATTCACGTCTTATAAGCCAGCACAGTAGAAAAAGTACCTTAACACTGTTAGAACGATGCAATGTTGCCTAGTTCCACATTATGTTCATGAAAACAGTCGAGGTATACTCCCTCTGTGGCTGCGATTTCTGTATCCCTTTACGATAGGATACGTAAGACAGTCTCAAGGCATTTGCTCCTCGTGTACTGGTACCATCTAATACAAGGTCTGATGTAAACCGATATCAATGAATTCATACTCTGAGGCAGGAAATATGAAAGACGGATAGCTCAATATCAAATAGCGTGGTTTAAGAGTTACTACCCATATTGGGTATGCAAACTACTCTTAGCTTATATCACTTATCACTTATACTTATACAGTTGAAATACAACTATTGTTCATTTAACTGCCTCAGAGATACGATTGCTGGAAAGTTGTAAATTGGACCACATAACTGTCTAACTACATGAGTCAACGTGACTCTGCCTAAGGAAAGGAGGGGAAGCACAAAAAGCTGTGCTGTTCGTTTTAAAGCATTGGCACGAAGAAAGTGGTTTTTAGAATACTCCATAGCCTAGAAGTTTCGTATGTAGTAAATTTCTTTGTTGCCGCAAAAAGTCTCACTCACAAGTCTCACTCTCTAGATTCTACTGTAAGTACTTACATACACATGTACTTAATTGGTCATTGCAACCATTCATATTTTCATACCATTCATTATTCTCATACCACTTATATTGTGGGTGTTAATTTTCATACATGAGTGGCGGTACCTATGCAAAATCGAATTTGAAGGACAGATTTTTTGAGAAACTTTTTCACGACAATTTTAATTTGACACTCTGAGATTTTTGGCCAGAAATCTGTTGAGAGGAAGTTGCCGTAGAAATATTTTTCATGTTTCATTTCTGATGAGGATGTCTGACCTAGGGTTTGAACTGTGACTGTGACCGTCTAACAAGCCAACACATTACCTACTAGTGTACGACGACAAATTCG
The DNA here is from genome assembly GCA_936449025.2 of Sarcophaga subvicina. NCBI lineage: Eukaryota > Metazoa > Arthropoda > Insecta > Diptera > Sarcophagidae > Sarcophaga > Sarcophaga subvicina. The sequence goes on along the minus strand of OW388084.2, from coordinate 94,276,586 downwards.
CTGCTGGGTGATGGTCCAAGATGCTGTAAGTACTCAGGAAAACTTTACAGCATTCCTACTGATCGAATATGACCTTATTGCGTACGCTTTAACCTTTTAAAAACGTTTAAAATATGAGCTCGTAGATTGCAAATAAAATAAAAACAAATTTGTGTTTAGTTTTAATTAAAATACTTTATTATTCGCACAATGTGCCACTGTGTGCCACTGTTCACAACTTGATGTAAACAACAACAATTTCTCTTCTTTGTTATTCCTCTGTTTACACCCTTTGCATAAACAATAACCAACACTAAGCAATTATATGACAGATCTTTGTAACGGAGGTCTTCAAACCACGATTACTTCCTTCAATAGCATCGTGTCTTCACACAAGACTGAATGAGCTTCACTAACTTACTCGCCTGCTTTGCATTGCCTTTTATGTGGCAAAGTAAACAGTTTGATGAATGTTCTTGTTCATGACTTCGCCTTCTCGAAATCTCTATAAATGTAAACATCGTTGTTTACGTTTATTATTGTAGTTTTGGTGTTGTATATTTGTTTACTTGTTTACCATTTGTTATGCTGGTGTTTGTTGTTGTATTTTTGTTTACTTGTTTAAATTTTTTTAATGCTGGTGTTTGTTATTATATTAAACAGTGCGATAATTGGTAAACAGGATTGTTTACTTGCATTGTTTTGTTTTTGTAGGTTTTGTTTATAATTTCAATGTTAAGCGATGTAAAAGAAAAACACCACTATCAAGATTTTATCATTTTCATAACATAATTAAACTTTAAGCCACAGTTTTAAGCTGTGAAACCTTATCAGTTCTAATTTCCTAAAGTGGGGTCAACTAACCTATTGACCAGACTATCATAGAGGTCCTATACCTAACAACTTTCAAATACATTTACTCCAAATTAAGCTTTAGCCTTGAATTAGACTTTCCACGCAATTTAAGTTTGAGATAACCGTCTCCCATTTAACTTTTTTAAATTGAAAAAAAAACAACAAAAAAAATATTTTTAATGGCAACAACATGGAATGAATTGAATTGAAGGAATAAACGAGTTGAAAGCAATTTGATGTGACATTATGTCAGTCCTCAAAAGCGACAGGTTATACTAGTTAAAGTGAAGCAAAATGAAGAAACAATGACTGGAGCATCTCTCAAGTATGCCTGTAATAGTTGTTGTCCTAAAGCGATGGCAAACAACAAAAAAAAACATTTCTGTTGTACAACCATCAGGTAGCGCAAGAAAACATAAGAAAAAAAAATTATTGAAAAATAATAACAACAACAACAAAAAGCAGAGAGAGAGAGAGGGCGAAAGAGAAAAATGTTGACAGCGTAAAATTATTGTCACGAATTTTTTTTTATTTTTAATGTTCAAGTGGCGTTAAAGTGTATGCTTTGCCACGGCTGCCACCTAAAATTCAATTCAACAGCAACACGAGTGAAATAATTTTTTTCCAAGAGTCATTGCATAAAAAACGCCAAACGAAACATTTCAACTTTTGGTGGCTTTACAACGTCTTTATGTCTGTCTGTCTAACTGTCTTTGCTGCAACATTAAAAATCTGCTGCTACACATACATGTACCTGCCAACGTTATAAATGAAAATTTCTTAACACTCCAACAGTCTTTAAATTACACAAACACATACAGACACACACACTTACATACATACATACATACATACAAAGATTTTAAAACAGGATTTATCCTTTTAACAATTTTGTCATCACTTTGTTTGTCTTACGAGATGAGATGATTTGAGTTGAGTTGAGCTGAGCTGAGTTGCTATTGCCGTACGTTGTTGTCTTGTCTTGTCTTTCGTTGTGTTGTGTTTGGAAAAGTGTTGTCAATGCTAACGCTTATGCCACTGAGTATTTCAATTGCTGACTGCCTTGATAATGACGTCAACATAAAAGCCAACATCATCACCAGCCCCGGCAACTAAAAATCTTGAAGTTTTTTTCTTTCTTTCTCCTCTCAGTTCATATTTTTCGCTGGAATTCCTTTTTTAAAATTTAGTTTTCCTTTTTTTGTTGTTGTTGTTTTAAGATTGTTTATAAATTTTGTTGTAACTTCCGTTATACTTCCGTTATTCGTTAGGCAAAATGAAATTGTATTAACGGGTGATATTTTTTTGTAAGCGTAACACGCTACGAACTCAAGTGAATCATAAAGAACTCTTAGAAGGCTTGTTCACATTAAAATGATTAAGGAAAACTTTTGAAGAAAGCTGGTATAAGGCAGTTGACTATGGTTACTAACGCAGTCTCCAACAAAAAACTTTAACTCTAACGCAGCAATTATGGTGCCTAAAGGGCCCATGTTGCTGCTTGCAACAATGATGTCCTGGACTTTCATTGATGATGTAGCAAATGACAGAAGGTATCTTAAATAAGAACCTTGTATGCGTTAGGGAGAGGGCTTATGCGACAGTAGTTAGGGCATATCATGGGATCTCACTTTTTCAATACAGGACGGCACTCGTAAGAACTTTGTATGCGATGTGGACGTAGGTAGCGCTTATCATGGAATCTCACTTTATCAAAACAGTCGGGTATTGAAGTACCAATTATTGGGCATGCTTACGCGCATACACAAGTGGTCATTACATCCCTTCAATCAGGATTACAACTTAGCTTCTCACATCTCGTATGTTGTGTGTGTTAATTTTATACATGAGCAGCGGAACCTACAGTTCAACGACGACTCCAAACGACAGATTTTTTTAAAGAAACTTTTCATAGCAATTTTTTATTTATTCCCCGAGTTTTTGCAGAAATCTTCAGAGAAAGGAAGTCGCTGAAGAGATATGTCTTCATGTTTCATTCTGTTGGAGATATCTGGTCTATCGTGGGATATGAACCATGATCTCACGTCAAACAATCCAACACACTAGACTACAGCGACGAAGACGTGGTTGGGCATACTTTCTTGAATTCATATTTTGTAAATAAGCTGTTGCATGCAACTTACCAGCTCATGACCTTCGTTCTTAAACAATTCAGTAGGCACACCATCAGAGCCTCATGGCTGGGCGATGAAATCCTAATGCCATCAAATCGTTTGTATTCGTTACATCAGATAGTGTCGTCATCATTGCCTCGTAGTACAGTAGAGAAGTGTGACATCCAAAATCTCAGCATCGTCATTAAAAATCCTACAACCAAGTTTCCCTTGTCATCCTTGCAAGAATATACTCCAGGTTTCAAAACTTCCGTGAGACGTTAAACGTTTCTTCGATAAAACTTTTCAGGCATCGTTCCTACATCTCCATAAGTGGGCTTCCTCATGTTCTCGATGTCATCATAGCTTCGTAGTAGAGTAGAGAAGCGTTGCATCTACAACCTCAGCATCCCGCCTTGCAAATCTGTAACCAACATTCCCTTTTCATCCTTGCAAGAAAAAGCTCGAGGCGTGAAACCTTCTGTTAGACGTTTAACATTCGTTGATAAAATTTTCAAGCATCAGCTTCCTCCTCAAGTTTCTTCTGTATGGATACGGATCGATATGGACCCAATCATACAGTTCCTAATAGACTTACTGCAGACGACAAGGCAAGTTTTGTCCTTTCAATGGACAAAAATGGTCATAGAATTTTGAATGTTCTGCTAGGGGTTATGTGAGTTAACTTGAATTGAATCATCCTTAAAGTCCATTCACATATTATAATGAAATATACCCAACCTGTAGAATACCCCTGAAGATCTAAATAAGCTACGGCATAATGATCGCCGTAGATTGGTAGGTAGTTTGTCGAGTTATTAGACGTAAGACCTCAGTTCAAACCCCACGAAATATGAAAAAAATGTCTATGGCGACTTCCTCTCTCAGCGGATTCCTGGCAAAAACTCTGGGAGTAAAAATAAAATTGCCATGAAAATTTTCTTAAAAAAATCTGTCATTCGGAATCGACTTTAAACTGTAGGTCCCGCCGCCATTCATGCATAAAATTAACACACACGATATGAGTATTGTGTGAAACCATGTCGTAATCCTGACTGAAGGGTTGCAATGACCAATTATATATGCATGTATGTGTGTATAATAAACAACGACAGCCTTTCGAAGTTGGTATTTGGTCCTGGCATTTGCCATGACACTTAACAAACAAACTCGACTGCTTACAGCTTACGAGATACAATAAGCTGACGTGATCCTGAGCTCTCGTTAATCAATTTCCTATTACTCAGAACGTGTGTATTTGTATTTGCAAAGTTTCCACACTGCTTTCAGTAAAGTTACTGACTGGCTTCATTAGGAATTCTGTCATACAGGCATTTTTGTACAGCACTTTTTGCAAACGCGCGTACGTGGTACTCTATAGAAATTTGCAAAACCAGTCCTAAGTTTTCCTTTTAATAACATAGGCACCGAACACACCACAGAAATCCGTCATAGAAATCCTCCCCATTTAGAGATTGTGTGGTTACAATGAGATCAGTGAGGAGCAATAGATAAACAAGACACCAATTTAGTCCTCCTTCAATCCTTTTTTTTTAAATTCTCTATACCCACTAGCTACTCCATGCCCATATGGTTAGGAAAGGCACTCTTTGTTATCTTTGGGGCTTTGAGCCCCAATCGGGCAATATTTTGAACGTCAAACTTTCTTTAAAGTTTTGCAATTTTAGCTCAAAGCCCAGTTCATTTGGTCTATTCCATACAGAAAGCTCACCTAGAGCGTCTTTTTTCCTAAGTATTGCAAGTTTCAATACCAACATATCTATACAATTGGTCATTACAATACTTTAGTCAGGACTACAACCTAGTTTCTTACATCACCCATGTTGTGTGTGTTAATTTTAACCATGAGTGGCGGGACCTACAGTTTAACACCGACTCCGAACGACAGATTTTTGATAAACTTTTTCATGGCAGGTTTATTTCAAAGGCAGTTGCCGAAGAAATATTTTCGTTTTGTTGGATATGTCTGACTGGAGACGTGGCCTCACGTCTAATAAGCCAAAACACCACCAACTAGATTTCGGTGATCTCAGGACGTACGTGGTACATTACGAAAACTTGCTGTTACAGGATAAAGGTGCATAGTTTACATTTAAGTCGTGCCCTCACGTCTAATAGACCAACACGCTAACTACTAGACAGCGGTGAGTTTCAATACAAACGAAATATTTCGCCCCCCCCCCCATTTGCTTGTGTCACACAAGACAAATTTTATTTCCAATTTTTGCTTTCAATCCTGCAATTATTGTAGCAGCCTTAACGACTTAGTTTAACTCGTCATTTCAGACTCCTTCCAATAACTCTTACTTCTCAACAACTTATCAAAGAGGCGCTAAAGTATAACCAAGGAAAGATTTCCTTGAGAAGGTAGACTTGTTATAAATTTCTCTGGGGATGAGAAACGTTGACACAATATTTCGTGGATTATAACCGGCGTATAATAAAATTTCGTAATTAAACAAAAACAACAAAAACGACTACAACAATAAGATGAGAATGAGAAAAAAAAAAGATTTTTTGTTTCCTCTTCGTTGCCGCCTTGTCTATACGTCCTCTACCATTCCCTATGACATTTCTAATGCCATTGTGAATGTAATCAAATTAGAGAAAGTGAATTAAACAACAACAAAAAGAGGAGAAAGACACTTTTTTCTTCTTCTTGTTGTTTCTTTTATTGTTTTCTCTCTCTCTCTCCTGATTTATTTTAAAATAATGAGTGTACAAAACAAGAGAACAACAAAACTTTTTACTGAGTCTCCTTATAAAATTGTTGCCTACATTTAGGATGATGAGCTGGATGTCGACAGCAATGTATTGCCATAGAAGAAGAGGTAAACTTGTAGGTGTGGGTGTTGATGTAGATGTGTTTTGTCTATACTTTAGGTATGGAAATTAAAAAGTTTTGTGAATTGAGCCATGATATATTTATTCTCGTCTATTCTATTATGTTCTCTTCTCTTCATTTTCCTTATGATTTGGGTTAAATAGGGTAACGAAAGACAGACAAACACACAAACAGACAAAGTGGCAATGGTTAGAGAATAAATAAATAAAAAAAGAAAAAAAGTTTTCCATCATAATTAATAAAGTCGACAATGCAAAGCAATAAAGGAATGTCTTGACTTGTCACTTGATAATGAAATGAGCAGCAGCTAGGGAGACAAAGAGAGCGAGAGCGGTTAAAGAAGTTGACATAATTTCAAAGGAAAAAGTTTTAAAGGAAATGTTTCCTTTTTATGTTCACGAATTATTAGTTCTTATGGCAATAGAATTAAAAACGTAATAAATTTACATTTGTAAGCATGTATGGCAGAGAGAGAGAGAGAAATTTTATTCTCTTTTTATTTTTTATTGAAATTTCTTTTTGAGAAAGTAATTTTGTTTTAAGCTTTTCGGGAAGTGGCTTTATTAAGCAGATTATTAAGAGATTGTTTTGTGATTAAAGGATACATTTCATAATGACATCATTATTACATATCCTGAAGGTATTGTATTGTAACAACAAATCATATTTGTTTGCAATAATGGAAAACCAACTAAAAAAGATTTTTAATAATTATATCATGAGAGATAGAGATGTTAATTCAACAAGACAAGAATTTAATATGAGAATTTCATGGCATTTTACATTTTTTTTAACTAATACACAGTGAATGATCCCGTATCTCTGGTGGCAATCGAACCCACAGACTCGACAATAGACTGTACTGTACACTACCAATTAGACCATCAAGACTTCCTTTTTTGTTTGGTTCGGTTAGCAAACTTAATATTGTTACGAGAATAAAAAAATCTAGATACTGGTGTTTTGCTTTTACATCGATTAACATTAAAATTATAAACAAAAGCTACAAAACCAAAACAATGAACTTGTTTACGAATTATTAATTAATTTATTTATTTATTTATTTATAAATAAAATTTTGTCCATATCCTGTACGAAAAGATGATAATCTTATATTTAAAGTACAGGAACGTAATATGTACATAATAATTAACTTAATTTAGTAAATGAATAACGTACTTAATAATAACAAGTAATGTATATGTAGATAGAAGCAATAAGGGGAATAAAAACACACTAGAAAAAAGAAAAAAAACAAATTTGCAAATATATATAAAGAAAAAAATCAACGAAAATATTGAAACAAAAATATCCTGAAGCTATTAGCGTTGGTGTTGCATTGCTGATGTTGTGAAAGAATGTTCCAGAGTCGAATAGCATGCAAATAAAACTGCCAGTCGGAAAATAAGTAGCGATGCCGAAAAACTATAATATTCCTACTACGGGGTGACTGGACAAAACGTAGCCTGTTAAATAAATAACTCGGTATCCGCTTGTTTACAATTCGATGAAAAAATAAAAGTACACGAATATTGAGAAGATTATCAAAGGTTACACCGTAAAGACTCTTAGCTGCCACAGAGATATGATCATATCTTCTCAAATTATAGGCATATCTAGCAATATTATTGAATAGAACGTTCAGCTTACGTTTGCTGCTAGAATCGCAATTAACAAACAGCTCGCATCCATATAGTAAGCAGGGAATCATATAAGTTTTCGCAATTAAAATCCCAGTTTTCAAAGGTATATAACGTTGCGTGGACCAAAGTGCGCGTAACTTAATATACGTCTGCCGTACCAGTGAATTTATGTGATCATCCCACGTCAAATTGGAGTTAAAAAATATTCCTAAATACCTCATCGCATGAACTATCTTAATTTTCTCACCATTCATTACCACATCCCTAGAAATTGTTGGTACAACACTTCTTCTATGCAATAAAATACACTTAGATTTACCGGAGTTCAAACAGAGAAGTCGCCCATAAGAAGATCCGTGCAAGTTCCCCATTCAAACAATCAACGGCGCGTGAAATATCGTCCACCGGGCTTTTTAAGCAAAGTTGCATGTCATCTGCATACAAGTGGATTTTGCAATTCAAAAGATATGCACGTAAATTATTGACATACAGGGAGAAAAAAAGTGGTCTAAGGATAGAGCCCTGAGGTACACCTTTGTCTAAAGGTAGAGAATCAGACCATTTGCCCTTAAAAAAAAAAACTGATTGTGCGCGTTGGGAAAGATACGAATGTATAAGTCTGGCAGATGCATTAGAGAATCTGAAGAAGAATTTAAGTTTTAAATTATCACACTGCGTAATATAACAACAAACACCAGCATAAAAAATGGTAAGCAAGTAAACAAAAATACAACAACAAACACTACAAGAATAAATGTAAACAAAATACACAAACAACAATAATGAAACAACGACATTTACGTTTATTTATAGAGATCTCGAGAAGGCAAGGCCATAAACATTCGACTTCAAGAACATTCATCAGACTGTTACTCTGCCATTTTGAAGTCGCGGTAGTCTAGTAGGTAGTGTGTTGGCTTATTAGACGTAAAGCCAGGGTTCGAGCCCCAGGCCAGACATCAAGACAATATTTCTTCGGCGACTTCCTCTCAGCAGATTTCTGGCAAAAATTCTGAGAGTAAATAAAATTGCCATGAAAAGTTTATCAAAAATCTGTCGTTCGGAGTCGACTTTAAACTGTAGGTTCCACCACTCACGTATAAAATTAACACACACAATATAAGTGGTGTGAGAAACTAGGACACTGTACAATGGGTCAATTCGACCTCCGGGTACTGTTCTTGTCTCAATTGACCAGTACACGTCCTCTAACCTACCCTAACGTAACCTACTCTGCCATATAAAACGCAATGCGAAGCAGGCAACTTAGTAAAGTACAGTCAGTCTTGTGTGAAGACGCGGCGTGTTTGAAGATCCTCGTTACAAAGATCTGTCGAACAATTGTAGAGTAATTGTTATTGTTTATGCAAAGGGTAGAAACAGAGGAATAACAAACAAAGCAACTGTTGTTTACATCAAGTTGTGAACAGTGGCACACAGAATTATGATAATAAAGGATTTTAATAAAAACGTAACAATATCAAATACGAATCAATCAACTTTTCTAAAAAACCTGTATCAGGTTTCAAACAATATTCCTCCTGCAGATGGAGTAGAAATAAAAGTCATTTTATATACTATCTCAGCGGTCAGTCCTTGTAATAAGCCAAGTAAGTTCGTTTAAACATTTACGGTAGTGCGGCCATGGTTCAAACCCCAGATCAAACATTTGCAGGCAACTGAAATATGAAAAATATTTCTTCAGTGACTTCCACTCAACAGATTCCTGCAAAAACTCTGAAAGTAAATAAAAATTGTCATGGAAAATCTCTAAAGTACATGTCGTTCGGAGTCGCCTTTAAGCTGTAGATCCCTTCACTCATCTATAAAATTAACAACTGTTCACAACTTGATGTAAACAACAACAATTGATCTTCTTTGTTATTCCACTGTTTATACCCTTTGCATAAACAATAACAATTATTAGACAATTGTATGACAGATGTTTGTAAAGGAGATCTTCAAATGCACCGCACCTTTACACAAGACTGACTGAACTTCACTAACTCACTTGCGTGCTTGAATGAATGTCCTTGAAGGCGAACGTTCATGACTTCGCCTTCTAGAAACCTCTATAAATGTAAACATCATTGTTTACATTCGTTATTGTTGTTTTTGTATTTTGTTTACATTTATTATTGTAGTGCTTGTTGTTGTATTTTTGTTTATTTATTTGTCATTTTTTTATGCTGGTATTTGTTGTTATATGAAGCAATACGATAATTTGTAAACAGGTTTGTTTACTGCATTGTTTTTGTTTTTGTAGCTATTGTTTATAATTTTAATGTTAAAAGATGTAAAAGCAAAACACAAGAATCTAAAGTTTGTAGAAGATTTGTGAAACAAAAAATTTACTTATTTAATTCCTGGCATTCTTTTATCGAAGCTCTCCAAAGGCTTTATTTAGAATAGAGAATGAATTTATTTTAAAGAATCCTCTTAACATGTAGCCGAAGAAGAAGAAAACTAATTTGAATTCTTCCTTATTTGATAAGTAATTCCAGACAGAATTTAAATGATGTCTTGAATGAAATTTCAACAAAAAAAAAAAAAAAGAAACGTGTGAACAGCATAATCAACAGCAGTGGCAGTGTTAATGGCGCTGACAGAAGAAAGTCAAGTTTTTCTCTGTTTTTTCTTTTCTTCGGAGTTTTTTACGTTCATGTCCATAGCCATGGACACACAAATAATTAATCAAAGCCAAAAAGGTGTCACATAACATTAATATTAACTGGTTGGTGGGCAAATGAATAACCAAAAAAAAAAAAAAAAACAAAATAAAAAAGAAGGAAAAGTTTAAAACAAAATACTCACGTTCTTCTTCTCCGTCATAGATATACGAAAATAAAAAAATGTTGGCTTGGATGGCCTACCAAACATGTAGATGGCATCCCTTTTTTGGTAATTTTTTCGAGTTTTTTTCTCTAATTTTTGGTTGGCAAATAAAATAAAATAGAAAAGTTTACAAATTAACAGTCTCCAAGGGTTGACAAATGTCATTTAACATTAAGGCCTGGTTACATTTCATTTTGTGAACTCATCCAACATTCGTGGAGTGACGTTTCTTTTTCTTTTTTTTTTTGCTTTTTGCTTTTTAATGATTAAATTGTACTTTTTTTCCTAAGAAAACAAACAGAGAAGTTCAGTGTTGACCCTCAAAGAATAATTTTAATGTTGTTGATACCCTACAACCAACACAGTTGGTTTCTGTAAATTACCAGTCCATTACAACCCTTCAGTCAGGATTACAACCCAGCTTGTCACACCACTTATGTTGTGTGCGTTTTACATGAGTGGCGGAACCTACCGATTAAAGAATACTCCGAGGGACAAATTTTTTAGAAACTTTTCATGACAATTTTCATTTATTTACTCCCAGAGTTTTTGCCAGAAATCTGCTCAGAGGAAATCACCAAAGAAATATTCTCGTTTTGTTGGAAATGTTCTGCCTGGGCTTTGAACCATAGCCTCACGTCTAATAACTCATCGCACTACTACTAGACTAAGGTGATTCCAGTAAGTACGTGGTACGTTATTAAAAACTTGCTACTACAGGAGAAAGTTTTAAAGTTTATATTTAAGCTATAGCCTCACGTCTAATACGCCAACATACTACCTACGAGACTACGATGATTTTCAAAACGTATAAATCCCCGTAATAATCATCAAGGCATGCAGAAGGAAGGGTTAATCGAAGTGGCATTGTAATGGACAGACGTAATGAATAAGAAAGCATTGGCTAAAGGATATAAAATCTGGATTGTATCTCAAAAGAGCAGGATTCAGTTCTGATGCGTATACTTTCACTGTCTACTTCGATGGCAAAATTTATAGCAAGAATACCAGGCATAGGAAAATAATATATTTTCCTTGATTTTAAATTAAATTCAATTAAATTTTCAGCAGTTCTTACACTTCAAAATAATCATTGTAAGCGAATACTGTAAAGCATACGTATAGCATTTTGTAAAGAGAGGGTCCCCTAAGTATGCAATAAATTATTTCATGAACATTAATTGGTACGCACTATTTGGTTGCGTATACTTAATAAATTTTTAATGAAATATTAATCATACGTCGTGGGGAATCACTATTCAAGTCTATGGAAGGTATTAACTACAGTAATCCCTCGATTTACGCCGAATCTGGTTCCAAAAAAAGGCGACGTAAATCGAAACGAAGTAAATTGAATTTCATATTGCTCAAACTACAAAGTAGAATGTTTTTAACAAGGAATTTAAAAAAGTTACAGTAATCCCTCGATTTAATTCGCAGTTGGTTCCAAAAAAGGCGACGTAAATCGAATGACGACGCAAATTGAGGTCAGAGGGAACAAAAAATTTGACGACGTAAATCGAAACAACGTTAATCGAGGCGAAGTAAATTGAAGGATTACTGTAGGCTTATTAGATACGGTCACGTGGTGCAACCCCTAGCTCAGACATCTCAAAAAAAACAAAATATGAAAAAAAACTCTTTCAAAGACTTCTTCTCAGCAGTCTTCTGGAAAAAACTCTCAGAGTAAATAATAATTGCCAGCCATTTCCTGGCAAAAACTCTCAGAGTTAAATAAAATTGCCATGAAAACATTCTCAAATATCTGGCGTTAAGAGTCGACTTCGAACTGTAGATACCCAGCCACATGTATGTATGGGTTTTTCGTATCTGGCAATACTTATGTCATTCTAATCTGTCACCAAATTCAGTCAATTATCTCCACTGAATGTAATGAATCGATTTACACTTGAGCAACGTTGGGATTTTGTTGGAAATTTATTTCCAAAACAGAAACAATTGCTTGGAAATTGCATGCGAATGTCGTACAAAATTTGGTCGTAGGGAAGGACCAACAGTGTCCGGTATAATCACTTTTATTGCTAAAGTTCGTGAAACTGGTTTCACTGTTGTTAAGCCAAAACAGGAGCGTGCTCGTACAGTGCATACACCCCGATAATATCGAAATTGGGGCTGAGAGTGTAAGTAATCGTAATCGCTATCAAGAATTGACCACTTTACGCACCAGTTTACTTTGAATTTTGCGAAAAGGTCTTGGTATGACGCCCCTTACAAAGTTCAATTGGTTCAAGATTTGTACCCGCATGACCATCCACTTCGTTTTCGCTTCGCTAGATGTACCAACGAGAAACTATACGATGATGTCGAATTTACAAAACAGAATCTATCTTTTCGGATAAAGCTCGTCTTCATCTTGGTGGGCACGTTAATAGACAACATTGCCATATTTGGGGTTCAGAAAACCTTCATGTGGGCGTACAGAAGCCAATGCACGCATCACGAGTGACGGTTGATTGCGTCTTGTTGGGCGGAGGCATCATTGGCACATATTTCCTTGAAAATGAGTACGGCGCTATCATTACGGTCAATGTAGACACCTATCGCACCATGATAACCGATTGTTTTGTACCCGCTCTCATGGTAATGATGTGAACGATGTTTGGTTTTAACAGGATGTGGAGCAACTTGCTACACATCTCATGCCACAATCGATTTATTTCCTCAAACGTTTGATGGCCGTTTAATTAACCGAAATGGTGATAGCAGTTGGCCTCCAAGAAGCTGCAATTTAACACCGTTGGAATATTTTCTGTGGGACGCTGTTAAAGAAAAATGTTATGCCGACAAACCACAGACAATTGAGCATTTGAAGGCCAACATTCGTGATGCCATTGCCCTTTACACTCGAAAAACTGCACGAAAATTTTTCCGATTGAATGAGGTGCTGTGAGGCCGGCCACGGCAACCATAAGAATGAAATTATATTCCATTTCTATTCGGAACAATTGTACTTCACAACAAACAAATAAAATACATACGCACGTTTAAATGTGCTAGTATAAGGCATCCCATTGTCGTTTTGCCCCGCTAAAACGTTTTTTCCAGATTTTTGTTTTTGTTTTTAAGTAAATAAACACTCTACCACCACACCCACACCCACATACACAGACATATTGGTGACAAAACAAACCAACAAATAAAACCCTTTTCCGGTCTAGGGATGTATTTGTCTAAATTGTGGCAAAAAAGATTATAAACAACACTAGCTAGTCCTACTAGCCTCCAGTCTAAGGCCTAAACAGGATAATATTACACAAACATACACCAAACACGCATACATCCAACAAACGCACATATTTACCTTTCGGCCGTTTGTGTCAATTGTCACTTGATTAAACAAAATGCCAGTGGGAGTCAGAAGAAGAAGAAAAAAACACTCAAACAAACAAACAAACGAACAAACACACACAAAACAAACAAAAAATAGTAAAGTAAACAAACATACTCTCCTTAAATGGACAAGGGGAGATCAAAAAGTATTGGGTTTAAGGAAGTAAATTCAGTAAATAGGCCCCCCCCCCCATAAATAAAAAGGAGCAACAAATTGTTTTTAATTGCTTTTTAATGTCGAAATGGAAATAAATTGTCTTCAATAAATAAAATAAGGGAATGCTTTTGTTAAGGGTTGGTAGCCAAGACTAAAGCTAAGAAGTATTGGACAAGATTCAGAGGCAAGCCTGCCTTGTAAGAACAAAATGATGCTTGTGCCTTTATAGGAATGAAGTGCTTTGCTTATACCAGTGAAGATCAGAGGAAAGGTGACTTTGTTGCGGGTAAAAGAGCTTTGGGTCTTAAGAGATCCAGTGGCTGGCAGTTCCATTCTTGATTGTACACTGGCATACACCAGCATACTTTATAATTTTGGCCAATATTTTGCAATGAGACTGGTGTGGAAGTGGCAAGCGATGGCGTGGGGAAATTAAAGCCATTGAAAGACTAATTACTATCTGACAGTCAGGCCGTCATTCGAACACTTAGCCCCATAGGAGTTGTCTCGAAGCGGGCTAAACAAGATCACCGTTTGCTGGGCTACAGGTTGTTTTAAAACTCAAAGCAATAAGTGTGCAGATTAGTCTGCCCAGATGGAGCCCCCCACACCATTCTTGAAGGCAAAACCTTTCTCTGGAAAGGGAAGAAGTATTGGGTACACCTGCGTGTTTTTCTTGTTAACACAAAACAGTCAGGACTACATTGTTCAAAGAAACATCAAAATACATAAAAATTTAAATTCCTTATTCGTTTGAAAGACTTCATGCCATTATGTATGGAATACAACATCGTTTAAATTTCCGCCACTGTTCGTCTGGGCGGAGTTCATCTGAAAATTACAATTTTACATGAATCTGACGCATCAATCAGGCTGAATTTGAACATTGGTTTTGAGGACTGCTGAGGTTTCTGATTTATTGATATATGCGTGAGGCTTAAGAACCCCCACAAGAAAAATCTGTCGTGGTCAAATCACATGATTTCTGTGACTAGTTCACAACACCTGCATGTGAATGACCCGCACGTGAATAACGCCATGCGAAGTGACCATTCAGCGCACATACTTCGTTGTCTACGATCACCAATGACGATTTGGCAAAATGATAACTAATTCAACAGATTTATCTTCAACAAGGTAGCCCTTTTCAACTTTCATATGGTTACGGATACAGGTGTATTTGAAAAAACTGCAGAGAGAGTCTACTCATTATACTGCCATCAACCTTTCGGTCGATTTTTCTACTTTGGTTATCCCATAGGATTGATAGTGTGGCATAACATTCCGCTAAAGCAGCTTTCGCATAGGCAGCTTCTTATACAAGCAAAATAGCGTACAAGTCACCAAAGAAATATTTTCGTTTTGTAACAGATGTCTGACATGCGGTTTGAATCGTGGCCTCAATTCTAATAATGCAACACACTACCTACTAGACTGCGAGGACTATCAGCAACATAATTAATTAAAGTTAATAAAATTTTCATGAAGAGTTACTCAAATCTGTCGGTCAGAGTGAACTGTTGGTCCCGCCTTTTCTGGATAAAATTACCAAACACAACACGAGTAATAAGGCCACGTGAGGCTACGGTTCAATCCAGAGGTCAGACATCTCCAGCAAAACAAAACATGAAAAAATATTTCTCCAGCGACTTCCTCTCAGCAGATTTCTGCCAAAAACTTTGCGAGTAAATAAACTTGGCATGAAAAAGTGTCTCAAAAATCAACCATTCGGGATCGACTTTAAACTGTAAGTCCCGCCACTCACGTATAAAATTAATACATACTGACTGACTTCCATACTTACTTAATTGGCGATTGACAATTTGATTAACGGATTTCGGCCAGCCTTAACACATGCTTCCAGGCGCCTCTGCTTCTTGCGCGCCTACGCCAGTTGGTTACACTAATCGATGACAGGGCTTCCTCAATTTTGTCCTTCCATCGCAAAAAAGGTCATTCCTTTTGCCGACTTTCACAAATTGACGCATCAAATACTCGTCTCACCAGATCATCTTCCTCCATTCGAACCACATGGCCGAGTCAGCACAGCCGCTGGATGTTAATACACTGCACAACGTCCATGTCGTTGAGGATCTCATACAGCTCACAGTTGGATGGGACCAACTCCCCCTGGTTCGGAGATCTTACGTAGGGCTCTTCTCTTGAATACTTTCAAGGTTGCTGTACCAGTGCTTAATAGTGTACATGCCATAAAGAAACACGGGGAGGACAAGCGTCTTGTAGAGTATTAGTTTTGTCGTACGAGAGAGGTCTCTGCTACTCAATTGTCTATGGTCTCAAGTAGCAGTTGTTGGCAAGAGTGATACTGCGCTTGATTTCCAGACTGACATCATTTTTGGTGGTAAACGCGAAGCCTAGATAAAAAAATTCCTTGACTATATCGAAAGTATAATTATCGAAGAGTAATTATATTGAAGTCGCCATGGTCTAGTAGATAGTGTGTTGGCTTATTATACGTAAGGCCTCGGTTCAAACCCCAGGTCAGGCATATCCATCTAAACGAAATATGACAAAGTATTTCTCTGAGAGTAGATAAAATTACCATGAAAAGTTTCTCAAAAATCTGTCGTTCGGAGCCGACTTTAAACTGTAGGTCCCACCGCTCATGTATAAAAATTAACGCACATAACATAAGTGGTGTAAGAAACTAGATCGATTCGTTTTGCTTTCATACTGACTTACGTTTAAAATAATATGACACTTGCTGTATTGCCTTTCCATTAGAAAATCATGAACTTTTCTTTGAAGATTTTAAACTTTGTTTCACGATTTTCACCATCCATTTTGTATTTTTTTTTTCGATTTCAATAATAACTTATAAATATCCTCCAGCCTGAGATAATGCAATAATATTGTATTTTTGTTTGCCACCTAAAAGTATACACCTAAAAATATTACACAGCATAAGATGCTTGTGCTGAACAGAAAACTTTAAAAATGAAAATATCCTATCACTTGTTTGTATTTATTTGCCTAACTTTTCATCATCGGACATATAGTTTTTGTTGTTTTTGTTTTGCTATTTTGCTTACAACAGCACGGCAGCGGGAAAACAATTTTTATTTTCATTTGCTGGCATATTTTCGGTGTGTTTTCTTCCAACACCCAACACATCCCTTGAGCCATAAGGAAAGAAAAAAAACGGAAGCGGATGTTGGTTTTTTACAGTGGGGCGGTTTTTTGTTGTTGTTTTTGTTTTTGTAATCGTGATGCTACTACCGCTACAACTGCCAACGTAGTGGCAGCAGCCACTATGGCTGTGGCTGTGGCTGTGGCTATGGCTATGGCTGCTTGACAGTCTTGGTTAGAGCTTTGGGGCTGCTGGGAAAAATGAAAGAACGAAACGAAACTTTTGCAAGAATTTTTGAAAATTTTCGCTTCTCTTCTTTTTTTTTTTTTGAGCCATGTTGTGAGACTAGAGTGTAGGAGAGAGAGAGACCAGAGTGAAATGAGTAAATAAAACAATAATTAACTAATTTAAATTCAAACCATACAACAAGTGCTTCCTTCTTCTACACAGTTTTATTCCCATTCAACCATTCATTCTGTTGTTCATTCATTCTTTCATTCATTCATTCCTTCATTCATTCGTTCGTTATTCCCATACAAACAGTTGCTTGTAGCCTTTGTAAGGCAGTGAGTGAATTGGTGTTAGAAGGGAGAAAATAAATTTTAAATAAATTTGAAATTGAGTAGAATATGTCCTCCTCTCTCCCAGAGCTAAGAATGACAAGAAGAAGAAGCAGTAGCAGTAGCAGTAGCAAAAAAAACTGGAACCCATTAATGTTACTTTGTCCATGATTTAGTAGAGATAAGTCGTTCAAAAGTACTGTCTCATCATCATCACCATAATCATTATTATCATCGTCATCAGTTTTCTTATTCCTCGTTCTTCTTTTTAATTTTTTCCTATATTTATTCATTTACTTGTTGTTGTTGTTTTATTTATTCTCGGTTAAATTTGTGGCAAATGGGTGGGCTGGGCATCGGGGCAGTTGGCTAGGAAAGTTGGTTGCACAGGCTATTGTTTGTTATTTAGTGGCTTGGTTTTGAGGTACTTTTTTGCCTCTTCTATTACTTCTTCCTTTTCTTGTGTTGTTGTTTTTATTTTTCTGTGATAATGATAAAATATTAGACAATTGTTGCTGCAACAGAAAGAATGTGAAAATTAAGAAAATTTGTTTTAAATTGTCAACTAAACGTTGGCATTTTTTCATCTAGGGTAGGCACTTGTACTTAAGTTTACTTTCCGTATTTCATGTTAAGGCCTTTAGCCTGTACTTTTCGGTTTAGAAGGTGTTAATCAATCGTCATGAGTAATCAAATAAATGTTCCCAGTCCCCAAAGGATTATCCTTTTAGGTGGCCACATATTTACTTCTCTCCTCAAAATTATTGTAACGAAAATGTAAAATCTAGGTACTGATGTTTTGCTTTAACATTATTTAACATTAAAATTATAAACAAAAGCTACAAAAACAAAACAATGCAGTAAACAAACCTGTTTACAAATTATCGTACTGCTTAATATAACAACAAACACCCGTATAAAAAAATTGTAAACAAGTAAACAAAAATCCACCAACAACAATACAATAACAAATGTCAACAACAATGTTTACATTTATAGAGATTTCGAGAAGGCGAAGCTACGAACATTCGCCTTCAAGAACATTCATGAGACCGTTTACTTTGCCGCATAAAAGGCAAGGCAAAGCAGGCGACTGAGTTCGTAAACAGTTTAGTCAGTGTTGTGTGAAGACGCGGTGTGTTTAAAGAGAGTAATCGTGGTTTGAAGGTCTTCGTTACAAAGATCTGTCGAATGCGCAGTAATTGTGATTGCTTATGGAAAGGATATAAACAGAGGAATAACAAAGAAAAGCAATTGTTGTTGTTTACATCAAGTTGTGAACGGTGGCACACAGAATTATGAGAAAAATAAAGAACTATAATTAAAACTAAACAGAAATTTATTTTAATTTTATTTGCAATCTACGAGCTCATATTTTAAACTTTTTTTTGATTGCACCTTAATTTAAAGTAGAGTCTTACAAGCTTTGTTGACCTATTCTTTGAGAAATAAAATTAAAAACTAAATAATAAGGCCTGCTTAATGGATCCTCGTCATCCGCGTCTCGGTCTTCTCTGATAGACAGGCCGCCATATCTCTGTCGAGCGTTGTGAATAACTCCAGGATCGTTTGAGAATGTCGCCGCTATCTCGACCTTCTTCGGTGTCTTGCTTGTCTGGGTCCCTGGACACAGTAGCATTCCGGGAAACTATAGGTTCCCAAGAGCTCGTCAGGTCTGGTGCACTCCTTCCGGAATCCTTTTCAATCGACTTCGGTATTTCACTTACCTCGGTCAAGTTGGCCATTGCGCGGAAATTCTTTCGGGGTCAATCAGGAGTCCTACTCCACCGCTAGACTCACTTGGCCCTTGATGGATAGAAGGCGCACCAACCAGTTACTCGGACTTGGTCGTAACATCATTTCAATCACAGTGGCCATGCTTACAGGGTACCTACCTCCTGAGAACTTAATCATATGTGTTGACAGTAAATCTCGCCAAATTAAAGAGCGTCAGGAATTGGATAGACTCTCTACATCGTATACGTCGATACAACCTCTACTGGGTTCAGGGCCACTGGTAAGGATGGACGAACTGGGAAGTAAGGGATAGGAGATGTCTAAGGGTGAGACAATAGAGGGAATACATGTTCGTTGACAAGAATACTTTCCCAAATTGAAAAAACCCGGCATGAAATTCAACAAACCGTGGGTGCACCTACATATCTGACTGCCAAATTTTAAAAGCGGTGAGCCAAGCAGTGGATAGCGGGAAAACCATGGAGCTACTTGAGTTCGAGAAGAAAACGGCTCACATTCTAACAGGAATGTAAGCGAGACACTGCGCAATTGGCAGTTTCGCTGATAAACTCGGTCTGCCCTCAACAGCATTGCACTTCACTACAGATAGAATGTTTAAAGATCTAGGCATGGTGGCGAATGTGCCTCTAAGAGAACTGTTCGGAGTTCTGCGTGTTTCAATCCCACAAATAACGGATCATGCTAAGGGGGCTTACCACTGGATAACAAAATGTGGCCATACTCGTATGACCGAGTGAACTTGCCTGTGAACGGCAGGCTATTCACTAACCTAACCAAATCTAACATTAATAAAGAAAACTACATGTGACGGCAGACAATCTAATTATAAGTACTTAGAAATATTCATTGATTTAAGCATACTGTTGATTGTGATATTGCCCAGCCTTTCTCATATCAGTTCAAATATGAAGTATTTAGTTCGATAGTTTCACATCCACTTGTTTGGTTAGGTAACTGAACCAACAGCAGCATACCTTCACTACCGGAGACCCTGTGTCAAAAGGGGTAATGTTCCGATAAGACTCTTATAACTTCCTTTGATTTATGGTTAACGTGTGCATCGAATTCTGAGGTTTGACCGTAAGAGTCTTGCAATCATACAGTTCGATCTAGAAATCCAAAATGTTACGCACCTATTTACTCGGTTGTTCCAAACCACTCTGATAATATTGTTACGTTTTTATCTTTTAAAAACGTTTAATATATAAGCTCATAGATTGCAAGTAAAATAAAAATAAATTTGTGTTTAGTTTTAATTAAAATTCTTTATTATTCGTGGAATTCTGTGTGCCTATGTTCCCAACAATAATTGCTTTGTTTGTAGTCCCTCTGTTTATACCGTTTGCATAAGCAATAACAATTACTAGACAATTATTCGACAGATCTTTGTAACGGAGATCGTCAAACCACGATTGCTCTCTTCAATCGCACCACATCTTCACGCAAGACTGACTGAACTTCACTCACTCACTCGCCTGCTTTGCCATGCGTTTTATATGACAACGTAAACAGTCTGATGAATGTCCTTGAAGGCAAATGTTGATGACTTCGCCTTCTCGAAATCTCTATAAATTTAAACATCGTTGTTTACATTCCTTATTGTTGTTTGTATATTTTATTTACATTTATTCTTGTAGTGTTTGTTGTTGCATTTTTGTTTACTTGGTTATCATTTTTTTATGATGCTGTTTGTTGTTATATTAAGCAGTGCAAATATTTGTAAATAGGTTTGATTACATACATACATACATAATTGGTCATTACAACCCTTCAGTCAGGATTACGACCTAGTTTCTCACACCACTTATGTTGTGTGTGTTAATTTTTATACATGAGTGGCGGGACCTACAGTTTAAAGTCGACTCCGAACGACAGATTTTTGAGAAACTTTTCATGGCAATTTTATTTACTCTCAGAGTTTTTGCCAGAAATCTGCTGAGAGGAAGTCGCCGAAGAAAAACTTTTTGTATTTCATTTTGATGTCTGGCCTGGGGCTCGATCCCTGGCTTTTCGTCTAATAAGCCAACACACTACCTACTAGACCACGGCGACTTCAGGTTTGATTACTGCATTGTTTTGTTTTTGTAGCTTTTGTTTATAATTTTACTGTTAAGCGATGTAAAAGCCAAACACCAGTATCTAGATTTTACCATTTTCTTTTTCATCTTAAAAGACAGTTTCTGTTATGAATTTATTTAAATAAAAGCTTGTGACGAAAATTAGTGGTTTTTGGTTATCATCGCTGAGTAAATAAGGCTGCCATCCAAAATGTCAGTTGCTTTGTGTTTGAACAAAGTATAGTATTTCATAGAGCCGCTGTACAAAATGTTTGCAATGCATACTATTTCAAAACGTCGTCAATGTTAACGCAGTCAAAAAGCAATCAGGCATCAGATTTATAGTTGATGCATTATTTGGTTACTTTGCATATCTACATAGTTTATATACAGTAGTAGAACTGCATACAAACTTTGTATTGATACATTTTGGAAGGCAGCCTAACTGCTTAGTTGCAGTCCGTTTTGATTTGACTCCTTAAAACGAAAACCATTCGTATTTATATTCACCAACTCACCTTATAGCATAATATGGTGGTGAAATTCGTTTAGTTTGTTTTGAAATGCATTTGCAGAGAGCATCAATAATATTTGCAATAATACGGGGAAATTTTTTGCAAATCGAATGCAATGATGACGCTCTCTCCATGCCAAAGACAAACTCTGCAAATGTAACCATAATAGGCGCTCTTAAGCCATAAAGAAAGAGTTAAGCAAACGAGCAAACATTTTAAGAGCGTAATAACGGTAGAGAAAGAGACTGTTACAGTTACGTTAGATAAAAATGGGAAATGGAACAAAAAAAACCACAAAACGAAATAAAAGAAAACAAAAAAAGCAAGAAAAAAATTCAAGAGGAAAACAAAGAAAATTTTTTAATACAAAACATATGGTGGCTGGCAAAACGTTATTAAATGTTGTTTCGTTTTTTCTCTTTTCCACCAGGCAAATATTTACGTCAGAAGCCAGGAAGTGGGCACATGATTTAAAGGTAAGAATCCTTAACTTCATTTCATTTTTCATTTCATTTAAATGTTAAAGTAGCCGGTGTTAATATATCTCCTTAACCCATGCTACTGCTGATGCTGTTGCTGCAGTTGTTGTGGCATATGCCACTTAAATACTAAAACCCTTTGGCCAAGCATCAGTTAATTTTGCGGTTTAATAGCCAGTTTTGTATAAGACTTATGGCAGTTGTCTGTGGTCGTATCATTGCTTCCAGTCATCTCGCAGCGTATCTATTATTGACGCTCTTCTTGGATCAGGAAACACTTGGCCTAAAATTTACACTTGCTTGGAGAGCTATTAAACAGGCAGCATAATTCACCAGGCAATATTAACCTGTATAGACATAAGTATGTGGGTGTGCACATGTATGTGTGAATATTTAAATATCATTTGTGGCTTCTTGAAGTGCGTAAATTAGACGAGTGATGTTAGTATCAATTCACAACCATAACTTATAAGCTTATAAATACGCCTATAATTTGAACGCTTTATTTAGACCACATCTGCTGGCTTGCTTATGTAAATTTCAAATATTGAAGAAATATTTTTCTCCAAATTTTGTAAGAAGTTAGGAATTCTTGAAAAATTTTGTTTAAAAATTAGCCAGGTTTTGTGGCATACAGCGATACTCTAACGATTTATTACACACATATCACCTGGTTTATTTTTTCATTCAGAACTCTCCACATATGGGTACATATGTAACTGAATCTACACAATCTACTTCTACTCCAGATCTCCTTCCAACTATTCGTCTTCTTAACGTCAACAACATCATTAACGGATTTAGGCCTGCCGTAACACATCCTTCCAGGCACCTCTGCTTCTTGCGAGCATACGCCAGTTAGTCACGCCAATCGATGACAGGGCTTCCTCGATTTGGTATTTCCAACGCAAACAAAGTCGTCCTCTTTGCCGACTTCCGCAGACTCCCACATGAAATACCCGTCTCGCCGGAGCATCTTCCTCCATTTGAACAACATGGTCGAGCCAGCGCAACCGCTGGATTTAATACGCTACACAACGTCCATGTCGTTGAGAAGCTCATACAGCTCACTGTTGGATTGGATGCGGAAATCATCGCCAACTCGCACTGTACCGAAGGTCTTACGTAGGACTTTTCTCTCGAATACTCTCAAGGCTGCTGCATCAGTACTTAATAGTATCCATGCCTCTGCGACAAAAAAAAGCACGGGCAGAATGAGCATCTTGTAGAGTATTAGTTTTATCGTACGAGAGAGGTCTCTGCTACTCGATTGCCTATTGAGACCATACTAGCACCTGCTGGCGAGAGTGATCCTGCGCTTGATATCCAGACTGACATCCTTTTTTGTGGTGATTTCACTTATTAGAGACGATATAATGCTCACCGAATGTTAAATAAGTTTTAATCGTTTATGGTAACGTGCGCAAGCCATTAAGATCTCACAAAGTCCATACGAAGCACTAAAACGCTGGTCTTTGACTTCTTAACTTACTCGCTTCTTAACTTAAAAGCAAAATTTCTTCTATCGATAGACACCTGACAGTTGACTTATGTTGAAATGCGAAGACAAGTCGTTTAGCTTCAGACTAAAAATGAAATTAAAAAATATAAGAAAATAATATCGTGTGCTCAGAAAACATAAAATTGGTCGTAGTCTAGTAGGCCGTGTGTTGGCCCGGGTCAAACCCCAGGTTAGATATCTCCAACAGAAGCAAAATATGAAAAAATATTTCTTCGACGACATCCTCTCAGCAGAGATTTCTTAATTAATGACCAGAAGAGAATTTCAACAAACTCTCTGTAAAATAATTCAAAGGAGTCCTGAGACTGTAAGTCGTTGGAGCATGACAATGAGTCTCAGAAG
Source organism: Sarcophaga subvicina (assembly GCA_936449025.2). Taxonomy (NCBI): domain Eukaryota; kingdom Metazoa; phylum Arthropoda; class Insecta; order Diptera; family Sarcophagidae; genus Sarcophaga; species Sarcophaga subvicina. The sequence goes on along the minus strand of OW388084.2, from coordinate 94,252,462 downwards.
AAACCGGGGCAAGAACTCAGTAATACTATTTAAAAGAAAAACAAAACTTTCTTAATAGAAGAATATTCGACTTTTAGGTGAAATAATACAACGGAGGATAGAGGACAAATATTGATGAATAACACTGAATAATTAATTGGCATGGAGGAGTGCGTACTTATATTGAGAGCATCTCAGGAAAGGCCCTGAACATGACATAATGGTATGCTGATACGTAGCCTAATGCGTAAAATGTTGATGAAATTCACTTGTTATGTGTCAAGCAATACTGACTGAAACATTTGATTTCTAATGCCTGTTAACGTAATCCAAATTAAAAGGTTACACTCTGATGGATTCCCGGTTTTGTAAGAATTCTCGGCAAACAACAAGCACATGAATTTGCAATCTGGGTACTTCCAAGTAGTTGCTGGACTTAGAACTCTTCTAACAAATGAGAAGGAATGTTTGGGAAGTGAAGATAAAGAGAGCAAAAAAATCTTCTCAAACTAACTGGGATTGAAACCATCAAAACTTTTATTGCGAAATTTCAATAACAGTAGAACTGAGGCATGCATCATATTACATACATGTATGCATACATAACTGGTCATTACAACCCTTCAGACAGCAAGCTTCTCAACACCACTTAAGTTGTGTGTGTTAATTTTATATATGAGTGGCGGGGGACCTATACTTTAAAGTCGACTCCGAGCCACAGATTTTAAGGAAACTTTTTATGACAATTTTTTATTTATACTCCGAGATTTTGCTAGAAATCTGTTGAGAGGCAGTTGCCGAAGAAATATTATTTCATTTCGTTGGGATTTGAACAGTGGCCTCGAGTTTAATACCTACCACTACCTGTTAGACTAAGGCGAATTCATTATCTGTTAGATTATACAGAAATAACACAAGACTGGCAAACGATTTTTTAACAGGGTACTACAGACTCAGAGTACATTTATACAGAGTAGGGGTTATTTCGAACCCAACCAGTATATTTTGTGATGATGAGTATGAAGCAAATCGCTATAGTGTAGCAGATAGTGTGTTGGCTTATTAGACATGAAGCCACGGTTTAAACACCCCGGGTCCGACATCTTCAACAAAACGAAGTAAATAAAAAATATGTCTACGGCGACTGCCTCTCACAGATTACTGGCAAGAACTCTGGGAGAAAATAAAAAATGGCCATGAAAAGCTCCTCAAAAATCTGTTGTTCGGAGTCGACTTTAAACTGTAGGTTTTACGTCTCTTGGATATTTCTGGACGAAAAGATACGTAAACAAACAGAATTTTCGAATTCGCAACGATGCCAATCCACATGAGCTCGATGCTTATCAACTTCTGAATTGAACGATATGGATACCAAAGGTGCTGTATGCATAAGCGATTTGAGAGTGTATGACATGAATTGGGCAACTAGATTGTGCGATATGACTCCGTTAGCCTTCCAACGTTCTTATGCATCAGATCAGCTCAGTTATCTACACAACACTCGATAATAATAGAGGGAAGAGACTGACAGACTCTCTCATCTAGATGTGGCTGCAACATCTACAAAATATTTGGTTGTGGAATACCTATCCACATTGAACATTCTTCTGTGCGTTTGAAGAAAATAATCGTCGTTTGAAGATCTCCGTTACAAAGATCTGTCGAACAATTGTCTAGTAATTGTTATTGTTTATGCAAAGGATAAAAACAGAGGAATAACAAAAGAAAGCAATTGTTGTTGTATGCATAAAGTTGTGAACAGTGGCACACAGAATTATGCTAATAATAAAGAATTTTAATTAAAACTAAACACAGATTTATTTTTATTTTATTTGTAACCTACGAGCTCATATTTTAAACGTTTTTAAAAGGTAAAAATGTAGCAATATGCAATATATTTTTGCATCATTTATAATTTCCTATCATTTAAAGTTTCCATTGAGTTTGTGAAGCCCCAGTATATTTGCAGCATCAGAGTTATTAATATCGAGTGTTTTGGTCTCCATATTGTCTAAATGTTTTCCGTTTTCTTTTTTCAATATTTTCATGCCACCAACAATGGCAACCAACGATATTAAATTGACTTAAAGGCGGCAAGAAGTCTTCTGTTGTGTGTTTTGTTTTTGTTTTTGTTTTCTTGTGTCTAATAAACTGCCTGTCTTTGTGCAATAATTTCAAACAATTAAAACTCCCACTCATTTACACAATGAATTAAAAAAAAAACGAAACGCAATTAAAAAATGTATTGCCACGGCAGTTTAAATTACTGCTGCAATATACTCTCTTTTCCGCGCTCTCGCTCTTTCTCTCGCTCTCACTTTTTCTGTGTTATTGTTGTAACACAGCATTTGAGTTCTTAAACTTAAACTTCCTTCCTGCTTTTGCCAGGCAAATCAAGTCATTATAAAGGAATTGTTTTTGGTGTGTAGAAAATGGCTCTCAATTGTAAAATAACTGTAAATGGAATATTGTACAAGAGGAAATGCAGCCATATGTAAAATGTTGAAACGTTTAAACGTTTTATAACATTTAGAAGAGAATTGCAAAATAACTGTAAAGAACAGAGCGAGTGTTTTTGCATTGCATTTGCATGCAGAAAAGAGGATTGTTTTTATAGGGGGCCCTGGGCAAGAGTGTAAAATAAGAAGAAAGAGCGTGAGTGTATTTTAACTGTAGTAAAGCGAAACTATTATATTCCTATAGGTATACGACGAGGGTAAAAAGGCAAAAACAATACATTATTATGCAGCTGGAGGGCAAAATTATTAAATATCGCGTGTAATATTTTATATTAAAAAAAATATACAAATAAAATGCAATTAATTTTCAAATTAATGGAGAGAATTAAAGATAAAGTTAAGGAATAAAAAAATAAAATTTAAAAAATATTTTTTTTTCTTGGCTTAACCATGGCTGTAAGCCATCGTAATCTTAATGGTCGTTATTTAAATGCAAAAAATGCTATACGAAGGGCTTTGATGATTGCTCGTATTTCTCTAAACCATTCGCCTCCTGCTAAGCTACTGCTGCTAGCTGCTGCTGCAATGAGTTTTATGTGCAGCCTGCAACATTATATGGGGTTTTAAACCATTACTACCCTACTATCCTAGACCATATACAGTCAGTCTATGGCTTTACAACTATTCTATTGCAATTTGGCTAGTGTTGTTGTTTTTGTTGTTCTATACTGCTTTTGCCATTTGTTCTGTGCTTTTGTGTTCTGCAACATTTTCTTTAAGTTTTTTGTTTTTTCGTTCTTTCTTTATGGACTTTTTTTTTGGCCATCATTCAGTAGTTGGTTACAAACATTAGTCTAAAAGCGACAATCTTTATGAACGGTCGCGCTTTTACGCTATTTTAACTTGAAAACATAAAAAAATCAAAATTTTTCCCGCTGCTAGAAATTTTTTCTTTTTATTCAAAACAAAATTAAGCAAAAAAAAAATTAAATAAATTTAAATAAATTTTCTAAAACAAAAATTTATTCACAATCATTTGGCGAAATTAATGAAAAAAAATTTTTTGAAAAAAAAAATTAAAAAATTTTCCGCCTAAAAGCCTAGAATTTTAAATAATTTTGCCTAGAGTAGAAAAATCAAGAAATAAAGCTTAAAGGAAATCTCTGAAGGCAAGTGTTTAACCAAAAATTAAAAAAAAAATTTTTAAAAAACCCTTTGAAATCAAGCCAAAAGTTGGTTAGAAAACGTGTTACATTAATGAAAACGTAATCAAAACTTAAAATCAATTAAAAAATATCTTTTTAAGAAGAAAAAAATTTAATTAAAATATTCATCAATACAATTAAAAAATTTAATTGAAATTAGTGTGTGTTAATTAAACTTTTAATCAATTTTGAAAGTCAAAAAAAAGAGTAAGAAAAGAAAATCCAAAACAAATATTTTAAATCGTTTAACAAATGTGAAGTGTTAAGAAAATACAAATAAAATTCTTACTGGAAAAAATACAAAAAAAGTTTCTTACAAACAAAGCCCTTCACCAAAATCATCTCTTCAAATTTGCAGCAGCTTCAGCTTAATAAAAAATAATTGACAGGTGGGTTAATTAATGGTTTTATTTTGTCTTTAAATTTAAGCTGAGTTTTCAAAAAATTTATAGAAAGTTTAAGGGCAACAAATGCATTCTAAAAAACTAAATTCGTCCTGCCAAGAACAAGCTTCATTAAGTACTGATTGACTGGCTGATTGACCAATGACAGCTTGACACGAGTGAATAGAACTAAAAATATGAATTTGTAACAGTAATAATTTACTCATAATGTATATATCTTATAAGAAATTTAAATGCCAAATTAACACGATAAAAATAAAATATTTTTCGTAAGAAATATTTAAACAGGAAGATAAGGCACAGACGTTCGTAGAGCTAACAAGGGCCAATGCTTGAAATAAATTTTGATTGACCGAGTGTTTCACAATAAATGTATGTATATCTTAAGGTCCATTTGAATTTCTTGCCACTTTTAAGTCAATTTAATATGGTTGGTTGCCATTGTTGGTGGTATGAAAAAATTGGAAAAAGAAAACGGAAAACATTTAGAAAATATGGAGACCAAAACACTCGATATTAATAACTAATGTTGCAAATGTAGTAAGGCTTCACAAATTCATTGGAAACTTTAAATGATAGGAAATTATAAACGAAGCATAAGTAGATTGCATCAGGTTATAATTATGACGTTCAAAAACGTTGAAAATATAAGGTCGTAGATTGCAAATAAAATAAAAATAAATCTGTGGTTAGTTTTAATTAAAATTCTTTATTATTAGCATAATTCCGTATGCCACTGTTCACAACTTGATGTAAACAACAACAATTGCCTTTCCTTGTTATTCCTCTGTTTACACCCTTTACATAAACAGTAACAATCAGTAAACAATGTTCATGATTCGTTTTTCAATTTCGTAACATTATTATCGTGAACTGCAAGGATACGATGTATTTGCAAAATTTCATATAAACAATGACAATTTTCTGTCAAGCATCAGATATGCTGACAGGTGTTTCCTTCTGCGATAAATGAATACAACATAGGCTCCAAGAATGTGTTCCGATATTTCATACTCATACATACATACATACATAATTGATCATTACATCATCCTTCGGTTGGGATTACGACCTAGCTTCTCGCACCACTTATATAGTGTCTTCTAATTTTATACGTAGGGGGCGCAACCTACAGTTTAAATTCGTCTTCGTGTGAGAAGCTTGGCCATAATCCTGACTGAAGAGTTGTCATGACCAATTATGTTATGTTATATACGTGTTTAAAATCATGTGTTTTTAAAAATGGTGTCAGTTGCACTTTTCTAGAATTTCTTAATTATTTGTGTGTTTTCCTTTACTGACTAGAGGGATTCCATTGGATTTCTCAATTTGCAAGCCTTTATATGGGGCGATTACATTTTAAATACTTAGACCAATGTCTGCTCTTGGTGTCAAAATTGCTGTCGGTTGCACTTTTCTACAATTTTAATGAATATGCTGTGCTTTGTCGTAAAAACAATGTTCATCGACACTACAGTGTATCTGCTCAAGCATTGATCATACGATGAATGTACGCTTGATATGATTTTTCCCTGGTCTCTGCAAGCACAAACAGCCATGTAGTAACGTCAGATGGATTTCGTTCGATGTATGTATATATTATACGTGTAATGTATTATTATACCTTTAAGAGGCTTAAGGCTGTCACAAAAGCATTTCTATTATTCTCGATTATTTTCGCAACTTTTTTCCTCACTGCTGTGCTTGGTTCAGTTCTAGTGAACACCAAAGTCGTTATCGTCCGATAATAAATTTGTTTCAATTTTTTTGAAATAATAATCTTTTCAAAAATTAACAACAATTTGGCTCTCATAAAAATTTAATATTAATGAGCAGTAAAGTGATATGCAAGTAAACTAAACTTTTTAATTTTTAATTATGGTCCTTCATAATTGGTCATTACAACCCTTCAGCCAAGATTACGACCTAGTTTCTCACACCACTTATGTTGTCTGTGTTAAGTTTATATATGAATGTTGAGACCTAAAGTTTTGTTGAGACCCTGAAGTTTATCGACTTCAAACGACAGATTTTTGAAAAAAAAACTTTTCATTGATGTTTTTCGGGTAACTTTTGTTTGAGGTTTAGCGATTACGTAACCGTTCTTTCAAATAATGTCCTAAATACTCTCTTGAAGTCATAATGGGACTTTGTGCAAGAGTATTAAGGCTGAGAGTACTTTTTTCTTTTGTCAAAATATATTGGAGTCCTAAGACTTTTGCTGTCCACTGTACATAATGTGTTTAGGCTCATTAGACGTAAGGCCCGGGTTCAAACCCCAGATCGGACATCAAAACGAAATTTAAAAAATATTTCTTTGGTGACTTCCTCTCAGTAGATTTCTGACAAAAACACTGAGAGTAAATAAAATTGTTATGAAAAGTTTCTCAAAAATTTGTCTTTCGGAATCGACTTTAAACAGTAGGTCCCACCACTCATGTATAAAAAAATTAACACACACAACATAAGTGGGGTGAGAAGTTAGGTCGTAATCCTGACTGAAGTGTTGTAATGGCCAATTATGTATGCATGCATGTATGAAGGCATTTTAATTTTATTTTTATCGCAGTGAAAATGATTTGAGTGTTGGTACCAACTGCTTCAGAAAAATCGTCTTGTTGAGAACGTTAAAATATGTTTGTATGACAGATGGTTTCGGATTGTTTCTTTATGTTTGAAAAATAATCACGTTAAGGGAGTTAAAGTATTGGCCTTTATGTTAGGAGTTGACAAATTCACAGAGTTATTTACCTCACCTCTGATATTTATATTGCTTATCCACACGTAATTCGTAATCGGAGTACAACAGCGTATATGCAAATGGCAGATGATCATTTAGGGTCACAACTATGACCCTATTCTTACACTATATTGTTGGTTTATAGACGAAGGGAATGAAAAATATTGTGCTACAATTTTGTTTTTTTAAGATTAGTGTACGTTTTTTTCTTGAGAATTTCTTCTTTTTTTGTTAATAATTCTCACTTTCTTTTTCCTATTTTAAGTAATCATATTTAATGTCAGTCAACCCCAAACACCAACACACTACTAACTAGGCCATCGGGGCTCCCAAGACTTATTTACTTATAATGTGTCTAAATAAACACTTGTCCTCACTGATTCTTGAAAATATCTTCACAATCCCTTTATAAATTCTGCATAAACAATTAGATTTTGTTCTAAGCTTGCAACAGTATAACGTGGGGTTATAAAGCTACGTCGCAGCTATGTGTGTTGCCTGATGAAGAGTAAAGTTGAACTGATAATCCAAAGCATAAATAAAACTTTCTCTCAACTGGCTTACTTCAAAGAAGTTGTGTGATGTTTAAACCTGGTTTATCAGCTTGCCTTGTAGGCTAAGGAATGCAAATCCACAAAAGTATGATGAGAAATTAAAATCCAATTTTTTTTATGGAAAACTAATCAAATAATTTGTCTCAAATATTTCCAAAATGACACATGCAATAAATTACTTTGCATTTGCCAAAATAGTGTGACCAAATACACTTAATCAGTTACACCATCTATGCCTGCCTAGGTAACATAATTTCTTATAAAAATTAAACAAAAAATGTAAACTGTTTACAGTGCAACGTTTAAGTGAAGAAAAATGTTACAAGCAAAAGAAAAGAAAAAATGAAATCATTTGCAATTGAATTGAAATGCCTTAAATTGTGTTGCATGTTATATGAAACAATGTTGCACGAGGCGTAGTTTTTTCTACAAAAATTATGTGGAAAGTTATTCAACAATTTTACAGCTTATATCATAAGCTTCATGAAATTATTTCAAAATGAAATTGAGTATGAGGTGCTCTTTAGTTTCTAAGTATGTGCCTTGTACGATTTGACGGCTGTCATGTAAATTCCATTGCCATTTGTATCCTTATTTCTACAATCCATAGGTGGTCTAAATAGTTTTGGTCCGAAATGCTAATCGGTTTTTGGCGGAAGCATTGTTTGTTACAAAGTTGCATTCGTTAATTTGTGACATCAAATTGCATTTTAAAACTGGGAACCACTAGTTTAGCGTAGCTATTGATATTTGCAATGTATCCGCCAAGATACTTTTTAAAAACTTACTTACATGTTTAGCTTATTGTGTACGCAACTTTGGTAAGTTTCATAGCATAGGCCCGAGGAATAATACTTTTAAGAATTTTCTTAAATTATTGAGAGAAACTTTTTTTCTAAGTTTCGGTAGTCAAATCAAACATTTATTCGCAACAGGAACAAATTTTTTGTATTCAAAATCTGTTTCCTGTGCAAGCCACCGTAGTCTAGTTTGTAATACGTTGTCTTATTAGACGGCAGCTGATAGATCAAATGCCAGCTCAGACAAAACGGAATATGAAGCCAAACACTTTTTCGGCAAGTAGAGACGTGCGGCGTATTGGATGTCAGATTACGACCGATAATTATACTTTCGATATATATAGTTACGGAATTTCTTTATCTTGGCTCCGCCGTTACCACTAAAAATGATGTTGACGGAGATCAAGCTCAGGATCACTCTTGCCAACAGGTACTACATATGGTCTCAATAGGCAATTGAGTAGCAGAGACCTCTCTCGTACGACAAAACTAATACTCTACAAGACGCTCATCCTCCCCGCGCTTCTTTATGGCGCAGAGGCATGAACACTATTAAGCACTGATACAGCAGCCTTGCGAGTATTCGAGAGAAAAGTCTTACTTATGATCTTTGGTCCAAAGCGAGTTGACGATGATTTCCCTATACGATATAACAGTGAGCTGTATGAGCTCCTCTACGATATGAGCGCTGTGCAGCGTATTAACATCCAGCGGTTGCGCTGGCTCGGCCATGTCGTTCGAATGGAGGAGGATCCTCTGGCGAGACGGGTATTTGACGCGGGGATCTTCGGAAGTTGGCGAAGAGGATGACCTTGTTTGCGTTGGAAGGACCAAATCAAAGAAGTCTTGTCATCGATTGGTGTGACCAGCTGGCGTTAGCGCTTAAGAAGCAGAGGCGCCTGGAAGGATGTGTTAAGGCAGGTCGGAATCCGTTAATCGGATTGTTAATGGCCAATTAAATAAGTAAGTAAGTCTCTCAGCAGATTTCTGTCAAAAACTCTGAGGGTAAATATAAAATTACCATGAAAAGTTTCTCAAAAATATGTCGTTCGGAGTCGACTTTAAACGGTAGGTCCCGCCACTCATGCATAAAAAATTAACGCACACAACATAAGTGGTATGAGAACCTAGGTCGTAATCCTGCTTGAAGGGTAGTTAATGACCAATTATGTATGTAACAAGGGTGACGTGAGAAGCTAGGTTGTAATCCTAACTAAAATGTTGTAATGACCAATGAAGTAAGTAAGTAAATATTTCATTACACTTACCGATGTGAGTAGTAGCCATTATTTGGCAAGGTCATTAATTGGCTAGGGTAAGTCCCATTCTTTAATATTATGGAGCGTTTTGTGGCCATTTTTTATAACAAACAAAAAATTATTTTCTACGTATTTCACTAGACTTCAAATCCATATGATGCTTTAAATCAGGCTTCAAATAGTTTTCCATATACAGTGCACAGCAAAAGTCTTAGTACGACAATATATTTGAGCAATTTCATGAACTTTAGACAAAAGTTTGTATAAAAATTTATTAATTTATTTCTGTTTTATTATAAAACAAGCAATTTTTTTTAATGTTTTCCATAAAACAAGAGAAAATAAGGAAAACTTTCAGATGATTCCGTAGTTACCCCCAAGCAGAACCCTGAGTAAATTTAAAATTCAAAGGCCTAATATAGGAAAATGTTATCCTTTGTATTTAGTAGAATATGCCTTAAGGTCAAGCACACCATTTAACCCATTTGGAAATGAATATACAAGATTTGTTTAATGTTTTCTAGTGGCGCCATGAACATGTTCTTCGGTTGACTTTTGTTTGAGGTTTAGCAGCGATTACGTAACCGTTCTTTCAAATGATGTCCTAAATACTCTCTTGAAGTCATATTGGGACTTTGTGCAAGAGTATAAGCCTGTGGGGTATTTTTTTATTTTTGTCAAAATATATTGGTGTACTAAGACTTTTGCTGTCCACTGTACATAATCACCAGAAATATAAGAGAAAAAATTTTATAGGAGGATAATAATGACTTTTTATGTTTTTTTTTTTGTTTTCGTATAAATAAATAACAAATTATGTAAAAAGCCAACGAAAACAAATCTTTTATAATAAATCTGCACAATTATCATGAATATTAAAATCGTAATTACAAAATTACAAAATAAACAAAAACAAGCAAGTAATTGAGGAAAAGTTTTTACAAAAAAATTGTAATCAACCACTTTCAATATATTTATATAAAAGCCTATAATTATATTGTTTAATAACAACAACAAAAACAACAACAATAATAACAACTATTCACCAAAACTAAACAAATATACCGTGTGGTAAATATTTAATTGGAGTGTTTATTTAGTTGCACTCGCTGCTATAATTTTCCCAAACCCAAGCCAAAAGCCCAAGCCCAAGCCCAAATTCAAACTGATACGTATCATTTTTTGTTTAATTTTATTCGCTTTTTTCCTTCCATACCGTCAATAACACCATAACAGATTGAAAATAAATGCAAAACGAAAGAAAAAAAACAAAAACCATCACTTCATAACTTTTCAATAACAACAACAACAACAAATAATTATTATTTACCAACAAAATTTGCTACTAATTTGGACTGTTTTGTAACGTGTTCATCTGGCACTAGCGTAACCCAATGCTTCATACAAAATAGATATTCGAATGGAGAAGAAAATAAACTGGGGTTAATGCACAATTTCAAAGGGGTTTACTTTTGGAATTTAATTGGTCACTACAACCATTCAGTCAAGATTACAACCTTGCTTCCCACACCGCTTATGGGTGTTGTGGGTGTTAATTTTACCCATTGGTTGGCGTGTTTAAATCTAGTCGACTCCGTGCTACAAATTTAAGTATCAACTATTCATGGCAATTCTTAGTTACATATACAAAAAATAAATGCTCATTACAATCCTTCGGTCAGGATTATGAACCTAGTTTCTCGCACCACTTATGTTGTATGTGTTAATTTTATATATGAGCAGTGGGGGACCTACAGTTTAAAGTCGACTCCGAAAGACAGATTTTTGAGAAACTTTTCATGGCAATTTTATTTACTTTCGCAGAGTTTTTGGCAGAAATCTGCTGAGAGAACTTAACTTACTTACTTAATTGGCCAACGGATTTCGGCCTGCCTTAACACATCCTTCCAGGCGCCTCTGCTTCTTGCGAGCCTACGTCAGTTAGTCACACCAACTGATGACAGGGCTTCATCGATTTGGTCCTTCCAACGCAAAAAAGGTCATCCTCTTCGCCGTCTTCCGGATTAAATACCCGTCTCGCCATAGGATCCTCCTCCATTCGAACAACATGGCCGAGCCAACGCAGCCGCTGGATGTTAATACGCTGCACAACGCCCATGTCGTAGAGGAGCTCATACAGCTCACTGTTAGATCGTATAAGGAAATCATCACCAACTCTCAATGGACCAAAGAGCATACGTAAGAATTTTGTCTCGAATACTCTTAAGTCTGCTGTATCAGTATTTAATAGTGTAAATGCCTCTGCGTCATAAAGAAGCACGGGCAGGATGAGCATCTTGTATTAGTATTAGTATTAGTTTTGTCGTACGAGAGAGGTCTCTGCTACTCAATTGCCTATTAAGACCATAATAGCACCTGATGTCAAGAGTGATCCTGCGCTTAATCTCCAGACTGACATAATTTTTGGTGGTAACGGCCGAGTCAAGATAAACAAACTCTTTGACTATATACATACATACATAATTGGTTATTACAACCCTTCAGTCAGGATTATGGACCTAGTTTCTCACAACACTTATGTTGTGTGTACATGAGTGACGGCACCTACAGTTTAAAATCGACTCCGAGCGACAGATTTTTGAGAAACTTTTCATGGCAATTTTTTATTTACCCTCATAGTTTTTGACAGAAATCTGCTGAGAGAAAGTCGCCGAAAAAATAATTTTTGTACTTTGTTTTTATATCTGGATTGGGGCACGAACCCTGGCTTTACGTCTAATAAGCCAACAGACTACCTACTAGACTATGGCGACATCCGTGACTATATCGAAAGTAGAATTATCGGCCGTAATCTGAGATCCAATACGCCGCACGTCTCCACTTGCCGAACAAATGTTTAATTCTGAGCTGGAGTTTGATCTATCAGCTCTCGCCTAATAAGACAACACACTACCAATTACACTACGGTGACTTGCAAAGGAACCAGATTTTGAATACAAAAAAAAACTGTGTTCCTCTAAAGTAATCCTGTTGCGAATAAATGTTTGGATTGACTAGCCAAACTTAGAAAGAAAGTTTCTCTCAATAATTTAAGAAACTTCTTAAAAGTATTATTCCTCGGGCCTATGCTATGAAACTTACCGAAGTTGCGTACACAATAAGCTAAACATGTAAGTAAGTTTTTAATAAGTATCTTGGCGGATACATTGCAAATATCAATAGCTACGCTAAACTAGTGGTTCCCAGTTTTAAAATGCAATTTGTTTTCACACATTAACGAATGCAACTTTGTAACAAACAATGCTTCCCCTCAAAAACCGATTAGCATTTTAGACCAAATCTATTTAGACCACCTATGGAGTGTAAAAATAAGGATACAAATGGCAATGGAATTTACATGACAGCCATCAGACCGTACAAGGCACATGCTAAGAGGCTAAAGAGTATCTCATATTGAATTTCATTTTGAAATAATTCCATGAAGCTTATGATATAAGCTGTAAAATTGTTGAATAATTTGCCACATAATTTTTTGGAAAAAACTACGCATCGTGCAACATTGTTTCATACAACATGCAACACAATTTAAGGCATTTCAATTCAATTGCAAATGATTTTTGTTTTTTTCTTTACTTAAACGTAAACAGATTAAAATTTTTTTTAATTTTTATATGAAATTATGTTACCTAGGCAGGCGGCATAGATGGTGTAAGTGATTAAGTGTGTTTGGTCACACTATTTTGGCAATTGTGATGTAATTTATTGCATGTGTCGTTTTGGCAATACTTGAGTCAAATTATTTGATAAGTTTTTCATAAAAAAAATTGGATTTTAATTTCTCATCATACTTTTGTGGATTTGCATTCCTTAGCCTACAAGGCAAGCTAATAAACCAGGTTTACACATCACACAACTTCTGTGAAGCAAGCCAGTTGGGAGAAAGTTTTCTTTATACTTTGGATTATCAGTTCAACTTTACTCTTCGTCAGCCAACACACATAGCTGCGACGTAGCGTATGCAAATAACCCTACACGTTACACTTTTGCAAGCATAGAACAAAATCTAAATCTTTATGCTGGATTTATAAAGGGTTTGTGAAGATATTTTAAAGAATCTGTGAAGACAAGTGTTTATTGTGATATATTATAAAGAAATCAGTCTTGGGTGCCCCAATGGCCTAGTTGGTAGCGTGCCGAAGCCGTGGATTCGTTTCAAACTCTGGGAGCTTGTGGTTGTCGGACATTATATATTGTTTTTACCTTTAAAAAATGTTTAAAATATGATCTCGTAGATAGCAAATAAAACAAAAATAAATTGGATGTTTAGTTTTAATTAAAATTCTTTATTATTCGCACAATTCTGTGTGCCACTGTTCACAACTTTATGTAAGCAACAACAATTGCTTTTCTTTGTTATTCCTCTGTTTACACCCTTTGCATAAGCAATAACCAACTCTAAGCTATTATACGTCAGATCTTTGTAACGGAGATCTTCAAACCACAATTACTCTCTAAACGCACCGCGTCTTCATACAAACTGGCTGAACTTCACTCACTCACCTTCTTTGCCTTGCCTTTTATATGGCAGAGTAAACACTCTGAAGAATGTTCTTGAAGGCGAATGTTAATGACATGTCGCATGCTATTTCTCTTTCCCTTTGCCTATAAGCTATCTTTACTGTATCCCAACTAAATATACTAAATATAGGCGTTATCTACTGAAATATTACTTGTAAAGAGCCTCTTTGTTTCCACTGACAGAAAAATCAGAATATTCTGGATATTCTGCAAGTGTTTATATCATCAGGCCTTGAAAATATCAATTTCTTCAAAGCCTTTTCCTCCATTAATTCGACATAACAATTAAAGTGCAACACAAGAACGCTTGTTCAAAGCCCCAAAAAGGCACAGGACACCACCTAATAGCCTCCCTTATTCCCTCGAATATCCGATTCACATAGAATCCAAATCAGTTCAACATTTGTATGAACAGCAGATTTCTGGCAAGAATTCTGAATTTAAATTAAATTGCCATGGAAAAGTTTTTCAAAAATCTCGGCACCGCTCATGTATACATTTAACACATACAACATTAGTGGTGAGAGAGGTTGTAATCAGCAAATGTGTATGTATGTATGCTTATGTCCCGACGTCGCCGTAGCCTAGTAGGTAGTGTGTTAACTCATTAGACGTAAGGCCACGGTTTAAACCACAGATCAGATGTCTGTTCTCAGCCGATTTCTGGCAAAAACTGTGAGAGAAAATAAAAATTTTAATTTAAAGTTTCTCAAAAATCGATCGTTCAGAATCGAATTTAAAACTATAGATTTAGCCTGTCATGTACAAAATAAACACGCACAACATAAGTGGAATGAGAAGCTAGGTACGCTTCCACGACGAAAAGCTCTGTTGGAAATTCAGTGCACTCATTGTACAATTTATCAGAGACCCAAAGGTCCAGTATATTGAAAGAATTACCCGCGTCTGTATTTGTTTCAGTTCTATAGGCTTCAGTATAATTTTAAATTTCTACACCCAAAGAATAGATACAGCAGCACAATCACCCTTGGAGGACAATCAAATCCTATAAACAATCATATCCTAATCTAGCCAAGGTCCCGTTCTACTTCCTCCCTTTATCCTCTACCAAAAAACCAAAAATTTAGTGGATTTGCTTTGAGAGGAAGAACGAACATTGTTAAAGACAACACATACCATATGAATGAAATGAAATTTTCATATGAAAAGTAATTAAAAAAAGAAACGAACACCATTTCTTAAATTCATTTTCATTAAGACTGTGAATATCGTCATCATCATGACTGACTGACTGCTTTAGCGTAATGAATACGCCTCTGTAAGTAAATGTAAAACGTCTTAGCATTTCTACTTTTGTTTTTCGAAACTTAAAAGGAAACCGATAATGAAAAATAAATCATAAAAGTAAAGAAATTAAATAATTCCATTGAAGAAGAAGAAGAAGAAGCAGATAAAAAAGAAAAGAAAAGTGACTCAATGACTAACCACATCACACTATACATACTTTATCACGCAACTTCTTTGGCATGATTATTATGCAGCCAGTAATGATGATGGTGATGACAATTATCATTAACATTACCGTCTTGGTCATTATGCCATATTTTAATATCATAATCGTTGAAATTCATCAGAGCAGCTTTTGTATTTCAAGTTGTTTACATTTTATTTTCTTTCTTTCTTTCCTTCTTTCTTTATGGATTTATTCTGTATGCCATCACATACAGTTCGTTTTTGTATTGTATTTGGCTTCAGCTTTAATTTCACTTTCATTTGCTGTTGAAGCTTATAACGACAGCTTGAAGGCATATTTTGCCTCCTATGTTGCCCCTCTTCCTCCTTTTTATTTTCATTGTGTGTTTAGTTTTCTTTTGTGGCTGTACAACCAAACACCACCACACCACACCACTGGCACATTGCACCACACATCCATTATGCATAAAAAAGTGATGTACAAAAGCAAAGAATCAAATATTCAGCCAGTCTTTCCATACAACCAACCAACCAACCAACCAACCATCCATCCATACATACAGCCAACCAGGCAAGACAGTCAGGCAACCTGTGTTCGTTGTATGGTGTGAGCATTGGAGTGTTTTGAATGCCAATGCATATGAGAAAAGACAGTGAAAAAATTGAAAAGAAAACGAAAAGAAAGCAAAACCAATAGCAGAAATAAAAACAAAGCCATGTTATTGTTGTTAGATTGTCATATTTTTATAATACACACGTACTAAATGGCATATGCCAGCATATAGAGTTGCAAGCAAAAGTAAACCATCATCATAAGCAAAAAATGTGTTGAGTGTTGAAAGGTACCAAAAAGCAGTTGAAAAAGACTTTCTTACTACATGAAGGAAAGAAAAATGAATTTATTGCCTCAACCGCCTTTCAGCAACATTCATGCAAAAATTCCAAGTGTAAACAAATTCCCATGATAAAGACTCTCAAAGGTAAACTGTAGGTTCCACATCTCATGGATAAAATACATACTTATTTGGTAATTACGACCCTTTTGCCAGGATTACAACCTAGCTTCTCACTCTATCCATACACTGTGTGTTAATTTTATACATGAGTGGCGGGCGATCTACAGTTTAAAGCCGACCCCGAAAGACAGATTTTTGAAGAAACTTTTCATTGCAATTTTATTTACTTTCGCAGTTTTTGCCAGAAATCTGCCGAGGGGAAGTCGCCGTAAGAAATATTTTCTTCCTATTTCGTTTTGTTGCTGAGAGGAAGTCACCAAAGAAATTTTTGTTTTCATAATTTGTGTTGGTGGAAATGTCTGACCTGGGCATTGAACCGTGGCCGCATGTCTTATAAGCCAACACACTACCTACTAGACTACGGCGACGTTAACAAACAGAATTTTCGAATTTGCAACGATACGAATCCACAAGGGCGTCCATTGCTATGGACTTTGATGGCCTATAGACCGATGCTTATCAACTTCTGAATTGGATGTTACAGACACCAATGAGATGGTTTCAGCAGAACGGTGCTGTATGCATAAGCGATTTGAGAGCGTGGAAGTAAGTGAGTTGGACAACTAGACTGTGCGATATGATTCCATTAGCCACGTTCCCACGTTCTTAGGCATCAGGCCCGCTATGTTGTCTACACAACACTCGATAATAACAGAGGAAAAAGCGTGATAGTCTTGTCTCGCATCTAGATGTGGATGTAGCATCTACAAAAGACTTGGTTGTGGAATACCTAACCACATTGAACATTCTTCTGCACAAGCGATTTGAGGGCATTTAAATAAAACAAAGTGAAAAGATCTCTGATGTCATTATATGTGGAATATAATATCGTTTATATGATCGCCAAGGCTTCTCTGGCTGAAGAGTATCGGAAGTGTTTAATTTGCCATGAATCACGAGCATAATACAAGGCTGGATTTAACCGCTGCCTTGGGTTATATCGGCTTTATGCGCCGTTTGTGGCATGCGACTTAAGAAAACCCCACAAAAGTCCTACAGCATTATATAGCATGACTGCGATGGCCAGATCCTGCCACCTCCATCACATGTGCTCATGTCCTTAAATCGCTCATGCAGAATGTCTACAATGTGGTCTAAGTTGTGAGGCATGTAACGTCGTCCAGTTAAAACCAAGTGTCAACCTATAATGCTTACCGTTGATAGTGACATTCAACGTCGCATACAATGCGACTTAAGAAAAAGTCCTACAGCATCATGTAGCATGATCTCGATGGCCAGATCAAGTCACCTCCACCTCAAGTGCTCATGTCCTCATCTCGCTAAAAAATATTCCGTAAGGCGACTTCCTCTCAGTGGATTTCTGGCTAAAACTCTGAGAGTAAATTAAAAATGGCCATGTAAAGTTCCTCAAATTCTTTCGTTCAGAATCGACTTTAAACTGTAGGTCCCACCACTTCATGTATAAAAGAATTAACACTCGCAACATAAGTGATGTGAGAAGCTTGGTTGCAATCCTGACTGAGGGGTTATAGTGACCAATTATGTGTGTATGTATGGGAACTGTGCTGCCCTTGGCGCCGTCCTGGTGTCACCAGATGCCGTAAGTGTCCAGAACATTGAATTCGGATCAAAATAAGTTTGCAATGACCATCCTACTGGTCTCGCCGTTTGCAGTCATGGTCTCGCCAATGTCGTCAAAGAAATATATACCAATGACGCTACCACCCAGAAATCTACACCACACGGTAACTCTTTTTATTACACGGTGTCGTCTCAAATTTGACAATTCAGTCTGTTTATGTACTTATGCAGCCAGAAATGGGCCTCATTTATGAAAATTAAGATTTTTCAATGTCACAAAAGGGTCAGCTGACCATTCAGCGAACACACATCATTGTCTATGGAGGTCCACACTGATATGGCAACACAGGCTGAACAAATAACAACTACTTTAACGGATGGCCGTTATCAACTGCCAAAGTGTGGAAGCTTGTAATGGAAGGGTCTAGTGATAGATTGTCACTAACTGCTCTAATTCGATTGGAACCTAAAATTCTGTCAATAATTCTACTTATTATTGCCGTTCATCAAAATTGATGGATTTTTATTCACACATTTTTTACTTCTTCTTTATTTGTAATGGCAGAATACTTTTGTATCAAACTGTTATTCGATAAACATATGAACACAAATAAACTTATCGATATACTGCATCAAACTCAAGCAGTTCGCTTTTTTATGTGTGTAAATAATTTGTAACTCTATAGCGGCATATTCGATTGGACGTGCCATTTGTAACGCATCAAAAAATTTTGCAAATATTTTCCAAGGAAATTGAAAAGAAATTCACCATAAAGTCATTAAACTCTGGGGTAATTTTAAATTTAAGAAGAAAAACGAAATGAATTTGAAAGTAATTTTTAAGGGCAATAACATGATTTTTTTTTTTGAGTTGAAACTACTGCAGGCTACGTTATCGAATCATTTTTAATGGTTTTGAATATCAAAAGCCATACACCATGCTCCACGCCACCCCATGGGCATCATAAACTGCTAAGACATACGAATTGATTTCAACTGTAGTGTCTGATAATTATTTTGTTCATTTGAAATTAAATGCGAGGTTTATTGTTGTTAAATATTATGAGCTCATGGCAACAACAACAATTTTAAATATGTTGTAATAATAAAAACAATAAAAATAAAAACTTTTTTCATATTTTTTTTCTTCAACAATTCATTGATTTTAATTACCGCCGGCACTTTATGTTTCATTTCATATCAATGAACATTTTGTATTTCCCCTCTGCCAGAGTACTTTTACTTGAAGAGTGTCTGCATTTGAGTGAATTATCGATAAAGTTGTCGATATATTTACAAATCATTATGGCAGCGCTTTAACTAATTCATTGCGATTTTGTTGAAGCATTTAAGGAAGTTTGTAAAGCAAAAATACGAACAAAAAACAAATCCAAAAAAATATAACGTAAAACATAACGTTTCTTCCCCCCAATGAATTATGTGGGAATTACGCACAAAACTATGTAACGAATTAATAAATACTACGCGGCAACAGTTGTCTTAACAAAAACAACAGCAAAAATAATGAAGCGAATGTTTTTTAAATAGACAGTGGAGCCTATAATGCAAACGTAAATGTTTTTTGATTCTATAAAGTAAAATATATGTAGGTAGGCCGAAGATGACGAAAGGCATTCAAGATTTCAGGCCTATTGACATATTGACACCTAAGCATTTCGGCTTGTTGTGCACTCCCTGCTAAGAGGCCCAAAAATATTTACTCTCGCAGAGTTCTAACCAGAAAGCTGCTAAGAGGAAGTCCCCAAAGAAATATTTCATCAGATTTTCGGTTTGATGTTTGACCTAGGGTTTGATCTATGGCTTGACGTCTAATAAGCCAACAGAGGTCAACAATGAGTATTCAAAACGATGAGGAGATTCAAATCATACTTATAATTTATGATACTTATACACATTCATATTTATTTTAATGTCATACTCATACTACTCATATTCAAAGTTTGAAATACTCATTGTACACATACTTAACAATACGCATGATGTTATTGATTTCGACTCTCCTTGACTCATCGTAAACACGAAGCACAAAGTAAGTATGATTCGCGTACGGACACTACATACTCATAAAAAGGTTGCGTGTTTGCTTTGCTTGCTGTCGTTGTCTTTTTCTTTCTTCTTTCTTTGTAAATGCAACAACAAATAAAACTATAAATTTTGATGAATGATTCGAATCACTGGAATCATTTATGAGTATTATAAGTATTTTTCTAAATTTATCAATCTGAATGAGTAGGCGTATGAATCAAACATATTTCGTATGTTATGAATTTGATGTCGACGTTGTACTCATACTCATTGTAACCTGTACTTATAAATCAATGTTGTACTGAGTACGAATGAATCAGAATACATAGTTGAATTTCAATACTGTTGACTCACTCATACTCAAAATTTCATGAGTACTTATGAGTAGCGAAAGAGCGATTCATTGCTGATCTCTGCTACCTACTAGACTTCTGAGCTGTTGGGTAACGACCCTTTTGTTTCATCGAAAAATCTTTATTTTCAAGGATGAGGCCCATTTCTGGCTGAAGGAGTAGATAAATGAACTAACAACAGTTTGATACAAAAGTATTCTGCTATGGCACAGGAAAGCAAAAAATTTATGGATAAAAATACATAAATTTTGCTCAACGCCAATAATAATGCAAAATGTTGGTAGAATTTTTGTTTCTAATCGAAATAGACCAGTTTGTGATAAGCTATCACTAGACCCTTTCATTAGAAGATTCCATACTTTGGCAGTTGATAACGGACGAGTGTTAAAGTAGTTGTCATCTGTTCAGTCTGTGTTGCCATATCAATGTGGACCACCATAGACAATGATGTGTGTTCGCTGAATAGGCTGTGAAGCAATTGGTCATTACAATAATTCAGTCAGGATTACAACCCAGCTTCTCACACCACTTGGGTTTTGTGTATTAATTTTATACATGAGTGGCGGCAGCTACAGTTTAAAGTCGACTCCGAACGACAGATTTTTCTAACAAATTTTTCATGAGATTCTCGTCTGGGAGTTCTGATAGTTGCCTTGTATAATAATATCTATACCGGAGATGTTAACGTCTTTAATAATTAAATAGTCTTAGTTTGCTCATGGTTGTCTTCTCATCAGCATTATCTCTGAGTATTTTAGCATTTTTCATGCGTTATTATTTTCGTTTTGATGTCCGACCTGGGGTTTGAACCGTTGTCTCACATCTAATAAGCCATCACACTACCTAATAGAGTTCGACGACCATTTTCATCAGGTTTATTTAATATTATGTGTTATATTCTTCAGGCTATACAGTTCACCGCTATTTCTTTGGTTACATTCAAAGTTAATTTGTTCAGAAAAAGCTTAAGAGCTCTTATTGGGTTAGTACTTAAGACGCTTGCAACCAAATCTTTCTCTACGCCTAACTCAACTATGCCGATTATATTGTTACAAAAACGGTAAAATCTAGATACTCGTGTTTTGCTTTTACATCGTTTAACATTAAAATTGTAATGCTATGAAAACAAAACTATGAACTTGTTTACAAATTGACGCATTGCGTAATATAACAACAAACACCAGCATAAAAAATGCTAAACAAGTAAACAAAAATATACCAAAAACACTACAATAATAAACGTAAAAAACGATTATAGAGATTTCGAGAAGGCAAAGTCATGAACGTTTGCCTTCAAGAACATTCATCAGAGTGTTTATCCTGCCATATAAAAGAGCAATGCAAAGCAGCGGAGTGATTTAGTAAAAGTGCAGTCAGCCTTGTGTGAAGACGCTGTGTTTTAGAAGAGGGTAACAGTGGCTTGAAGATCTCCGTTACAAAGATCTGTCGAAGAATTCACTAGTAATTGTTAATTTTTATGCAAAGAGTGTAAACAGAGGAATAACAAAGAAAGCAATTGTTGTTGTTTACATCAAGTTGTGAACAGTGGCACTCAGAATTGTGCGAATAATAACGAATTTTAATTAAAACTTTATACAAATTTATATTTATTTTACTTGCAATCTACGAGCTCATATTTTATACGTTTTTAAAAGTTAAAAAAGTAACAATATACTCTTCTCTAAGGCATGTAATCATATTACAAATTGATTCCGCAGTTGTAGTGCTTTGTGAACTACAACAGCTTGTAGCTGTGAGATAATTTCCGATGATAAATCTCAGTTCCTCTAAATGGCCTTCTTATATGAATTCAGTTCCATAGAGGCACTCATCTTACTTTTCACAAAATTTTGTTTGGCGGCTTCAACTTTAAGGTTAGGAAGCGTATGATGACAGAACGTTCATTTAGAACAGTTTTACAAATTATGCCAACCAATAGAGCTTTGCAACTTAGTACTGCCTTGGTCATTTAACAATTGACTACAGGTTGCAAGGATCCCATGGCAGTAGGTGTAGCATATCATTGAAATTCTTTTTTTTAATATTACCCAGCAATTGAAACCAAAAGTGCCAAAAATAGCGCTTTTTCTTATCATTTCCTATCTCTTTGTGAATATTCTTCAGGATAAGAAGGTGAGGTTTCTAGATCCTCTAAGGACTCACCCAATCATACTTCCCTTCCAAATGGCATAAGTATTGTATTTATTTCTGTACAGTAAATCCAAGCAAGGCTTTGAAATGCCAATTTAGACTTAAATTAGAGCCTCCCATCTTATTTAAAAAGCCAGTCCATAAAGCATAAGAAACTTTTGATTCATTTCAAAATAATTTCAAACATTCATTACTACAACAAGGAAGAATTTTTTTTCATTAATTTCAGTCATTTTCAGCATTTGCGAGTTTAATTCAGCATTCTTGGACAGTCAGACAGCCAACGAATATTCATTCATTCGTCATTGTTTTGTACGTTGTTTTGCGTTCTGTTTCAAGAAACAATAATCAAAACAAACCAACAAACTACAACAATTGTTAAATGAGTGAGTAAAATAATAACAACACCAACAACAACAACAATTTGTAATATAAACTCAAAACAAACAAACAAAAAAATACAATTTTAATGAGAAAACTAAACAGGATATGAAAAACTTTAAAGGATGTGAAGATAAAAACGAAAATAAAAAACATGTAATAAATAAAGTAATACTGAAAAGAGAAAGAGAGGCAGAGTGAGAGAGAGAGTAAGAACTAGGATTTATGCCAATATAATAGATTTATAAGTGCAGCCAACTTCAGTTAAAAAGTCATATTCGAAGTCATAAAAAAATAACATCAATTAACGGCACCACATTACAAAAGCAATAACAAATACAAATACACATGCGAATACACTGCAAGAGAAAATTACTCCTTTTTGCAATCTCTCTCTCTCTCTCTCCACACCCACACACATATTTACATTAAAAGGAACACTTATTCGTAATTCGTTAAATCATAAAAACAAAACATATTTAAAAATAGAAAAACAAAAACAAAGGATATGATATGAAAAACATTTGAGTTTAATACTGCAATTAAAAATGGAATATAAAGAAAGGGAAAGAAACAGAGAGAGAGAGCGAGAGAGACAAAGTTGTGATATTACCCACACAATTAAAATTGAACAATATTTACAAGGTACGTTAGACATTTTGTAAGTATTCATATATGGTAAGGTCATATAGCCACTGACTTCATAACCAAGAGCGTAGGACATAAGAATGTACACAACCTATACCTGCACATAATACGTGTCACAGATCAACAATGAATTGTTTTTTCGCTACCATGAAATTTTTAATATAAGTGAGTCAACAATATTGACATTTCAACTACTCTCTCTGATTCATTCGCAATCAATACAACTTGGATTTATAAGTATGAGTACAGTGAGTTTGATTACAACGTTGACATCAAACTCATACCATTCGAAATATGTTTGATTCATAAGCCTACGCATTCAGATTCCTAAATTTACAAAAGCACTTATATTACTCATAAATGATTCGAGTGATCCGAATCTTTCATCAAAATTTACAGTCATAGTTGTTGTTGCATTTACAAAAAAAAAAGATAAAGACAAAAACATCAAGCAAAGCAAACACATAAACTCCTAGTGAGTATTGTAGCGTTCGTATGCGAATCATACTTACTTTGTGATTCTTGTAAATGTTGAGTCATGGCGAGTCGAAATCAACAACATCATACGTGTTTCTAAGTATGAGTATGATAAGTACTTAAAACTGTGAATATGAGTAGAGAGGTTCCATGATATTAAAATAAGTATGAATCTGTATAAGTATCAGAAATTATGAGTATGATTCGATTCTACTCATCTTTTTGAATACTCATTGCTGATCTCTGATATGTATTATCCACTGCTGTTGTATTTCCTTTTCAAATACTAGACTAATAGAAGCAGAATTCACTAGAAACTGTTTAAACCCCACAACATTTAGAATTGAATCGAAGTCTCTTCACTTACTTACTTAAGTAAGTATCCTTTAGTCAGGATCACCACCTAGATTTATCTATGAAAGTCGACTCCGAATGACGGGTTATTTTCAGAAACTTTTCATGAAACATTCTTATTTACTCGCAGAGTTTTTACAAGAAGACTGCTGTGAGGAAGTCATCGAAAGAAATATTTTTTGTTTCATGTTACGTTTTGTTCGAGATGTCAGAGCCAGGAGTTGAACAGCGGGCTCTCGCCTAATAACGTCCAAGACACTACCTACTAATCTACGGCGACCTGAACTAAATATGTTTGAGACTACGCAGAGTAAATCAGTAAGAATGACGATAAATAGATCTAGCATTAGAACAGGCTAATTATTATTTTAAAATAATGCATAAGTAGGTACTAATCATGGCTCAAGATAGAAGGATCATTTTCTTATTCAATTTAATTATAGAATTTGGTCAGCTCCGAAAAAAAAGTTTTTTTTAATAAGGTTTCATGTAGTAAGCGAATCCCTTGTTATGCCACTCTCAAAGTCGATTTCTATGTAAATCAATCCCTTAATATCGATAAATTTATTAAAAGAAAATATATCGATAAATAAATTTTTATAAAGGAAATTTTTCGATAGTAAATTTATCGCCAATTAAGTTCTATAGAAAAATACATCGACAACTACAAATGATTTATCGATATCTAAAATTTATCGATAACTAAATTTCTATAGAAAATTTATCGATAACTAAATTTCTATAGAAAATTTATCGATAACTAAATTTTTATAGAAAATTTATCGATAACTAAATTTTTATAGAAAATTTATCGATAACTAAATTTCTATAGAAAATTTATCGATAACTAAATTTCTATAGAAAATTTATCTATACCTAAATTTCTATATAAAAATACATCGATAACTATGAATAATTTATCGATTATTACATTTGTATATAGGAAATTTATTGACAATTAATTTTTTCTATAGAAAATGTACTAATAATTAAATTTCTGTACAAAACTATATCGATAACTAAATTTCACTATAAATAATTTAATAACGATAACAAAATTTTGTATGAAAAATTTATCGATAACAATATTTTTCTATAGGAAATTTATCGACAATTAAGTTATATATAAAAATACATCCACAACTATAAATGATTTATCGATAACTAAAATTCATCGATAATTAAAAGTACTGAAAACCACTTGAACAAACCTCGACTGCCTCTATTTTCTAAAGTCTCTCGTCATAGAGCAGCTGTACTAGATCGAAGTAAAGTCTATTTTTGTTAAGCAGTCTGGTCTTATAGCTCGTACCAATCGCATTTCTATTTATCTGACCAAAGGCAGATTCTAAAGCACCTTAAATTTAGTGCCTCACTATTTACCCAATAAATGCTGGCTAGTGACGTGGTATGTTTATTGGGAAAATCAAAATTTTTATTACAAGCAATTTCGTTTGTATTTATGTGTGTGTATGTGGGCGTATATTGTAAGTAATCTTCTCTACTATATGTTCAAATGTTCATGGTGTATGTGTGTGTGAGCATATTTCGTTTAAACCACAGTGTGAGTGTAAAATTATTTCTTAAAGTTTCTCTTCCTATTGTTTATGAATTACGCAGTAAAGGTAAGAGTGTGGCTGTGTGCGAAAGCATATTTAATGTTCGATTATAAGTTCAGAGAGAGAGAGAGAGAGAGAGTATGAGCTGACAATGAAAAACTAAAATCGTTTTAACTTTGGCGCCAATGCATCGTAAAATCTGTTCATAAAATTGGCGTCAGTCGTTTAAGAGCCAAAAAACAAAAGCAGGAAAATAACACAAAAACAAGGAAATAAATGAGAATAAAAACCAGAACAGAACAGAGCAGAAACAAAAGCATTGAATTGTGGGAAAAAATATTAAGAATTTGGTAAAGAATTTTATTTGTTTTCCTTAAAAAACTAAGAACGCGGCCGAGAAGAAGTGGAATTTGTTTGGAGAATCCTTTTCAGCAGGGTATTTACGTAATTCGTTGTAACTGCCAACATTTGCCTCGCTACTCTACCTTTCTTATGCGATATTCTGATAATAAATGTTTCCTCCATATTCCCGTAAACAAAACAACAACGCATTTTACGCATTTAGCCTGTGTTTTTTCTTTTTATAGTTTTCCTCATAATACACGCTCATTTGATAGGTTTGCGGGGATAGTATTTATTCAAGGATTTCTTTGATTGTTTCATCAATTATTGTTGGGGGCCATAAACCTATTGTTCTGATTTCAAATACACGAGCAAGTCGTAAAATGTTCAAAAATATTTGTGATTTTGGAAAAATTCATAAAAACAAGAAGTCAATTAACATGAAGCGTATTGACTCACAGATAAGATTTTTGTAAATAAAAATAAGCCCGGTGCCTCAGCATATTGAATGACTCATTGCGTGTGACTTTCAGAAAAATGTTGTTGCGGAATTAACTCACACCCAAACAGGGATTATTTGAAAACTGATAACGACTCTATGATTCACTGTTTAAATCTGTTGGGAAAAAAATAAGAAGATGTTTACTTAGCTGCTTTATAGGGTACTTTTTGATGCCATTGAACTTATAAAGGGTGAGCCATTTAAAAGTTTAAATTTAAAATTGCAATAAAACAAAAACTGTTTTTTGTCAAAATTTTTTTCTTTTTTGTTGTGAACTGCAATTGTTTCGACTACAAATGGAATATCTTTTCATTCATATAGGTTTTGCGGCTGGCCTCTTAGTACCCTTTTCCATCGAAACAATTTTCGTGTTGTTTTTTGAGTGTATGGCGTTCGTATCTCGGTAAAAGCATCAAATGCTCAATTGTCTCTTTCTGGTCGGAATAACACTTTTCTTTAACGGCCCGCCACAGAAAATAGTTCAACGGTGTCAAAACGCATCTTCTTGGCGGTTATCACCATTTCGGCAAATTAAACGGCCATCAAACGTTTGACGTAATGAATCGATTGCGGCATGAGATGTTTGGCAAGTTGCACCACATCTTGTTGAAACCAAACATCGTTCACATCAATACCATGAAGAGGGGGGTGCAAAAAAATTGCTTATCATGGTGCGTTAGGTGCCTCCATTAATCGTAATGGTTGCGTCGTTTTCATTTTCAAAGAAATATGAACCAAATGATGTTTCCGCTCAACAAGCTGCACCAAACAGTCACTCGTACTGGTGTGTTGGCTTTTGTAAGTCCACATGCGCGTTTTCTGAGCCCCAAATACGGCAATTTTGCTTATTAACGTAACATCCACCAAGATGAAAATGAGCTTCAACCGAAAAGATGATTTTTTTTGGCGAAATCAACATCCCAACATTGCTCAGAGCGTAAATCGATTCATTACGTTCAATGGAGATAATATACTGAATTTTGTGACAGAAGAGGATGACATAAGTACCGCATGATTGGAAATAACGGATAATTTAAATTTAAGCCGATAGATGGCCCACCCGGTAAATATGTTAACGGCGAAGATATGCTTATTTAGGTTCTAATAATAGTCGAACATTCACTAAAAAAAAGTCGATGAAATCCTGAAAAATATTGGGCGTATGTGAGCCTATTCGTCACCAAACAATTTTATCATCCAAATTGAAGGAAGAAGGAGGAAATGTAGAAAAAATTTAATGAAACGAATTTCCATTTGCGTTTCACTGCTAAAACGTAACAAAATTGAAACAATCGTGTTATTATAGCCAATAAGATGTGGATCATGTACTCAACAATTTGCAATGGAACAAGTGTTTAGTTATTATAAATATACCTACTGAAGTTGCCGTAGTCTAAGAGCTAGTATATTGGCTTATTAGACGTTAGGCCAAGGTTCAAACCCCAGGTCTGTTATCTCCAATATAACGAAATTCGAGAAAAATATTTCTGCAGAGACTTTCTCTCAGTAGATTTTTGGCAAAAACGCTGGGAACTTCTGAAAAAATCTGTCATTCGACTTCAAATTGTGGGTTCCGCCACTCATGTATAGAAAAATGAAAACACACAACATAACTGTTGCGAGAAGCTCAGTTGTAATCCTCTCCACTAAAGGTATGTGCGACATTGGTTCCATTACTTCTGTGGCCGTCTCTATTTTCGACCCGATGGGGAAAATATTCCAGAAATTGATAGTTTTCCCGAACATATCTGGCATTTTCTAGCAGATATTATGAATCACAGAAGTAAACTCTAGTGGCCCC
Source organism: Sarcophaga subvicina (assembly GCA_936449025.2). NCBI lineage: Eukaryota > Metazoa > Arthropoda > Insecta > Diptera > Sarcophagidae > Sarcophaga > Sarcophaga subvicina. The sequence continues at coordinate 94,223,917 of OW388084.2, read as the reverse complement.
AGTCGAAACGGCTTTATCCAGTCAATTTAGTGTTCATAATAAGGCCGTATGGTCTAACCAACAGGAATTTACACGACCTAATTCATTTAGCCTATAACTAGAAGCCTTAGTTAAAGTCTTGCTTACATATTTCTTAAACAGGAAATAAGAAGAAGTTGGTCAGCGCAAGGGCTGTACATTTAAAGTACGACTACCCAATCCTGGAAAACCAGCCCGAAAGTTTGATAAACGAAGCTTTATCATTGACATCAATGGATGGTTGCTCCGCCAAGCTGACAAAGATTGGAGAGCCAAAAAATCTATGTCTGCACCTCGCAAGAGATAGGCATTGACAAAGAAAGTGGATAACAGTCTCTCACCGGACCTGCACCCACGGCAGAAGTCGTTAGACGGGAGCTGCATTCTTTCCGCGTGTCTACCCATAACATAATGACCTACAAGCATGGTCACAGTGATCGAGATGAATTTTCGACCAATTCCAAGTAACTGGTTGGTGCGCCTACTATCCAGCGAGGGCCAAGTGAGCTCAACGGTGGAACAGATCTCCTCATTGACACAGGATAGGTTGGCGTCTCTAAAGAATTTCCGCGGGATGGCCAACTTGAATGAGGTATGTGGCATACCCAAGTCGATTGAAGAGGATTCCGGAAGGAGTGAAACAGCCCCGGCGAGCTCGTGGGCCCTACAGTTTCTCGGAATATTAATTACTGTGCCTGGGGACCCAGATAAGTGTGAAACTGAAGCGCCCAGAAGGAAGGTCGAGACAGCGGCGACATTCCCTGACAATCCTAGAGTTATTCACAACGTTCGACAGAGATCTTATGGTAGCCTGACAATCAGAGAAGATCGAGATGCGGGTGAAAGGAACACCGTTGACGAGGATCCATTTAGCAGCCCTGTAGATGGCCATCACTTCCACATGAATAAACAGAAGTGAGATAAGAATAATTCCTAGAGCCTGAGTTCTTCTAATGGCACATCTCTCTTCTTTGCATCTTCTGCTTACAAGGCATATTATTAGCTTCTTCAAATCCAAGTGGTTCGATTTCTCTACACTACAGTTAAAGGTGATTGCAAAAGAGACACAAAGATTCCAAGTTGAGACAGTATGACCTCATATTTGCTTGCATGGCAGCAATAATGTTTCCATGGACAGATATTTTATTTCCAAGTTTTAACGACAAAAGCTATTTAACGACCCCACATGCAACACTACCGCATAGTGTGTGGCATTATTATTGCCAAATTGTCATAAATCCTAAAATTTTTTTCTGCACTTAATTACCGTTAATTGTAAATTTTTTTATGCAAATTTAGTTAAAAATCCTCGTATATTTTTACTGTCAGTTTATTGACTTTCAGAAATAATTAGTTTCGGTTTGTAATTCCAGTAGAGTAGTATGCTTATGCAATAAAAATTTTCACTCATTTTGCTTTATGACTCGTTACGGCAATAAAAATACGAAAAACATGCTTTAATCACTAAAAATATGCAAAACAAAAATTGTTATTAAATTTGGTATGATTGGGCGTTAAAATACAATCAAATATGTTATGTAATGATGTTGATAATGATCTATGTAATGATGATGATTGCATTTAAATGGCACAAACTATTCTGTACAATTTGCTCGGACATAAAGAGGAAAATCATCAGTAATTCAAAAAAAATATGCGTATGTAGAGGGCGGTTTTAAAAACGCCTAAATGTATGCCATAATAACATACATATGCTTTAAGCAATTGAATGTATGCTTTAAAATTTATCAAAAATAAAGGGTTTTAAGCGTAATCATGTTTAATAAACTCAGTTGATTTCATTTTTTGATATCAAAATTTTCATTATTAAAACACAGTAAAACTGATTGCGGGAGCCTGGTTATAGCAGGTTATAGAGGAACTAATTGCAGGGGTTTTGAGTAGTGTGTTAATTTATTAGATGAGAACTCGTGCTTCAATCAGACATCTCATACACAACAAAATTTGACATGATAAACAAGTAAACAAAAATATACCAACAATCACTACAAGAATAAATGTAAACTAAATACACAAACAACAATAAAGAACCACCGATGTTTACATTTAGAGATCTCGAAAAGGCGAAGCCACGAACATTCGCCTTCAAGAATATTCATGAGATGCTTACTCTGTCATATAAGAGGCAAGGCAAAGCAGACGAGTGAGTTAGTAAAAGTTCAGTCAGTCTTGTGTGAAGACGCGGTGCGTTTGAAGAGAGTAATCGTGGTTTGAGATCTACGTTACAAAGATGTGTCGTATAATTGCTTAGTGATTGTTATTGTTTATGCAAAGGGTGTAAACAGAGGAATTACAAACAAAGCAATTGTTGTTGTTTACGTAAAGTTGTGAACAATATCACACAGAATTGTGCGAATAATAAAGAATTTTAATTAAAGCGAAATACAAATTTATTTTTATTTTATTTGCAATCTACGAGCTCATATTTTTAACGTTTTTAAGAGGTGAAAACGTAACAATATGTATGTTACTCATAATATATCTTCAACTTGCTTCGTCTTCGTTTTCTTTATGAGAATCTGCTTCCACAAATTTTCTGACAATTTTTAATATTGAAGATGGCATCATGTTATGGTCAATTACACATACCAGTATTACGACCTAGCTTCTCACACCCCTTATGTTGTGTTTCAAAATTTTTTTATACATGAGTGCCGGGGGTACTTACAGTTTAAAGTTGACTCCAGAAGCTTTTCATGGCAATTTGTAATTTACTCGCACAGAATTTTTGCCAGAAATCTGCTGAGAGGAAGCTGCCGACGAAATATTTCCTTCTGTTTTGTTTCGATGAAGATGTCTGATCTGGGGTTTGAACTGTGGCCTCATGTCTAATAAGCTAACACACTACCTACTAGATTATGGAGACTTCAGGTTGGAATATAGTATTGCAAAAGCCGTATGGCCAAGCCTCCATCCTAGTGGTATGAAACTATTTATAAGCATTACCAGAAGTGAGATGAGAGCTATTTTAGAAGCCTTAATAGGACATGGTATACATATATTCATCTAATCAGAATTGCAAACGAGCTCTTCGCAAGGCCTATGTAGTGTGTGTTAATTTTATCCAGAGACTTTTAATTTCTCTCATGGTTTTTACCAGCAGTCGCCGTAGTCTAGTAGATAGTATGACGGCTTATTAGACGTAAGGTCACGCTTCAAACCGCAGGTCAGACATCAAAACGAAAATATGAAAAAATATTTCTTTGGCTACTGCCTCTTAGCAGATTTCTGGCAAAAACTCTAAGCGAGTGGATTAAAAATTGCCTTGAAAAGTTTCTCAAAAAAATCTGTCGTTCGGAGTGAACTTTAAACTGTAGGTCCCGACACTCATGTACAAAAATTAACGCATATAACATAAGTGATATTAGAAGCTAGGTCGTAATCCTGATAGAAGGGTTGTAATGACCAATTACACTCAGCCACAAAAGTGTACATACGGTTAACAAATTTCAGAAATTTTTTAACCAATCCGTTTTCGTTGAAAATCTTTAAAATTTTATAACGACTTTCCTCGATTTTAAGACGGTCTTTTGCATTGGTTCAGAAATTTGTGGAATTTGTTAATCGTATGTATACTTTTGTGGGCCTGTGTATGTATGTATGTTTTTGCCAGAAGACTGCTGAAAGGAAGTCAACATAAAAATATTTTTTTTTAACTGTGATGTCTGAACTGTTCGAGATACCAGAGCTAGGGTTTGTACGACAAGCTTGCATCTAATAAGCCTACTACCTACTAGACCACGTTGACTTCTAAACCTAACCTCGGTTTAAATCCATAAGTCATTTGCCTATTCACAGTTCATAGATTTCCAACTCATAATCCACTTGAAATCTATGCCTGGTCTTTGGTCATATCATCATGTGCAATTCCTTTGCGGCATTGCATAATAAATGTTGGGGTGTCGTATTACAAATATCTTATAATCGCAAAATAACTGAAACGCACTCTCACTTTTCTTTACAACAATTTTCTTGTGGAAATTAATTGAAGCTTTCTAACTCAAATGCCATGGAATACGTACTTAATTTCTGTTCATAAAACAAAGAAAAACAAACGAAACAGAGAGAGAAAGAAATAAAAGACTTTCTTACGACATCATCTTTTACAAAAAATGAAAATAAATATGGCAACGACAGACAGACAGACAGACAAGCGAAAGAAATACATCAAAAGAAACACACACAAAAATACTGAAATAAGGAAAAAAGAGGGGGGAAAACATTTAAGGAAAATGGCACAGCCTTTACAGTTGAAGTGTAACTCAACTCATCATCTGGTTGTTGTTGCTGTTGTTGGATGTCATGTAATTTTAACACTTTAGCAACCATTATGAAGTGTGGTGGTGAAGATTTTGATGACGATGACGATGTAGATTCATTCACTCACTCAACTGGCTTTAGTGCTGGCACTTTAACGACATTATCAGCATCAGTAACGCCAGTCACTATCGCCAGCAACATCAGCTTCTTCAGATTCATTTTCAATTTTCGTTGTTGTTGTTTTTGTTGTTGTTGTTGTTGTTGTTGTTGTTGTTGCTACTGCTTTATCTTGTTCTTCTTTATGTTTAAAACTAAAAGATTTTTGAAGTTGTTAATAAAAATAAATTCTTCTTCTTCTTTTTTGTTTGTTTGTTGTTGTTCCTCTTATGTTGTCTTTATAGCAATAGCTCTGTAGCTACTATTGCCATAAAAAGAGTTGCAAGGAATTTTTCCATTAAAATGCATAATTTTTATTTCAACATTTTGTTGCACATAAAAAACATTGCAAAAACAACAACAACAACACCAAAAACATAAAACAAGAAAACTACAGAAAAAAGTACACTCTGTGTACACATGAAAGAGTTACGACTGCAAACAAATGATTCTAAAAAAATGTTAAAAGACTTATAGATGAGAGGGAGAGAGAGAACAATATACATTCCGTACAAATATTAATGGAATAATGGAATGTCTTATAACTTTTTAAACAGAAGGATTAATATGTGATGATAATATGTTTGTAAAAATTTTTATACAAATACACACATACCCCATATTACCCATACACATGCGCTATAGATATAAAAGACTATGCATATGGAGAGTCAACAGCTATGAAAGGAAACAGGAAATACATGCAATGACATGTGAACAGCAAATGTAAGGGTTTCCCCTTACAAAGAAAAAATCAAAAAGGTAGCAGGTCACGGTTCAAAACCGTGGTCAGACATTTCAGGCAAAACGAAATATATTTACGATTTTACGTTTTAAAAACGTTTAAAATATGAGTTCGTAGATTGCAAATAAAATAAAAACATATTTGTGTTTAGTTTTTAATTAAAATTCTTTATTATTCGCACAATTCTGTGTGTCGCTGTTCACAACTTGATGTAAACACCAACAATTGACTTTTTTTGTTATTCTTCTGTTTATACCTTTTACATAAACAATAACAATTACCAGCCAATTGTTCGACAGATCTTTGTAACTGATGGCAGACGATCGATTTCAACACATTTAGAACTCAAGGCCTGTTTTGACACCACAAGCTATCAATTCAGCAAAGTCGACACCCTTTAACCGACCTGCTCTTCTATGAAGGCTCTTAACGCTCTTCTGTTCAAAATCTGAGATCCCATTTTCATCATACATACATAACTAGTCATTACATTCCTTCAGTCAGCATTACAACCTAGCTTCTTACATCACTTATATTGTGTGTGTTAATTTTATACATGAGTAGGTCCCAGTTTAAAGCTGACTCCGAACGACAAATTTTTGAGAAACTTTTCATCACAATTTGGTCTTTGAGATTTTGCCAGAAATCTGCTGAGAGGAAGTCGGCGAAGAAATATTCTCGTTTTGTTGGTAATGTCTGACTTGGGGTTTGAACCGTGGTCTAATAAGCCAACACACTGCCTCCTAGACTATGGCAACCATTTTCATTAGGTATTTTTAATTTATGTGACGTATTCTTCAGGCTATAGAGTCCACCGCTATTCTTTTGGTTAAAACCAAGGCTAATTAGTTCACAAAAAATTGAAAGCGCTAATTGGCGTTGCACCCAGAACTTTCTCTATGTATGGGGCCGTATCTCGGCAATGCATTATGAATGTTGGTCTTCAAACGCTCAGTTGTCTCTAGTTTGTCGGCATGTTACTTTTCTCTAACGGCGTCCGACAGTAAATAGTCGTAACAGTGTCAAAACGCAGCTCCTTAGTGCCCAATTGCTAGCACTACTTTGGTTAATTAAACGGCCATGAAACGTTTGACTTAATAAATCGATTGTGGCATGAAATGTGTCGTAAGTTGTAGCACATTCTGTTGAAACCAAACATCGTTCACCTCAATGCCATAAAATCGGGTACAAAAAAATCTGTTATCATAGTGCAATAGGTGTCTCATTTTCAAAGAAATATGGGTCAATGATGTCTCAGCTCTACAAGCCGCACCAAACAGTCACTCGTATTGCGGGCATTGGCTTCTGTAAGACCACGTGTAGGTTTTCTCAGCCCCAAGTACGGCAATTTTACTTGTTAATATACCCACCAAGATGAAAATGGGTTTCGTACGAAAACGTGATTTTTTTTGCCAAATCAACTACAACGCGCAGTTTTTCGTTGACGAATTGATGATGATGGGTTCTCACCAACACCCTCAGCCCTAGTTTCGATATTTTCGCCTGTTCTTACACGAAGCACACTTACGTCTTGGCTTATCAATAACGAAACCAGTTTCCCGAACTTTAGCAATAAACTTGAATATACCGGATACTGTTGCTCCTTCTCTATGACCAAATTTTCGTACGACATTTTCATGCAATTTGCGAGCAATTGTCTGTGCTTTGCAAATAAATTTCCAATAAATCCCAACGTTGCTGAAGAGCAAATCGATTTATTACATTCAGTGGATACTGAATTTTGTAGCAGAATAGAATGACACAAGTATTGCCAGATTGGAAATAACCGATGATTCAAATTTAAACTGATAGATGGTCCACCCGATATATGAGTTTTTCGTCCTCTATTAATTCAGACTGCACATCATTGAGGATGCATAGCATTCAGTCTCTCTATACAGAGCATGTAAAACATTTAAAACTCAGACACTTCCTTTAGGGTAGCACCCTACTTAACCTCTTTTTTTATAAACAAATTAAGATTCCAGTATGAAAATTTATTTTTGTGTGTGTTTGTTTTTTATTTTTTATTTCAGCTTTTGCTGCTTTACTATGTCCCGCCACTTTTGTCTCCTTTTTTAATGTGCCTTTTGCTCTCTGTTCAAGTGATAAAATGTCTGTAAGAAGTGTATAAAATATGAAAAAAAAGAAAAATGAAAAGATGATGATGCAAAAGCACAAGAAGATTATAAACAAAAAGATAAATACAAACTACTGTTAAAGAAATAATAAAAAAAAACAGAATAAAACAGAATAAAATAAAGCTTTTACACAGTCAACCAGCCTTTGCTAAGCATTTTTCATACCCTTTGTTGTCGTTGTTGTTTTTTTTAAGGCTTGAACAAAAAGAGGAAAAAAACAAAACAAAATCAGGCAAATATTTGTTTAAAAATGTTTTTTCGTTTTCACTTTGAATCTCTAACGTTTGTATTGGAGAAGAGCAAAAGTGTGTGCGGAAAACAGTCAACATGTTCATCATAAACGAAATACATTTTTCATATGACTGTTAAAATATTATAAATACGTGTGTATGTATGTGTGTGTGTGAGAGAGAGAGAGATAGTGGGGAGATACATTTATGCTGCGTTTGTAAAAGTATTTGCGTGAAATTTAATTGCTGTGCAATTACAAAACTCACATACTCGACATTCATTTAAAAGCAATTCATTCATTCATTCATTCTTGTATTCACACACATACATACACACATGCATACATACATAGTCATGTCTAATGTCTCTCTCTGCCATTGCATGATGTTTTCTCTGTGCTCCCGTACAAACAGTAACATATACTCTCCTGTTATTTATTCTCCTCGGAGTAAAAGGCTTGTCTGCATACATACATACTCGTATGTGTACTGCCTTCGTGTGTGCCTTTTAAAGTTCTCCCCCTCACCCTCCCTTGCAACAACACTATTTCATATTCACTGTTTTTGTTTACATTTTATTCTCTGTTGCTGTGTTTTCTGTGTATTGCATGCATGTACCGTTGTTGTTTGTCTTTTGTATTGTGCTCTTAGTTTCGTTTATTTCTTCTCTGTAAGTTTTTAGTTGTTGTTCGTTTCGTTTTTATTTGCTCTCTTCCCCGTTCTTTATTACACTTATTCAAAATAGAAATTGTCTCATATACAAACACACACACACACCCACACCCTTATGAGATCATATACTCACATACACCCGGTTTTGATTACTAAACACTTCAAACAGTTTTAATTCGTTCATTTGTAACTTGTTCATCGTAGTAATGCATACGTAAAAACAAAAGCCTCCTACAAAATAGCAGCAACACTAAGAAAATGTTGAAATTTGATTTAGTATCGGGTGGGTCACCTATCGGTTTAAATTTAAACCATCGGTTAATTCGATTCTGGCAATACTTATGCCATTATATTCTATTACAAAATTCAGAATCCACTGAACATAATGAATTGATTTACGCTTAAGAAACGTTGGGATTCATTGGAAATTTATTTCCATAACAAAGGCAACTGGTTGGATATTGCACGAAAATATCGTACAAAATTTGATCGTAGAAAAGGATCGACAATGCCCGCTTTACGCAAGTCTATTGCTAAAGTTCGTGAAACATGTGTCATTGTTGATGCGCCAAGATGTGAACGTGCTTGTACAGTGCGTACACCCCGATAATATTGAATTTATGGCTGAGAGTGTGCGTGAGTATCCAACAACATGAACTCGTCATCATTCTCAGAAATTGAAGATTTCACGCACCAGTTTACGTCGAATTTTGCAAAAAGATCTTGGTATGACGCCTTAAAAAAAAAATTTAAGAGTTGAAGCCGCATGAACATCCTCTTCGTTTTCGCTTCGCAAGATGGACCAAAAAAAATCATATTTTGGTATTTTCATCATGGTGGGTACGTCAATAAGCAAAATTGCGGTAAATGGGGCACAGAAAAACTACAAGTTGTCTTACAGCAGCCAATGCACCCATTACAAGTGACTGTTTGATGCGGCTAGTGTAGCGTAGACATCACTGGCCCATATTTCTTTGAAAACGAGGACAATGCAAGCATTACAATCACACCTATCACACCATGATAATCGATTTTTTTTTGTACCCGCTTTTCATGGTATTGATGTGAACGAAATTTAGTTTCAACAGAATGGTGCAGCTTGCCACACATCTTACGCCACAAACGGTTTATTGCGTTAAACGTTTGATGGCCGTTTAATTAGCCGAAATGGTGATGAAAATTTGGCCGCCAAGAAGCTGCAATTTGACACCGTTGGACTATTTTCTGTAAAGCGCCGTTAAAGAAAAGTGTTATGCCGACAAATCAGAGAGAATAGAGCATTTGAAGATCAACATTCGTGATGCCTTTAACGAGATACGAAGACTCCATAGTAGAATAGATAAAATGTTGGCTTATTAGACATAAGGCCTCAGTTCAAACCACAGGTCAGGCATCAAAACGAAAATAAAAAAACATTTCTTCTGCGACTTCCTCTCAGCAGATTTCTGGCAAAAACTCTGACGAGAGTAAATAAAATTGTCATGAAAAGTTTCTCAAACATCTGTCGTTCGAGGTCGACTTTAAACTGTAGGTCACACCACTCATGTATGTATAAGACTATCACACACAACACAAGTGATGTGAGAAACTAGATCGGAATCCTGACTGAAGGGTTGTAATGATCAATTATGTATGTATATTATGTATTGCCGAGATACGACCCCATACACTCGAAAAAGTGAACGAAAATTAGTCCGAGCAAATGAGGTACTGTGAGGCTACCACGGCTGGCCTGGCTAATTGAAATAATATTCCATTTCAAGCCGGAACATTTGTACTTCACACCAAAAAAAATAAATTTTTGGCAAAATTTCAAACCATTTTTGTTTGATTGCATTTTTAAAATTAAACTTTCAAACGGCTCACACTTTATATCTAAGAATTACCATGTCGACTATCGAAGAAATATTTCAACAATTTTTTTTTTTCAAAACCAATGCTGAGGGAAAAATAATGTGAGATTGTTTTGCTCTTTGGTTTTTCCAGTGAATATTTTTTAGTGTACTAAAAGATTTGTAACAGGTGGCAATATCAAAGATGCTAAATAGGATTTGCCATTTCATCTCGAATAGGCTAACAAGCCAACGATGCTTGTAACAGTTGGATTTAATGATCTAAATGACTGAGGTCTGTTAGAAATGTGTGTCTCATTCGGAAACTTACTTTTAAGTTATTGGGTAGGTCTCCCACATGAATTTCAAAAGCTGCCAATGCACATTGAAAAATATATTTTTTGGGCCGGTTGTTGGACCAGTGGCAATATTAGACTATATGTCTTCAAGTGCTATGATAATCAGAGCGTTACGATCAGTGGTACAAGATAACATACATAATTGATGATTACAACCCTTCAGTCTGCATTACAATCAAGCATCTCATAGCACTTAGGTTGTGCGTGTATTAATTTTACTCCTGGGTGGCGGGACCTACAGTTTAATTTTTTGAGAAAAACTTCATGTCGAAAAAATATTTCTTCTGTATAAATTTAACACACACAACATGGATGGTGTGAGAAACTAGGCCGTAATCCTGACTAAAGGGTTTTAATGTAATTATGTATGTATGTATCAGAGGTCAGCAATGAGTATTTATAAAGATGAGTAGATTCGAATCATACTCATTATTTCTGATACTTGTGCGCATTCATACTTAATTTAATGTCATACTCATACTACTCATACTCAAAGTTTGAAATACTCATGGTACTCGTATTGTTAAGTACGCATAACGTTATTGATTTTGACTGTACACGACTCATCGTATACACGAATCACAAAATAAGTATGATTCGCGTACGAACACTACAATACTCACATGAAGGTTGTGTGTTTGCTCTGCTTGCTGTCTTTGGCTTTTTTTTTCTTCTTTCTTTGTAAATGCAGCAAGAACTAAGACTGTAAATTTTGGCGAATGATTTGAATCATGAAGCTATGTGAGTAGGCGTATGAATCAAACATAGTTCGAATATTATGAGTTTGATGCCAAAGTTGTGCTCAAACTCATTGCAACTTGTACTTATAAATCAACGTTGTAGTGAGTACGAATGAATCAGAATAGTTGGATTTAAATACTGTTGACTTACTCATACTCAAAATTTAATGAGTACTTATGAGTATCGAAAAAGCGATTCATTGCTGATCTCTGGTATGTATCTATAAATAAATCCACCATTTTAGAAAGGCGGGTACACATATTTAATGGCTATTTTTGGTATCATTACTAAACTAGTTTTGAACAAAAATTTTTTTGTAACGTTATCTGTATATATTTTATACCGTAATTAAACGAAATTTTATTTTTATCTTACAACTTGCCTTTATGGGCCAAAACAATTTCATTTAAAATAATAAAAAAAAATTCAACTTCCTTATTACCTACGTTTGGTTATATGGACCAACCAACAACGGCATCAACTGCACAATGACAGTTAATGGGATTAAGATTAAAAAAAAATGTTTCATGTCTCATATATGTTAACCAAATTAATAAAAAAAATGCTTGTTTGTGTAACAATTAGTGCCTGTCAGTGAATTATTTTAAAGAAATTTTTTGTTTTTCTTTTCTTTTTTTCGTCATAACAAAATTGTCAGTCAGCATGAGACTGAAATATGTCCCGGCATGTCAGCGATGTGTCAATCATATTGAGATTTAAAAGGAAATTAAACCAAATCAAAATGGGGGAATTAAATATGAGTATTAATACAATGGATATGAATATGAATTAATACAATAAATATTTAATTACTATCATTACATACATATGTACATAGCCTCTAGGCTGTACTATACTATACATTTATACAGACAAAGTTGTACATCAATCTCTGGACGCCAATAAAAATCAAACATTTCAAATAATTCACTCAATAACTTGTCTATAAAAACCAATAAAAATCAATGAAAAAAAGAACAAGAGTTTCTTGGCTACCCTAGACTGGAAAGGAGATTATTTAAGGTCCGGTAGACAAAATGTGAAACACCGTTAATTAACAATACAGGACTTTCAAATTAAAACGATATTAGACAAGAACCCGCGGTTCAACTCCTGGCTCAGACACCTCGAATAAAACGATTTCCTCTTATTAGCAGTCTTGTAAAAACCCCGGGAGTAAAATAAATTTGCCATGAGAAGTTTCTCAAATATATCATTCGGAATAGACAGTAGGTCCCTCCACTCATTGATAAAATTAACACACACAACATGAACCTAGCTTCTCACAGGTTTTAATCTTGACTAAATGGTTGTAATGACAAATTAAGTGAAGTAAATAAGTTTTGGTTCTAAGACCAGCTAAGAGATTATATCCTTTATTTACAGGGCAGTAGAGAGGTTTTAAAACCGATATTGCAGGTGCATTTCTCATGGTTCATCTCTAGTCTTCCTTTTCGTAGTCTTTGGTCTTATGCCACGAAGTGATTAAAGATTTTATAACTACAGCGATTGTCTAGAAGAGTGGTTATGGTATTCAAATCCTTAAGCTTAACAAAAACATCCAAAAAACTTCTTTGTCGGTCTTCCTGATGCCATAGAGAGGAACGAAAACGATGACGAGGCGTCACGCAAGGGATCGGGGATGTCTGAGAAGGAGACGATAGAGGGAATATGTGCGTGCCTACAGAAATACATTTCAAAATTGGAAAAAGCAACACGGAATTCAACAAACCGTGGGTGGTACAACATATTGCTTGCCAAATTTCAAAACTTCTGTATTCAGCAGTGGACAGCAGGAAAACTAAGGAACTACTTGAGTTCAACAAGAGAACGGTTCGTACTCTAACAGGCAATCGAACGGGTTACTTCGCTATTGGCAATTTCATTGCCCTGCACTTCAGGACAAACGTTATCGGATTTTGGGTGACAGAAGGTTTGAAGATCTGGGCATACATGCATGAGTATATAAAATTTTAATCGTCATTGGAAGTGTACATGAGATTTGTATTCTATTCTCCGGCAGATGTACTTAAGTGATGTAAATAATAACAAGATCAGATAGAGTGAAGTATTTCACACAATGCCCTATGAAACCGAGGCACTTGTATGTTTGCTTCGAGAGTTGAAAAAATGTGTTGGTTCCAGCAAATATCACACTGAATTTTCAGCCCAGAACTTGAAGAGTAGTTGTTGTGTGATGCGTGATGGCTTATTAGACATGAGGCCACGATTCAAACCCCAGATCAAGATATCTTCAACAAAACGAAAATATTTCTTCGGCGATTTCTTCTCAACGCAGATTTCTTTCAAAAACTCTGTGAATAAATAAAAAATTGCCATGAAAAAATTTCTCAAAAAATCTGTCATTCAGAGTCGAATTTAAAGTGTAAGTTCCCCGATACTCAACAACAATTGCTTTGTTTGTCATTCCTCTGTTACACCCTTTGAATAAACAATAACAATTACTAGACCATCATTCGACAGATCTTTATAACGGAGATCTTCAAACCACGATTACTCTCTTCAAACGCACAGTCTTCACATTATTCTGAATAACTCACTCACATTAGTCGTAAAGCCACGGTTCAAACCCTTGCCAGAGGCATCGCCAACAAAAAAGAAAATAGAAAAAATATTTCTTCAGCAAATTTCTTTCAGCAGATTTCTAGCAAAACTCTAAACGTTAATAAAAATTGCCATGAGAAATTTCTCAAAAAATCTGACGTTCGGACGCCACATTAAACTGTAGGTCCGGCCGCTCATGTATAAAATTAACACATAAAACATGTGTGATGTGTGAAGTTACATATAAAACATGGGTGATATAATAAGCTAGGTTGTCGTAGTCTAGTAGGTAATGTGTTGGCGTTAGGCCATGGTTCAAACTCTAGGTTAGACATCTCGAAATGAACGAAATCTGAAAAGCGTATGTGGGAAAAACTCAGAGAGTAAATTTTTATGAAAATTGCCATGAAGAGTTTCTCAAAAATATGTGGTTCGGAGTCGACTTTAAACTGCAGGTCCGGCCACTCATGCATGTTATGTGTGTTAGACAACATAAGTTGGGTGAGAAGCTAGGTCGAGGTTCCAACTAAAGGGTTGTAATGACCAATTAAGTATGTATGTTTGTCGCCGTAGTCTAGTAGGTAGTGTGTTCGCTTATTAGACGTAAAGCCAGGGTTCGAGCCCCAGACCAGACATCAAAACAAAATACGAAAGAAATATTTCTACGGCGTCTATCGCTCAGCAGATTTCTGTCAAAAACTGTGAGAGAGTAAATTAAAAATTGCCATGAAAAGTTCCTCAAAAAATCTGTCATACGGAGTCGACTTTAAACTGCATGTCCCGCTACTCATGTATAAAATTAACACACACAACATAAGTGGTGTGAGAAACTAAGTCATAATTCTGACTGAAGGGTTATAATGACCAATTATGTATGTATGTTCGTATATAATTTTTTATCAAGCGAATATAACAAAATTTTTCCTCAATTCAGAATTTTAATTTTTTCTCTCGCATAAGTCATTCACGAGTCACTTAAGAGACAGATTATGTCAAGATAATGCCTTCATATTACATGGCAGCTAATAAAACATAATGACTGTTTCAAGACATGTTGACAAAACGACAAAAAAATTGTCTGGCAATGTTTAACACAACATTTGTCATACATACACGATCAAAACCAAGTCAGTATGATAATTGATTGAACACAGAAGAAAACATGTTGAACAAGACGAGATTGTCATCATTTCTTAGCAGAGTATGGAATACCAAACAAAACAAAACAAAAAAATATTTTTTTTAAATTTTTCCTTCCATTAAAGAAATCTTTATTAACGATGGCCAGTGCAGTACTACTTGGTTGTAATTGTTGTAGTTGTTGTAATTGTCATGTTAGTTAGTGGTCGTCATTATGGTTATTAAACAAAGTAATTTATTTTTTAATTGTGGTTGTTGCAGTTGTTTTTCTTTACACAACTCATACAAGGTTTTTCCTTGTTTTTTTCCAACAAAAAAAACAAAAAGAAAAGAGTCTCCAATAATGGCTTCAAAAACTAAGTATAAAAATAGGCCTGAAAAAAAGTGAAGGAAAATCAGAAAAAACAACTGAAACAACAGAAACATCGCACCAAAAGTGTTACGAGATATTTTCTTTGGACATTTAGCCATATAATCGCAATCAGCTACGAGCTATTACATCATTTATAACCCTATTATGTTGTTGTTTTTGTTGTTATTATTGTTGTTGGTTTTCGAATTGCATTCATCAGTGGCTGCAAAGAGAAAATGAGGCGATTTTTAATGCATTTTTACAAAAATATTTTCTTTTATGACTTTTAATGACCACATTTCAGATGTACATACATATGTTTGTTTTTTTGTTTGGTTGTAAAATCTGAAAATAAGATTGTAAAAGTCATGTATACACTCATAGACAGATAATAAGTATTTAGGTAAAGTGACAGTGACACAAATGATGCTAACAGTGGAAGATAATTTCGAAATAAAATATATGTACTAAATTACAGGTACCATGGTTCCAGAACCACTTGATCTTAAAATATATTGTTACGTTTTTACCTTTTAAAAATGTCAAAAATATGAACTCGTAGATTGCAAATAAAATAAAAAATAAATTTGTTTTTAGTTTTAATTAAAATTCTTTATTATTCACACAATTATGTGTTGCACTGTTCACAACTTGATGTAAACAACAACAATTGCTCTTCTTTGTTATTCCTCTGTTTACACCCTTTGCATAAACAAATCAATGACTAGACAATTATTCGACAGATCTTTGTAACGGAGTTCTTCAAACCACAAATACTCTCTTCAAACACACCGCGTCTTCACACAAGACTGACTGAACTTCACTAACTCAGTTACCTGATTTGTCTTGCCTTTTATATGGCAAAGTAAAAAGTCCGATGAATGATCTTGAAGGTGAATGTGTTTCTTGTTGTATTTTTGTTTACTTGTTTACCATTTTTTAAGCTGGTGTTTGTTGTAGTATTTTTGTTTATAATTTTCATGTTTCTTCATTTTCGTAACAATATGTTCTCCTAATTATGCAAACTTTTTCGCTGAAGCTGTTGAGTACGGTCTCAATAATATACTGAGGAAATTCAATTGAATTGGTTCATTACAGACATAATTTGGTCATTACAAACCTTCAGTAAACCTTACGACCTAGCTTCTCACAGTACTAATGATGTGTGTGTTAATTCGACCCATATAATTGGCGGCACCTACAGTTTAAAGTCGACTCCGAATGACAGATTTCTGAGAAACTATTCATAGCAATTTTCATGAAAATTTACTCCTGAGTTTTTGCCGTATTTTATTTTATATTTCGTTCAGTTCGAGATGTCTGACCTGGGGTTTGAACCGTGGCCTCAGGTCAACACATTACCTACTAGACTAGCTTCTCACATCACCCATGTTTTATATGTTAATTTATGTTCATGAGAGGTGAGACCTACAGACTCCGCACAATACAACCTATGTTCACACATCACACATGTTGTATGTGTTAATCTTATGCACGAGTGGTGGAACTTACAGTTTAATGACGACTTCGAACGACTGTTTTTTTGAAAAACTCTTTCATGCCAATTTTATTTACTCTCTGCGTTTTTGTCAGAAACTTGCAGAGAAGAAGTCGTTCACTTCGAGATGTCTGACCTGGGGTTTGGACTGTGGCCTCACGTCTAATATTGCCCTGCTTACGATATACGCAAAGTATCCTTATTTTACAACACCATCTGTTGTTAGCTCCTTTATAATTATCTCCCAAATCCCAAACTAAAACTGCTAGACAGCGAAACCGCATTCTTCCTCAATTTCTTGGTAAATATACTCCATTTTCTTCGTAATTGAATGACAAAACGAGTTGAGTTGTGTATATTGAGGACTTGAGCATCAAACACTTGAACATCAATTACTTGTTTATCAAACATCAAACACTTGAACATCAAACATTTGTTTGGAACATCAAACATTTGTTTGGAACATCAAACACTTGTTTAGTATCTTCCATGCGAAAGACTCACCAATCCACATCGCGATTAAATGCTCGATTTTCTCGGAATATCTAGACTCTCTGGGAAAGCCTCTTACGAGACTCATATCACAAAGATCACCTATTTCTCCGAAGAACTCCATTATGTGAGTCCCAACATAAGGAGACATACTCGAGAATTATGTCGCAAACGAATTAGTCAAAACGGATACTAAATTCGACAAAGTCTTATGTGTTCTGCTACCTGTTGGTTCCCTTGAACACAAAATTAAGCCTGTAACACTTTCTAAGTACAAGAGAAGACCGACTTGAATGCTAGGTTCAGTTGGTCTTATTTGTTTTCTTTGTCTATATATTCGCAAAGTGGTCTTGCCTCTTGCATGGTATTGGCTTGGCGCCTCATAATATTTTTGCGGAGTTAATGAAGAACTAGAAACAGACAGTATTTCTCTTAATCTATTACATGCGCATGTTATGCTAAGTCATCACTAATTAAACTTAATTTTGAAAGAACGTAACGTTCCTTCTTAATTCATTCCATATTTTATAGCCGACGACGCTTAATAGGAAATGAGTCTAATCAAGTGATTAAAGTGGAAACCACTGGTGACTACATGTGACGTCTGACGTCACTGTCGAACCAAAGCTTACAAGAGTATAAAGTCTCCATACTTTGTTGGCTTTGAGCGCATCTGCAAATTAAGAAACTCCAGCAGGAGAAAGTCTAATGGAACCAAATCATACGATCTATGTAAGCAGCTCACATCACCAAATCTCCAATGCGGCAAGAATGCACGTAACACATAGCAGTAGTTTTCCTATTAAAACTACATGCCTTTGGTATCTAGATTATCCAATTCAGGTTAAAAGAAATTTAAAATAATTGTGCACTTTTTTCACTTCGTTCGTCCCACTGTTCAATGATTGATTTTCTGGTAATGTACGTCAGTTGGTCGCTAAGCCACAAATCATTTCATCATGTTTTCTTTCATATTTTGTTGCCTTTTTTCTGTTTTTGTTTTTTCTAAAGAAAACATTGTACCACACCACCACACACTTCTTAATCATAAAAGCTGAAAAGAAGTATAACCTGGAGGCATAAAAATTAGATACAAGATATGAAGTAACCGATAAGCCAAACCCCATGAAATTATTTCGCCATAAGAAGATTGAAGTCCAATATGAATATGCATAGAGACAGCGACTGTCTGGCATCCATTATTATTGAATTGAATAATTTGCGTTCAAATAGAAAAGATACAGAAAAAAAAGCTTCCTGATTAATCTCTAATCATTTCAATTTGTTGCGCCAATTTGCAGTGGAGCACTGAAGAGAAAGTGAAATTAAATTAAAAACGATTTTAAAGTCAACATTTTCAAAAGGATTATAATCAGTTTACATTACAAGAGGTAATCAAGTAATCAATTTAAAGCGTTTAGGGGAACAAACTGAGTATGTTTATGAATGTTAAGGATTAATTTTTAAATTGATTTTACGTATACCCTACATCTGTATATTAAAGTATGACGGAATAGGTTTATGAATGAAATAGGCCAGACGTTTACCATTCGATTGATTGCAAAGGAAAAGTAGCGACAACTTTCTTTCCACTAGTCCTGCTGTTCACTGAATAACTTTTTAAGGGGTTCAGTTCTTGAAGCATTGGAAGCCAATATCCAAGCCACTATTGACGTTATATGAGCAGATTTATCGGAAAATGCGTTAAAAAATGAATTGACCGACCATGTAATTCGTTACGCGTAACTCCGCTTGGAAAACGCACACTTATATATCACCATCATACATCATCAGCCCACTCATACATTATCATTATACTCATACATCGCCACCACACACTTACATCATCACCACAATCACATGTGGTCCGGTAGCCGGACGCATGGTTTGGCTTCGAATTTTTTTAAATAGAGACTCAGTCTAGTTGTACTTCTGTGTTTCATATTCCTTCATACTCATACATCATCATCAAACTCATACATCGCCATACTAATACATCATCAGCCCATACATACATCACCAAGTCATTATACTTATACATGCTCACAATAATCTTACATCATCAGTGCACTCACAGATCATCATCAGAACACTCATATATAGGTCCAGCTTCCGGTGCTGCAATATAGATCATACTCATACATCATTACCATAATCCTACATCAACATTGCAGTCAGCAAACTCATACATGGTCAGGTTGTCGGAAGCATAGTTTGGTTTCAAATCTTTTATATATTACCAGTCTAGTGCAATTTCTACATTTATGGCCATCATCATACTCATACATGATCATCACTCCCACTACACTCATACATTATCAGCTGACACATACATCATCATCATGCTCATCATCGTCAGACTCATACATCATCATACTCATACATCATCATCATACTCATACATCGTTGTCAGACTCATACATCATCGTCAGACTCATACATCATCATCATACTCATACATTATCGTCAGATTCATACATTCATCATCAGCCGGCACATACATCATCATCATACTCATACATCATCATCATACTCATACATCGGCATCATACTCATACATCATCATCATACCCATACATGTTCCAGTAGTCGGAAGCATAGTTTGGTTTCTAATCTTTCTATATAAATGCTCAGTCTAGTCCTATTTCCATGTTTAGGGTCATCCGTATAGCAACAAGTTCCCATGGGCATGTGGATTATGGTTGCGTTTGATCAAGAAAGTAGATCTGTTATCAGAGTAATGAATTGGTGGCGATTAAAATGCTGCTGGCAATCTGGCTGATAATTCCTTGTTATGTAAGAAATTTAAACAAAACAAAGGAAAGTATTGGCAACCTAGTGGGTGCTAGCGGAGTCACCGTAGTCAAGTGGGTAGTTGACTTATTAGACTTGAGGCTGTGGTTCAAACTGCAGATCAGACATTTCGAAGAAAAAGTATTTTTTCCTCTCGTCAGTCTTCGGGCAAAAATCCGATGATGTGTGAAGCTAGATCGTAAACCTGATTAAAAGCATGTAATGAATCAATTGTGGGTTGCCGCAGTCTAGTAGGCAACGTGTTGGCTTATTAGACTTGAGGCTGTGGTTCAAACTCTAGGCAAAGCAAAATAAGAAAAAGTACTTCTTCGACAACCTCCCCCAGTAGTCTTATGGAAAAACTCTTTGTTTCAAAAATCTGTCATACGGAATCGATTTTATACTGTCACTCATGCATAAAAATTAACACGTACAACATGGTTTGTGTAAGAGGCTATGGTTGTAATCCTGTCTAAATGATTGTAATTAAGCAATTAAGTTAGTGTGTTCAAGCTTTTATTGAACATTTATTCCAGCTTTTTAAACAAATTTTTAATGTAATTTTCTCTTGTTTCTTTGCAGGTAGGACTTGATCTTCTCTTTCCTGTGTTTTATTTTATTGTCAGTCACAAGGTATTTATAAATAATTTATTATGTGTGGGAAATCCATTTTAACAAATTTTCTTTAAAAATAAAAACGGAAAGAAAAAGATTTTCCAAATAATTTGCCAAACTTGTTGAACCGTATGTAGCTTTTCTTTTTTTTTCATACACTTGACTTGATTTATGATTGGATTGAACCAGTAGCGTCGAGAGCAATTTAATGTTTTTGATGTGTCGTGAACTTCAATGATTTTTTAATTTTCTTCACATTTGTCGTTTGCTTTACTTTTTTTCTCTGCGATTTTTGTTAAATCATTGAAACAGCATTTTATGATTTGCAAAATCCACAGTGGATCACTAAATTGTTCTTGTGTTCTTTGATTTTTTTTCTTTTTTTTTCCTGTGATAATATTCACTTCATAAAATCAGGGAAGGCAAAGTAGAAGAGGATGAGGAATTTTTCTTTTCCAATCGATTACAAAGTATTTCGCTTCATCAGAAGAAGGAAAAAACGGAAGCGGTTTAACCACAATAGTTTAAATATTAGCATAAAAATGTTGTGAAAGGATCCTAGCACACACACACATACATACACAGAATAAAAAAGAATCACAAGAAAAGTAAAGTATGCATTGAAACAGAAGAGAATAGAATCGCATGCCATATGCTTAGTTGTTGGCTGGAATGCTGGCGTGTAATAAAATAATCATGAGAAAAAATAATAGAAAAGAGCACAGTCATTAAATCACTTCAAGCAGAAAAAATACTAAAAGTACACATACATTTACAACACACACACACCCAAATATACACACTCCCACTCAAAGACACTTTCATACATACATACATATTCTCTCTCTAACACTCTATAAAACTTGAAACCATATTGACTGACTTTTGATAGGAAGAAAATCGAAAAGAAATGAAAAGAAACGAAAAGAAACGAAAAATAAGAACAAAGTAGATGAAAGCATTGATGAAATATTTAAAATACAGTGGCAAACAATAGTAAATGGATGGCCTTCAGCCGGGATTTTGCGACGATCAAAAGACAGCCTCATACATACATACATAATTGGTCACTACAACCCTTCAGTTAGGATTACGATCTAGCTTCTCACACCACCTATGTTATGTGTCTTAATTTTACTTCTGAGTGGCGGGACCTACAGTTTAAAGTCGATTCGGAACGACAAATTTTTGAGAAACTTTTCATTTAGTCTCAGAGTTTTGCAGGTAATCTGCTGGAAGGAAGAGGAAGAGGAAGTCGCCAGAAAAATATTTTTTCAAATTTCGTTTTGATGTCTACCTACCCCATATACCCTTCCAGTTTGTCTTTCTGCTTCCTGATCGGTTGCTCATGTCACACCAAATTGTTCGAATTTATTCCTACTTGTGAAATATTTTAAGTCTAGGCCTAAGGGTGAATGAAGTATGGTTTCCGTAAGCCTTGCTTTAGTACCGGCCTGTTGTCATTACTCTCCAAAAGATGGAAATAATCCATCCAATAGTTTGATAAGAACAATATTGCAGGTCTAGACATTTCCAAAGCAATTGGCAGGGTGAGGCACAGTGCACTTTTACTTACTCACTTACTTAATTGGCCATTAACAATCAGGATTTCGACCTGCCGTAACATATCCTTCCAGGCGCCTCTGCTTCTTACGCGCCTACGCCAGTTGGTCACAGCAATCGATGTCAGGGCTTCCTCGATTTGTTCCTTCCAACGCAAACAAGGTCATCCTCTTCGCCGACTTCGGCAGATCCCCGCAACAAATACCCATCTCGCCGGAGCATCCTCCTCCATTCGAATGACATGGCCGAGTCAGAGCAGCCGCTGGATATTAATATGCTGCACAACGTCTATGTTGTTGAAAAGCTCATACCGCTCACTGTTGGATCGCATGCGGAAATCATCGCCAACTCGTACTGGACCGAAGATTTTACGTACGACTTTTCTCTCGAATACTCTCAAGGCTGCTGCATCAGTGCTTTATAGTATCCATGCCTCTGCGCCATAAAAAAGCACGGGCAGGATGAGCATCTTGCAGAGTATTAGTTTTGTCGTACAAGAGAGGTCTCTGCTACTCAATTGCCTATTAAGACCATAGTAGCACCTGTTGGCGAGAGTGATCCTGCGCTTGATCTCCAGACTGACATAATTTTTGGTGGTAACAGTGACTACTTATATCGAAAGTATAGTTATTTAGCTGGAAGCGGTCGTTCACGTGTCCTATTTTCTTATGGCAATCTGATCTTATATACCAGCGAAAATGGAATACAACTCTCATATAGGAACCTGTGTCTCGAACTCTATACACCGCTTATAGGAGATGAGAAAAGAGTTCATTAGTGACAGTTGGAATCCAAAGCTTTTGATTCATTAAATAGCCATAACAATATGGCTTTTGTTTCGCTGTTCTATCGCGTAACTATTTCTCTGGTATTTCAACAGAATGTACGGCATGAATAGCAATAAACTGGTGAGTATTGGTATTAGAAAACGAGAAAAAGTTAATGCAAAGACTTGTTCCCGAAAATAACATCTTTTCACGTAGGGCATGTAGAGCACATCGGTGGCTATCGATTTGCGTATTGCGGAGAAAATTACTTCTTTAGTAGCACCATTCGTGTGTGAAAGACATTCCTGCACGCAGCACTCATATATCATCATCATACTCATACATCATTATCTTACTATACATCACAATCATAGTCATACTCATACACCATTATCATACTCATACATCAACATCATACTAATCCATCATCATCATACTCATACATCATCGTCGTACTCATACATCATAATCATACTCATTCATCATCACAATACTCATACATCATCATCCCACACATATATCATCACCATACTCATACAAGATCTGGTAGTCGATAGCATAGCTTGGTTTTTAATCCTTTTATATAGAGGCTCAGCCTAGACCAATTTCTGTGTTTAGGGCCATCATATATCATCATTATACTCATACATCATCAATGCACTCACAGATCAACAGCACGTTCATACATGGCCAGTGAATCGCTTTATACATTGGGTAGAGAACTTCCTTAGCTGCACTGTTCGTATATAAAACGGCCTTACTGCAGAAGTTCATTCTGTCACTTATAATATAAACAGGTTCTTGCCTAAAATCAGGAATCTCGAGTCACCTTTCCCTTCTCTCACAGGATCTCTTTTCCTAGCACCAATACAATACTCTGCATGAGTAGGGGCATCCCCTAGGCTTAGGTTTAGGTTAGACGACGTGTATTTGTCAATTGAGTCAAGTACAACACCTGGAGGTCAAGTTGACCCGTTGTATAAACGTCCTTAAGGGAATAGGGAAAAAGGAGAGGAAATAGGAAAGGGAGAGGGGCATCCCCTATGTGTTGGTCATATAAATAAAATTATTTCCTCTTTTTCTTTTAAAAATTTTTCCGTGCCATATTTTCTGCTAACCACTGTATTATTTCTCTCTTTACAAAAAAAAGAAAAATTCCCTTTTTTGTAGTAGAACTGCTCCATAAAATATTAAAAAAGTTGAAGAACAAGAAGAAAAGCGCTGAACGGCTGTTAAAGGAGCAACAAAACGAAGAAAAAAGGGAAGGAAAAAGGAAACTCGCAACAAAAATTACCAATAAATGGCACTCTGATGAAATTCACGCTTAACTTAAGCATTATAAAAGCCTTCAAATATATACACTCTCATCTTTAGTGCATTTAAAACACATTGATAAGATGAGTGCATACACAGATACATACATACATACATATACTGAAATGTATGAACACTTAAACCCATAAATACACTTTGACACAAATATATATACACACTCATAGGGAGACACACATATATACGCATATTTAAATCCATTCCATATTGATTGAACAGAGAGTATGAAATAATTTCTCAGTAAATCTATGAGTCAATATACTTTGTGTCTACAATACGAGTATGAGATGAGTTTCTCTTCATATAATAGTTTACTAGACAACAACAATAGCAACAACAACGGCAGCAACAACTACTACTCTTATGCAATTTTCACTTTGAATATAAGCATACGCATACATATGTACATACATGCATCCATACATACATCGTTATATTTACTTATATACGTTTATAAGCCTATAAGTATACTATGATGGTAGATATAGAAGTGCTTGGCACTCTTATAACCAGATGTGAAGCGAGAGAGCGAGAGATAGAAAGCGATAGTTGTGTTTAAAACAAGGCCCAGTTGGTACAATTTAAAAAGAGTATTTATAAACTCAAAACCTAATTTCAGCAGAAAGAAAACCTTGCATCAGTCCAAGCACTTTTAAGCAGGCAATGTAAATATCTAGAAAACATATTGCATACCAAATTAAACTTAAATATGAATGACCACTAAATCTGCAGATGCATGTAAACCAACAGGCTTGATTTGGCGTATGAGCTCCGTTATCAAAGCAACTCCTTTTTGTTCTAGGCTGGGATTTACTTATTGTCTTTGAAGAAGAGAAATCATATAACGAGATTTGATTATATTGTAACGATGGTGGTGAAGCATTAAAAGTCAATATCCAAGCGAGAATTGCGAAAACTCGAGATTTATTTGAAAACACGTGACTTCGCTTGGAAAATGCAACACTCGTACATCGTTATCATACTCATACATCATCATCATAATCATATGTTATCATCATATTCATACATCATCATCATACTCATACATTATCATCATACTCATACATCATGGTCATACTCATACATCATCACACTAAAACATCATCGTACTAATACATCATGAGCCCATACATACATCACCAAGTCATTATACTTATACATGCTCACAATACTCATACATCATCAGTGCACTCACAGATCATCAGAACACTCATACATCGGTCCAGTTTCCAGTGCTTCAGTATAAAGGCTCAGTCTAGTCTGATTTCTACGTCTAGGGCCATCATCATACTCATACATCATCGTCATAGTCATCGATCATTATCATACTCATACATCATGAGTCCACACATGTATCATCGTTATATTCATACATCATCACCACACTCATACATGGTAGGCGTAAGCATAGCTTGGTTTTTAATCCTTTTATGTAGAGTCTCAATCTACACCAATTTTTACTTTTAGGGCCATCATACATCATCATCATACTCGAACGTCATCGTCATACTCATACATCTTCGTCATACTCATACATCATCATACTCATACATGGTCTGGTAGTCAGAAGCATAGCTTGGTTTTTAATCCTTTTATATAGGGGCTCGGTCTAGACCAATTTCTACATTTAGGGCCATTATACATTATCAATGCAGTCACAGATTAGCACGTTCATACTTGATCTGCTAGTCGGAGGCATAGTTCGATTTTTCTTCAATAAAGCTGCTCAATATAGTCCTACTTCTATGTTTAGGGCCATCCTTACAACAACAAGTTGGCATGAGCATGTGGATCATGATCAAGATCGCTTGATCAAGTAAGCAGACCTGTTATCAGAGTGGTTGCAATTAAAATGCTAGGCATTCTGCTTGATTATTCCATGTTTTGAATGAAACTTAAACAAAGCGAAAAAAAATAATTTTGGCAACCACCTAGGTGGTGTCGAAGTCGCCATAGTCTAGTCTAGGGTAGTTGACATGGGCAGTGGTTCAACTCCCGGCTGAAATATCTCGAACAAAAAGAAAAATTTCTTTCTCAGCAGTCTTCAAGTAAAAACCCCGTGAGTAAATAAAAGAGCCATGAAAAGTTTCACAAAAAAATCTGTCATTCGTAGTCGACTTTAAATTGTAGGTCCTGACACTTGTGGATAAAATTAACATACACAACGTAAATGGTGTGACAAACTAGTTTGCAATCCTCTTCTCTTACCAAATAAATAATTATTGCCTCGTATTGGGTTAGTGATAACTAAGCAAGCCAAATGGTTTGATGAAAACATTTGACAGGATTTAAATTCGTTTCGAGGCACTACCCCACCGGCTAATTTGAATCAAGCCGCTGAACTTTACCCAAATAAATAATTATTACCTCGTATATAAACGAAGAGATTAGTGATAACTAACCAAGTGGAATGGTTTGATAAAAACATTTGACAGGACTGAAATACATTTCGAGGCTGTACCCCACTAGCTTATTCGAATCTAGTACCTGATCTCTACCCAAATAAATAATGATTACCTCGTATATGAGTATTTGAGGAGAGGTGTGTGATAACTAACCAAGTGAAATGGTTTGATGAAAAGATTTCAAATATTTTTCGAGGCACTATCCCCCCCCTCTGTAATGTACTTTTTATTAAATGTACTTTAAAGGGGCTCAACAATTGTTTCTTATCGAAGAATTTCCAACTGGTCTGATGGTGTATTTGCACTTCTGATACAATCTCTTTCACATGAATGTAAACGAGAGCAACATAGCGAATTCGCTTAGATATATGGTAGCACAGACGGACGGACAAACTTATGGGGAAATGAATATAGAGACAGACAGACAGACAGCCAGCCTATACGGAAAACAATTAAAATGTATGTCTTCATTGACTATAAATATCGATAACTATGGAATGTTATTTAGTGATGTACTGCTGCTATATGGATACACACACACAGTAGAATAGAAATACAGTGGCAGATGGAAGGGAAAATGCATTTCGAAAACAATTTGCTGATGATAATTAAAACATTCGAGATTCTACTGTATGAGTGTATAATAATGGTTGTACGAGTATATTGGTTGTTTGCTTGACTGCTCCACATATTTGTATATGTATGTGGATGGATGGATGGATGGACTGTATTATGTTTGTATTGATGGTTATTGATAGCATGAATCCATGATATTGATGCCGGGCTGTTCTAAGCCATAGCCGCCATGGTCATAACTATAGAGACTCTTGTTTTACTGTGTTTAAGAGAGCAGTAGCAGTAGCAGCAGCAGCCGTTTAGTTTTTATGTTCTACACCAGATTAGTGTTGATTGCGAAAAATAAAAGACAATGGCTAGCTGCCCAGTAATAATGGAAACGACTATTAAAACGACTATTAAACAAACAAGAAGAAGACAATATTTACTCTGTATAGACCATAGCCATATTATATGATATTAAAAACGAAAGAAAAAAAACTCCAGAAAAAAAATGAACGAATTAGAAGGACCAACCATCCAGAGAGAGCACGAGAGGAAGGACCATTCCTGTAACAAACAAATAAGCAAACAAACACTTATAAATCTACAAGGTAAACACGACTGCTATAACATATGGCCACATAGCGGGATTATCCTTAAGTTTAACTGTGTTTTCATATGCCACACATTAAAATGCAAAAAAAAAACTTGATCAAGAGTCGTTGTCCGTTGTACGTCAAAGTTTATTTACATAACTTTAGCCATAAATGCGGATTAATAACTTGACCATACTCAATCTTTTATACGTATGTATGTACGAGTATATTCATCAGTTTAAATAGGATTTCAATGGTTATACTGCTGCTGTTGCATCATTTTTTTTTTTTTGTTTTTTCTTGAATGGAATTTATTTTCTAATTTCATGTCTCCCCACTGTTTTGAAAGTTTTATGGCAAATTGTTGTTAAATTTTTATGGTTGCTGTTCGCCATAATTATGATTGAAATTTATTGAAAATATTTCGTATAACGTGTTTAAAAATATGATTCAATCATAAATTTTACTGAAGCGAATATTAATGAAGCATCACACATCATTTATTTAGTGGCAGGCAGCAAAATATGTTTTTTTTTTTTGATGTGAGTATCGAATTTAATTGGATTTATAAATGCCAACTTAAATGATATTTTGTACCTGCTGTCATCATATTCACACAATAAATTTGTATTTTCATATTTATAAATATAGGGTGGCTAAGTTACAGGGTTTAAATTTAAAAATGCAATTAAAACAAAAATGGTTTGAAATTTTGCAAAATTTATTTGTTTGTTGTGAAGTACAATTGTTCCGGTTAGAAATGGAAAAATATTTCATTTATATGGGTGCCGCGGCTGGCCCCATAGTACCTCATTCAATCGTAGCAATTTTTGTACACTTTTTCGAATGTATGAAAACGTATCACGCAATGGCACCACGAATTTTGGCCCTCAAATGGTCATTTGTGTCTGGTTTGTCGTCATAACATTTTTCTTTAACGGCGCCTCACAGAAAATAGTGCAAAGAGTGTTAAATCACAGCTTTTTGGCGGCCAATTCACCATTTCGGCTAATTAAATGGCCATCAAACGTTTGAGTTAATAAATCGATTGTGGCATGAAATGTGTGGCAAGTTGTACTATCCTGTTGAAACCAAACATCGTTCACCTCAATACCATGAAGAGCATGTACAAAAAATCGATTATCATTAAGCGATAGGTGTCTCCATTGATGTCATGTATAAAAATTAACACACACAACATAAGTGTTGAGAGAAGCTAGGTTGTAATCCTGACTGAAGGGTTGTAATGACGAAGTATTTCTGAATGGACGCATTTCAGTGTCGGATACTGTAGCGATTTTAATAGCCAATTGCTGTTTTCTAATGCCTCCTGTTAAATTACCTCGTGTTCACCAGAGCACTTGTCGTTATTATTTCTGCTTCTATTTTCTGTGCAGCTGAAGCAGAATCAACCTTATTTTGCCGTCTCCTTAAATCTGGCTGCATCAATCTCTATGACCCGGAGCTCGGGGTGGTTCAAACCCACCACTTACGGATGATGACAAGGCGGCTTAACTCACACCGAGTGAACTTGCCTATGAACGACAAGTTACTCGCTAACCTAACCTAATCTAAGGCCTAACTTCTCACACATTAATGGTGATTTGTCATACAGGCTAACACAATGGGACATATAGGCCATCGAATGAACTTGCCTATGAACGGCAAGTTACTCGCTAACGTATTCTGACCTAACCTCTACGACTATGGTTTTTACTATCATATTGTTACTAAAATGAAAAATCTAGATACTGATGTTTTGTTTTTACATCGCTTAACATTAAAATTATAAACAAAAGCTACAAAAACAAAACAATGCAGTAAACAAACCTGTTAACAAATTATCGTACTGATTCAGACTGGTGTGAAGACGTGGTGTGTTTGAAGAGAATAATCGTGGTTTGAAGATCTCCGTAACAAAGATATGTCGTATAATTGCTTAGTAATTGTTATTGTTTATGCAAAGGGTATAAAGAGAGGAATAACAAAGAAAAGCAATTGTTGTTGTTAACATCAAGTTGTGAACAGAGGCATACAGAATTATGCGAATAATAAAGAATTCTAATTAAAAGTAAACACTGAATTTATTTTTTATTTTATTTGCAATCTACGAGCTTATATTTAAACGTTTTTAAAAAGTTAAAAACGTAACAATATGGTTCCCATATGAACTCATTACAATACCTTATTCTATTACACATAATTGGCCATTACAATCCTTTGGTCAGGATTACGACCTAGCTTCTCACACCACTAATGTTGTGTGTGTTAATTTTATACCCGAGCGGTGGGACCAACGAACGACAGATTTTTGAGAAACTTTTTATGGAAATTTAATTTAAATTCAGAGGTTTTGCCAAAAAACTGCTGAGAGGAAGTTGACGAAGAAATATTTTTTTTTCATATTTTCATTTTGATGCCTGACCTGGGGTTTGAACCCGGGCCTTACGTCTGATAAGCCAACACACTGCTTACTAGACTACGACGACTTCTTTATTCAGTTATACAACTAAAATTCCTGTCTGAGATATCTCAGGCAATTCGATAGGTTTACGGATGCTTGGTTAGACAAGTTTTGTCCGGAATTTTTGAATGCCGAAGAATCGTTTGCTTTAAACCCAACAGATGTCATTACATACTGGTATCTGTCTAACTTATTTAACTTCATTTTCGTTCTGTCCGCAATGGCCGTAGTTCGAATCAATGCATTCGTATCAGAGACCAGCACTGAGTATTCAAAACGAAGAGTATAATTGAATCATACTCATAATTTCGGATACTTATACGCATTCATACTTATTTTAGTATCATAGAACCTCTCTACTCATATTCAAAGTTTGAAGTACTCATCAGTATTCATGCTTAACAACACGTAGGATGTTGTTGTTGATTTCGACTCTGCATAACTCCACATATACACGAACCACAAAATAATTATGAGTCGCGTACGAACACTGAAATACTCATTAGAAAGTTGTGAGTTTGTTCTGGCTGCTGCTCTGTTTTTTTTTTTTTTTAATGCAACAATAACTAAGACTGTAAATTTTGAGGAATGTTGTGAGAAACTCGAATCATTTATAAGTATTTTCCTAAAGTTATGAATCTAAATGAGTATGAAGCTTATGAATTAAACATATTTCGAATGGTATAAGTTTGATGTCAACGTTGTACTCATAATCATTGCAGCTTGTACTTATAAATGAACGTTGTAGTGAGTACGAATGAATCAGACAGAGTAGTGAAATTTCAATATTGCTGACTCACTTATGTTCAAAATTTTATGAGTGCTTATGAGTTGCGAAAAAACGATTCATTGTTGATCTTTGGATCGTATTCAAATTTTTATAATTTAATCGTTTTAACTAAATTTATATTTCCCTGCCATTTAGATATGAGACATCCTTGTTTTAATTTCTCTTCTCTTTTATTTGATTTCAATGATATCCTCAAAAAAAACTTCATTCCTTAACTTAACTTAACTTAACTTTGTTTTTGTGCAGCACTTTGTAAAACATTTTTAAAACTCTTAATCGAAATCATAAATAACGATAATGAATTAAAAAAACTACAACAACAACAGAATAGGAAAGGAAAAGAGAAAGGGAAAATAGGAGAAATTGAAATAGAAAAAGAAAGAAATATTATCCCCAAAAAAAAACAACAACCCTTTTATGCAGATTGCCAGAGCAGAGAAACTTAACTTGAACACTATGGCAGAAAGGACAGACATAAGGACTTTCAAAGACATACAAACAGACACACATATAAAAAAAAAACTTTTTTCATTATTTTGTATAATTTTTAATGCAATCAGAAGTAGAAAAAAAGTTGAAAACATTTTTCAAAAATTTTTCATGAAATTGTACTCATGATGCTTATTTTTGTGGCAACCACTTAAACTTAGAATGTGAATAAATATAGAAGAGTAAATATATCATACAACAACAACAACTACAGCAACTGAAAATTAAAGAAAAGAAGAAAATGTTATTGAGTTTTCCATTTCATTAAGTAAATGAATGAAATTCAAAAAAAAAAAAACTGAATACTTCGAAACAGAAACTGAAAATGGGTACAAGAAGAAGGAGTGTTGAAAAATTCAGTACTTTAGTGCTTTTTCCGGTACTTTTTCATTTTAAAAATGTCACAGTACTCCCGCGATGCTTTCAGTATTTTTTATTTTATGTCTTACGCGTTGCAACTACTATTGCATTAGCAATATGTTCAACGTAATGCAAAAGATAGGATCACTCTTTAGCCCCGGTTAGCCAAACGTCTATGGAACATACGTTTGTTTTTAGAAACACGAAACGCAATGAAAACGCTTGCAGAACCGTAATGTAATATCGATAAGCATTTGCATTGCTCTTCGTAAGCTAAAAACGAACTTATATTACGTTGCGTTCTATTTACGTTTGACTAATCGAGGCTTTTACGTTTTGTTACGTTCCGAATCTGATGTTTTTGGCTAGTATGTGAGGAATACGACATCAAAACTCAGGCCAGACATCAAGACAAAATACAAAAACTACTTCTTCGGCGACTTCCTCTCAGCAGATTTCTGGCAAAAACTCTCAGAGTAAATAAAAATTGCCATGAAAAGTTTCTAAAAAATCTGTCGTTCGGAGTCGACTTTAAACTGTAGGTCCCACCACTCATGTATACAATTAACACGCACAACATAAGTGGTGTGAGAAACTAGCACGTTGTACAATGAGTCAATTCGACCTCCGGATACTGTACTTCTCTTAAATAACAAGTACACGTTCTCTACCCTAACCTAACCTAAGCTAACCTATGAAAACGCTTGCAGAACCGTAATGTAATATCGTTAAACATTTGCATTGCTCTTCATATGCTAAAAACGAACTTATGTTACGTTACGTTCCATCTACGTTTAACTAAACGGGGCTTTTATGTTTTGTTACGTTCCTAATCAGATGTTCCGATGTTTTTGGCTAGTATATAAGGAACACGAATAAGTCGTCAGTTTTTCTGTTCCATGCCATAAATAAATATTCTAGTACTAGACGTGAGCCCACGATCCAAACGCCATGATCCCATCAAAACGGAATATGAAAAAAATATTTCTTCGGTGATTTCCTTCTGCCAAAAACTCTGAAAGCAAAGGAAATTGCCATGATAAAGTTTCTCAAAAGTCTGTTGTTCGGAGTCGTCTTTAAACAATAGGTCCCGCCACAAATAAGTGGTATGAGAAATTCGGTCATAAACCTGATTGAAGGATTATAATGACCAATTATGTATGTATGTATTTGTACCATTTGATGCAAGAAAGTACTCTTTCAGTTATAGTTTAGTACCATTTCAAAATTCCAGTTTTGCAACACTGAGAAGAAGGTAAAAATGTAAAGAGAGCAACATGTGGCATAAGCTATGAGTTTACAAGCGAGTGCTTAAAATAAGTTCAAGTTTTTTCTTTCCTTTCTTTCTTTTTGTGCTGCTGCTCTAAATTAATGAATTAAAAGTAATTGGCGTGGAATACAAGAGTAATTCTTTGGCATTTTGTTTCTCTAATCACATGATTTTTCTTTCTCTATGCAATACAAGTGCATGAAATCATGGCACAAACAAAATTTTCGAGAATTTTTTGTCGAATTTAATTTAAGGCATTAGGTTGACCTATAAATTGTAGAATTTTTCCCAAAGTAAAAACAAAATAAAATCTTTAAAACCATTTCAGTCAATTTTTAGGAGAGCAATACGAGTTAGATTTTCTGATTGTAAGTACGATATGTATACACATACGAGTATATACATAATTAGCCATTACAACCCTTCAGTCAGGATTACAACCTAAGAATCACTTATGTTGTGTGTGTTAATTTTTATATATGAGTGACGGAACCTGCAATCCGCACGACAAATTATTTTGAGAAACTTTTCATGACAATTTTTATTTACTCACAGAGTTTTTGTCAGAAATCTGCTGAGAGGAAGTCGACGAAGAAATATTTAGTCATTTTGATGTCTGACCTGGGGTTTGAAACCTGACTTTACGTCTAATAAGCCAACACACTGCCTACTAGACTACAGCGATGATTGGTATTGTGATTGGAATTAGCATTCACTCCAAAGAGCATTTCTTATTTGGCTACTGCAAAATTTTATTACAGCCTTTATTACATAACACATCTAAAACCTATTGATGCCAATATGTGTGTAATATACACACATACATGCATACATTATTGGTTATTAGAACCCTTCAGTCAGGATAACAACCTAGCTTCTCACAGCACCCATGTTGTGTGTGTTAATTTTATACATGAGTGGCGGGACCTACAGTTTAAAGTCTCAGACTTTTTGCTTCAAATCTGCTGAAAGGAAGTCGCCGAAGACATATTTTTTCATGTTTCGTTTTGTTGAAGATGTCTGACCTGGTGTTTGAACCATAGCCTCACATCTAATAAGCCAACACACTACCCCCGCGTCTTTACACAAGACTGACTGAACTTCACTAACTCAGTCGCCTGCTTTGTTATGCCTTTTATATTGCAAAGTAAACAGTCTGATGAACGTTCTTGAAGGCGAACGTTCATGACTTTGCCTTCTCGAAACAAACGATGTTTACATTTATTCTTGTAATGTTGTTGGTATATTTCTGTTTACTTGTTTACAATTTTTTATGCTAGTGTTTGTTGTTGTATTAAGCAGTACGATAATTTGTAAACAGGTTTGTTTACTGCATTGTTTTGTTTTTGTAGCTTTTCTTTATAATTTTAATGTTAAACGATGTAAAAGCAAAACATCAGTGTCTAGATTCTTCATTTTCGTAACAATATGATCTTAGGCTACGGCGACTTCATGTGTGTAACATAACATCGTCTAAAAGTCCACCGCGGCTACTCTATGTGGAGTGCATCACAAATGTAAAATTTTCCATAAATCTGGTGCAAAAAATAGGCTGAATTTGACCGATGATATGGTTAATGTTGATTTTATGGGCTGCTGTGATTTATGGTTTATTCTCTGACTTATGAAAACCTTACAAGAAACAGCTTAACATAGTCTAAATGCGAAATCTGGGTTGCCATTGCCGATCACCTCCAGGTGAGTTGACTATGCGCTCAAGCCGTTCGTGCAAAGTGTTCAATGTGGTATGATCTGATTGGAACGTATTGTTGAAATCGTATATCGTTGGTAAGCAGATCATGCAATTCTAGCCAAAAAAAATTTTGTCGTATTCGACCCATAGTGCTTGTGATAAGCCACGGAAGAGAGCCTTCAATGAAAAAAGCTTAACGTGGTCCAATTGCAGGATCTCGGTGGTCATTTCAGATCAGTCTTGTTGAAATCGTATATTGTTGATATCATGTGAATTAGTACCGCTTCAAATTCTAAAATTTTGTATGTTCACATATTTTTCACCCAGAAATGGTCCTCGCCGTTGAATACGGTTTTTCGATAAAAAAAATTAAGCTTCAGAGCCCATTCAGCGAACAGACGTGGTTATTTATGGTCATCCATGATGATTTATCAAAGCAGTTTGAATAAATGACAACTAATTAGACAGATGTGGCCTCTACAAGATGGCCGTTATTAAATGTCAAAGTTAAGACGTCTGTGTTGGAAGACTTAGCAAATAGTCTGGGACTTTAGTCTTAGACGTTTGAAAACTTACAATTTTTACTTCTGGACTGATTATGACTCAGTTCCTTACCGAATAAAGTCTATCAGATCTGTATCCTACAGTCTGCAATCTACAATCTTCAATTTGTTTATTTATGATTGCCTACTAAGAACGTTCCCAAAAATATCCATGTCACAACATTATTGAGAATTTCCCGTGAATAACTCTTCTTTCTCTTAATCGTGTGCTTGTGTATGTAGTATACGGAGTCCAAGTATCTAATTCTTGTACTCATGCGGCAAGTGTTACTTATTTATTGCCACTACAAATGCATGAGCATATCTCTGTTGTAATATGTAACCAATGTATGCGAAGTAATCATAGGAAAGGATTACAAATCCTTGTTCCTTGTTTTTCTGCTACTGCTGGTGCTGCTGGTTACTTTATGTGTTGCATAAGGAAGTGGCAGACAATATTGCACATTCAATGAATAATTTTTGTGAACATTTTTATTTTCAATCTTTTATTAGAGACAGGGAGAGAGAGAAATATTTTTGCTTTGGCCATTTGAAACTTTATGAATGCATGGAAAATTATTGGGGAGCAGTTTATTTGTTTTTGTAATACGAGGGAGGTAAATTACTCTATTATCGCTTGTGTAGAAATCTAGATTTTAAGAAGTTGTAAAAAAATTACAACAAAAAATCAACATTGAGATTCTAGAAGTTGCCAGATGAAAAATGCAAATAGTAAAATAGGTGCCAGGCATACCTACTGTGAAGATACCTTACCTTCTATATGAGATAGCCAATATTTTTAACGCACACAAGTTTAAAAAATGCTTAAGAAATGACATTAATAATGTCAGCTCAGTAGCTATGAGCGGTATTCCTCCTTCATTCAGGTGTCTTTGTTTCTTAAAAGTGATTTCCTCACCATTGACCGAAAATTGAATACAACTCTCATGTATTTGCCGATGCTTCGAAGTCTATTTGTAAATCTCTGACGCTTCCAAAGGAGAAAAGAATAGTTTTTAATGACAGTAGAGTAACCAAATCTGTTTATTCTAGAGTACATCCATAATGTGACTTGTATTTTACTGGCTTAGCGATACTTCAACGAACTGTGCCCGAGATATATAAAGTGACTTGTTTCCGTAAATTCCATATCTTTACGTCGGAGAATTTTTTTTTGGCGCATATACCGTATGTGGAAATTTCTTTTACTGTCACGATAAAAACAGTTTCAAATCCAATATCCATAAACACTCTCCCTCTTAACTCTCCCATCAACTATTTTCCAACTATTATGAGAAATCTGCAGAAATCGGAACAACTTCCCACACCAGCACTCTCAATTATTGACGGATCATCAAAATTGTTTGTGGCCTGGCATTGCCATGATGGAACATAAAATCTTTTCTGGTGATTAAATGGACATTTTTGCTGCAACTTGCTATGAATACTTCACTTTTCTAAAGTGGAAAAGGAAAATATCGTCGATTCCAACGGGGACTTGACTTGATAATTGACAACGGCCATCATTTTGAAGCTACATCAGTCAAATTAGTTGTATCTATTCAGTCTATTTTAAAGCACTCAACAACATGGGCAAATAATAAAAATTAATTTTTACAAAGTGAGTGTGTTTGGCCAACGTACCGTGAGCTCCGCCCATTTTTAAGTCGCCGTAATAGTCGTGCCGAGATTATTATTCGCAATCTCGTGGATAAATTAGAGTCCACTTCTTCAGTAAAATATTGACCAACAGTCGTCCGTTGTCGAAACGCAGTAACTGCGGAAAACATCGCCACTCTTCTTAATAGGCTGCAAGCTAACCCGAAGAATTCAGTTTTTTTACTGTGTCCATAATTGGCGAATTTTGCAACGTGTCCCACAAAGTTTAACTTACCCAGGAACTGAAGGTTAAAATCCAAGGGCAACAACTTATGTTCGCTGAATGGTCTTTATAGCAGTTGACAACTGATCCTAATTTTTCTCGAAAAATCATGTTAAGCGATGAGGTCCATTTCTGGATGATTGGGTCCGTGAATATACGTCAACGACCAATGCATCAATCAATGCAATGGTGAGTACATTTACTGGTCGATTATTACTAATTTGGTATATATTGAATGATCCGTATACCGATTACACCACCTTTAAATTTTTTCTTGTGGGGTTTTCTCAAGCCATAGGTGTAAGAAGTCTCGGCAATTCAGGACGCGGTGGAAATTGTTGTGGAAAAAAATGCTCATAGGCGGAAATTCACCATATTTTCCTATAGCCAAGCGGGTATCAGGGCATTGGATTCTAATGTAATGAACTCCAGGACAGTATATTACTGTCGCGGATGTCTTAACGAGGTGGTGAATCGATGTTATGTTTGTATCACATGGGTACCGGGACATAGGGACATTCTCGATAACTGCAGAGCGGACGAACTGGCCAGAAGGCGCTCGACCATCGAACTCTCTGATGAATTCTCTACATTAGGCTTCCCTTTGGATACCTGCAAGCTTATAATTGACAATGCAATCGTGGACCTTGTCAACAGTAGATTGGCAGCTTCGGTCATGGTCAGAATGACGCAGAAAATCTGGCCAAAGCTGGATAACAGGCGCGCGGCGGCTCTGCTTAAACTCCAAAGAAGTAGGCTCAGCACTGTTATCGGGGTTATTATGGGGCATTGTGTTATAGGAACGCATGCAAGACGCATTGGTCTTGGACACCTTGCAAACGATTTCTGTAGAAGCTGTGGAGGTGAAGAGGAGGATAAGACTGTTCTTCATGTACTGTGCATATGCTCGGCACTTGTTTGGAGGAGAAAAAATCACCTGGGTGCCTACTACATGAAGGATCTGGATGAACTGTCATGCATTGATATTGGCAGTCAGAGTACCTTCATCGGAAGCTAAAAAAGCTGCCTGTAAAGAAACGAAAACCAAACTCAACAAATTTTTAGTCAAAATCGCTTTAATTAAACTTATTTCCCATCCCTCGTTTCCTTTGCTTCGCTACAAACTTATCCAATATTATTTTCCCTTATGTCCATAATTTTTCCTTTTAGAAGGCTTTGGCCTAAAATTTATGCGTTGATTTCGTTTTTAGTTTCATACACTCCTTCTCCTGTTCATTTTTATTTTTGTTCGTTTTATTTTTGGCAACCAAAAAAAAAGGAGAAAAAAAATTGAAATAAGAAATGAACAAAACTGAACTCGTATGTGTGTATCCTGCTGGTTTGTTTCCAATCATGTTGTGCAATAAAACCATAAAATTTCAAGAGTAAAGACAAAATATATGACCCTGTACTGTACTGTACTGTAGCAACAGTTTGCCGGTAAAATATCCACTACAACGGTTTTATTTCTCTTCTTCACTCTCCCTCTCTCTATGCATTTTTCATCGTGTTTCTTCTTCTATTTTCTCTGGTAAATTTTCGTCTAATTTCATTTCAATTGTTATAGCATGACTGTAGTAATTACTTTGTGATAAATATGCTCGAGATTTTTGGCAAAAATAGTGCGGGAAATTTGCTACAAGGAAGTGGGCAGTAAATCTTCGTGTTAAGGTTGGTGAAGAGATAAAATTAGAAAATGGATTAAAAAATTAATCAGATTAGCGTTTCGATACATACGATAAGAAGTCGACGTAGTCTATTAGCTAGTGCGTTGGCTTATTAGACGTGAGGTCGCAGTTAAAATCCCAGTTTATACATCAAAACGAAAATATGATCAAATATTTCTACAGCTACTTCCTCCCAGCAGTCTTCTGGCAAAAACTCTGAAAGTAACTAAAATTGCCATGAAAAGTTTCTCAAAAATCTGTTGTTCGGAATCGACTTTAAACTGTTGGTCCCGCCACTTATGGACAAAATAACCGCACATAACATAAATGGTGTGAGAAACTAGTTCGTAATCCTAAATGAAGAATTACTCGCCAAAGAATTATTGTTTCGTTCGCGATGTCTGATCTGGGGTTTGAACCGATCAACTAGACCGCTGCGAATTTAATTGCAACAAAGAAATATCTCAGCACCTCATCAGACTATCCAGGAATATTCTGAGATTGATAACCTCTGTTTGGCACTATAGACCTAAAATAGGTGTTCTACACTTATTCAGCACGCGGGTTGTTTCGAGCCCTATATGTAGACTCTGTAACAGTGGAAAGGAATCATCGGAGTACATTCTTGAAACCGATGAGTCCTTACCAGTTCATACCAGTTGCTAGGCGGCATTGTTGATACCGAGCAGCATCCTGACGTTAGTCAAGGTAATGGGACTAGATAGTACATTGTAGGGATACCCCATAAAGTAAGAGGGGATCTTATGGTCGCAGAACCAAGGTACCTATTCACTACAATAAATGCCAAGAGAAACTTTTGAAGGAAAAGCATTAAATTTACAAAGAGATTGGAGCCATCGGCATAAAAAATCTCAACGGATCCACCGGAAATCTGCTGGTATTGTTGGGTTCCTAGTCAGAAGTTGTAAGGAGCCATGCACTTGGCAGGGATGAGCCTATGTTTTCGCAGTGTGCCCTAAAGTTTGTGCAGGGCTTAAGTTAAGTTAGGTTAGAGGGTAGCTTGCCGTTCAACAGGCAAGTTCATTCGGTAGCCATATGGCCCATTGTGTTACCCAGTGTGAGATAAAATCCATTGTCATGATCCGTTAGTGGTGGGTTTGGACCACACCGAACTCCGTATAAAACCGACCACTTCCCTTAATGGCAGGTTTGCCACCATGTCCAGATCTTCAAATGTTGTGTAACCCAAAAACCGATGACGTCAGAATACTCACATGAAAGGTATTGCACCGACTCCGTTTCCTACACATCATGGTAGCAGCAGGTATGTTGTACCACCCACGGTTTGCTGAATTCCATGCTGCTTTTTCTGATTTCCATGCACGCCCTTTGAGTTGCCAATTATTCACAAAACTTACATACTTAGTTAGTTAGGTCGATTACAATGTGATAGTCAGAATTACAACCAAGCTTCTCACATCACTTATGTTGTGTGCGTTAATTTTTATCCGTGAGTGGCAGGAACCTGCAGTTTAAAGCTGACTCTGAGGAACAGATTTTGGAGAAAATTTACATGAGAATTTAATTTTATCCTTAGTGTTTTTGCCAGAAATCTGCTGAGGCGAAGTGGTCGAAGAAATCTTTCTTCATATTTCGTTTTGATGGAGATGTCTGATCTGTGGTTTGGACGGTAGACTACCTACTAGACTACGGCGACTATCCATATACGTATAGTCCGGCTAAAGAATGAATTCTGTATGTAATTCACTGGCCAATTGGCCACAAACGCATGTCTTCTACATAAAAGACGGATGCTATGTAAGAATACACGGTTGTTGGAAACAAGTCCCTTTATCTCGCTCGACCAAAATCTGTAGTACTAGCGATAGAACAACGAAACATAAGCCTTACTGTGACGATGCTCCAATGAATCAATAAAGTTGGATACACCCATTCAATCAGGATTACCACCAAGCTTCTCACATCACTTATGTTGTGTGCGTTAATTTGCATACATGAGTGGCGGAACCTTGAGTTTAAAGTCGACTCTTAACGACCGATTTTTTAGAAACGTTTCATG
The DNA here is from genome assembly GCA_936449025.2 of Sarcophaga subvicina. Taxonomy (NCBI): domain Eukaryota; kingdom Metazoa; phylum Arthropoda; class Insecta; order Diptera; family Sarcophagidae; genus Sarcophaga; species Sarcophaga subvicina. The sequence goes on along the minus strand of OW388084.2, from coordinate 94,182,868 downwards.
GCAGAGTTTTTTTCTAGAAAACTGCTGAGAAAAACCGCTGTAGTATTTTTTTCATATTTCCTTTAGTTGAAGATGTCTGACTTGGAGTTTGAACCGAGGTCTCATATCTAATAAGCCAACATACTACATAGTAGACTACGGAGACTTCCTACTGCTGGACACAGCAGTTTGGAAATTCGGCAATCAGATATGTTGCAACACCCACGGTTTGTTGCAATTTGGAAAAAGTATTCTTGTAGGATCACATACAGCCCTTCTATCGCCTGCTCCTTAGGCATCTCCGATACCTTTCGTGTTAGTTAGTGCGCCTTTTCATTTCCCTCTATGCCATAGTGTCCGGAAACCCAGTAGAGGTGGATGTTGTGTCGACATATACGATGTAGAGAACCTTTCAACTGCTGACGCCCTTTAATTTAACGTAACGTGTGTTAATGCAATAAGAGTTCCATGCTGCTTTTTCCAATTTGGAAATGTATTTCTGTAGAGGCGCATATATCCGCTCTATCGTCTGCTCCATAGACACCCCGAATCTTTTCGTGCCAGTTCTTCTGTCAGGATTTAATTGCACTGAACATTATTGCTACCAGCTCGGCTCTTTACTTCAATAGAACTCAAAGAGGGGTTAAAGCCGGATAGCAAGTAGGCGTTTTAGTAGGCGTTTATTTTTTTCATTCAAATTAGAAAATCTTTCCGTACTCTGACTGCCTTTAAACTAGAAGCCATGCACTGTGTGGATTGCCAGTTCATTGGTTGCAAGTATTTTTATTTAAATTCGGGGTTTTTTTATTGCCAGTCAGTATATGAATATAAAACCATTTAATCTGTAACAAATAAACATTCATTCACCCAAAAAGTCTACATATTCGAATGGATTATTTTTAAAACAAATTTTTTGTTGTTGTTGTTGTTGTATTTGTTTTTTATATTTTATTTTGAAATCTATAAAAATAATTTTTACCTCAACCAAGCAAGCAATTGCAAATACCCGTATGCATACGGCAGGCAAATGTTTGTTGATTCTCGGACAAACATATTTTGGTTAACAAAAATATCCTTTTTTTCTATGTGTGTGTGTGTTTGTTTGTGTGCGAATCCATACGGTATGAATAACAGATTTGTACGCTGCTATGTTTAGAAGTGTAAGGCAAAAAATCTTCATGAATATTCAAGCGTTAACAGGGCATGCACCACATTAAAAGGTAGAAGGAAGGCATGCTCCTCTCTCTTATGAGCCTTATTTCTTGACTATGCCACCCTGTATTTCGTTGCAGCCAGTAAGCGTGTGAAGCTATTTACTGTATGGTCATGCTTACACACTCGCATAGTATTTCTATTGAAAATATGTTTCTCATGTGTTGTTTGGCAATTTGATAAGAATCTTTGCTTTCCCCTCAACATTTACTGACTGCCTCCTTAAACAGTCCTTTGAAAATTTATTTTTTATTTTATTTTTAAAATAAAGGAAGAAGAAGAAGAATATTTTTAATATTTTATCTTCTCAATATTCTCGAAAAATTTATATTCAGGTCTACCTACCTACCATTTGGGCAAGTGGACTATAAACTATTCGTACAAAACGTTCTTAATATATTACAGTGTTGCTGCGTTTCTGTGTGTTTCAGTTGTTTTCCTATTTGTTTTTAGAGTTGCGATCTTTTTTATAACAAATTGCAGAGAAGTTTTATAGTCCATGGTTAGTAATAAATATGGAAACCAAAAAATATGATTTTTTGTAATTTAAGTGAGTGTTTTAGTAGAGAGAGCGAGAGCAATTATTTGGATTAGAGTTCAAAAAGGGGCACATAACCTTAACAACATTTACAAATATTTATAAATATTGATTACCTTATATTACATACATACATACATAATTGGTCCTTCAGTCAGGATTATGACCTAGCTTCTCATACCACTTACGTTGTGTAGGTTAATTTTATACATGAGTGGTGGGACCTTGACTCCGAACTACAGATTGCTGAGAAACTTTTCATGAAAATTTTATTTTTACACTCAGAGTTTTTGCCAGAAATCTACAGAGAGGAAGTCGCCGTAGATTTTTTCATATTTTTTTAGTTGTAGGTGTCTGACCTGGGGTTTGAACCGTGGGCTTACGTCTAATAAGCCAACCCATTACCTACCAGACTACGTGGACTTCAGTTATCAAAAGTAGCTGAAAAATAATAAGAATCGTTACAACTATAGGTTGCTCCCAATGGTAGAGGTGAGTGTTATCAACATTAATATGTGGAGACAAACTCTCGATAAAATTATCTGAAACAGTTATTAACTGTCGCCGTATCCTAGTTGGTGGTGTATTGATTTATTAAACACGAGTCTGTGTTTTAAACTCCAGCTCAGACATCTTGAACAAAACACGAAATATGAAAAAATTTCTTCGGGGGTCTTTCTCTCAGCAGCTTTTTTTTTTGGCAAAAACTAAAAAAAAAAATTTCTCAAAAATCTATCATTCGCTGGCGACATTGAACTGTAGATCCCGCAACTCATAAATAAAATTAAAACACACAACACAAACGCTGTGGGAAGCTAGGTTGTAACCCTGACTTGACCTGAAGGTTGTAATGATCAATTAAAACAGTAAATAGTTTTTAAGAATAATTTGGAACTCAGAAATCTTATCGCATTAACACAAATCAAAGGGCGTCAGCAGTGGGAAGGTTCTCTACATTGTATACGTCGACACAACACACGCCTCTACTACGATCCCGGACACTATGGCACAGAGGGAAATGAAAAGGCGTACGAACTGGCGCCAAAGGAATCGGAGATATCTGAGGAGGAAATGATAGGGCGGATATATGTTATCCTACAAGAATACTTTTTCAAATTGGAACAAACCGTGGGTGATCCAACATATCTGATTGCCGAATTTCCTGTTGTGTACAGCTTTGGGAAGGCGCTATAGTCTACTATGTAGTATGTTGGCTTATTAGACGTGAGGCCTCGGTTCAAACTGTAAGTCTGACACCTCGAACTAAAGGAAATATGAAAAATATATTAATGCGGCTACTTCATCTCACTAGATTTATGGCAAAAACACTGCCATGAAAAATTTCTAAAAAATCTGTCGTTCGGAGTCGACTTTAAACTCAAGGTCCCGCCACTCATGTATAAAATTAATGTACACAACATAAGTGATGTGAGAAACTTGGTGGCAATCCTGATAGAATGGTTGTAAAGACCAATTATGTACATATGTATCCAACTTTATTGATTTATTGCTGCGTCGTCACAATAAGGCTTCTGTTTCATTGTTCTATCGCTACTACTACAAAATTTGGTCGAGCGAGATAAAGGGACTTTGTTTCCAACAACCGTGTATTCTTACATAGCACTCGACTTTTATGTAGGATACATCCGTTTGTGGTCGATTGGCCAGTGGATCATACAGTGCATTACATACAGAATTCGTTCTTCAGCTGGACTATACGTGTGTAGTCGGAGTAGTCTGGTAGGTAGTGTGTTGGTTTATTAGCCACGGTTCAAACCACAAGTCAGACATCTTTAACAAAACGAGAATATTTCTTCGGCGACTTCCTCTCAGCAGATTTCTGGCAAAAACTCTGTCAGTAAATAAAATTTCCATGAAAAGTTTCTCAAAAACCTGTCGTCGACTTTAAACTGTAGGTTCTGCCGCTCATGTATAGAAATTAACGCACACAACATAAGTGGTGTGAAAAGCTTGGTTGGAATCCTTGCTGAAAGGTTGTAATCTCCAATTATGTACGAATGTATGAAATAAAGTGATTTGTTACCGAAAACCGTATATTCGTACATATCACTCTTCTTTCTCGCAGAGCACATATGTTCATTGTCGATTGGTCAGTGGATCACACCCTGTTCACACCCTGATCACACCATCACTGTTCTATTGCTACTTCTACTAATTTTGCTCTAGCGGGATAAAAGGACTTGTTCCCGAAAATTATGTTTTCTTACGCAATACAGGTCTTTCTCACAAGATATATACGTTTGTGGTCGAATAGCCATTGGATCTCGCACACTGCGTTACAGGCAGAATTTGTTCTTTAACCGCACTATACGTAAGTACCAGAGGTCAGCAATGAGTATTCAAAACGAATTCATACTTATTTTAATATTATACTCATACTACTCATATTCACAGTTTTAAGTACTCATCATACTCATACTTAACAACAGGTATGATGTTGTTGATTTCGACTCTCCATGACTCATCGTATACACGAATCACAAAATAAGTATGATTCGCGTATGAACACTAAAATAGATTGTGTTTATGCTTTGCTTGCTGTCTTTGTCTTTTTTGTTTATGTGTCTTTCTTCTTTCTTTGTAAATGCAACAACAACTAAGACTGTAAATTTTTACGAATGATTCGAATCACTCGAATCATTTATGAGTATTATGAGTATTTTTCTAAATTTATGAATCTGAATGAGTAGGCGTATGAATCAACCATATTTCGAATGTTATGAGTTTGATGTCAACGTTGTAATCATAGTCATTGCAACCTGTACTCATAAATCAATGTTGTACTGAGTACGAATGATTCAGAGTAGTTTGATTTCAATACTGTTGACTCACTCATACTCAAAATTTCATGAGTACTTGTGAGTAGCGAAAAAGCGATTCATTGCTGATCTCTGGTAAGTACAAATGTGGAATTCCCGGCTCGCAGATGTGTTTTCTGCCACCACTTCTGATATAAAACGATTCAAATCTAATGTCAACAAACACTACTCCCTCTGTTCTCTTTCCCAGAACTCATTTTCCTAATTCCACCACAATGCTGTGCATGAATAGGGGCCATCCCCTGAGAAAAAAAGTACTGAAGTTTATCAAGCCATAATCTTGTTTCAAGCAAGTCTCTGTATGTCTATACTTATAATTTATTTTGTTGTTTTTCTTATCACCTGTGGTTAATAATTTATTTCTATTTTGTTTACTCTATTTAACCTCCACGCATAAGAGTGTCTACATCAACTTTCAATATTATTATGTCGGGCCTTCATATCCTTTTCATACGCGATCAAGATATTGTTGCCAAGATGATAAATTATCACCTGCCGTCGCTATCACTTTATAAGTAAGACTTTAAGCTGTTATTATTAAATCTTATGTAGCTTACAGACAGATATTGACCAAAGAAATCATGTTCCCATTAAACTGCCACGATTTTGCCATGTAGCACCCCAATTGCTTGGAGTCTATTAAAAAAGCCATCAAAAGTAAGCCGCCTCTAAATGACAGCCAATAATTTTTAATATCGTATTCGATTGATTAATTTTTTTTAATTTTTTTTAAACACACACAACATAAAAACCAACAATTTAATAACAATTTAATTAAGTTTTTTAATTTATTATTATTTAAAAAAATTTTTTTTAGTTCAACTTGTACACACAGTTGCTCTGGCTGTCATTGTAATTGTCATCTGCTCCTGTATATTATTAGACAATTAATGTATAATTTTCCATCAATTTATTTAATAGGAAATCAAAAATAAAATAAAAAATTAAATAATAAATAATTTGTTGTTTTTCTTTTGTTTTGTTTTAACGTCATTAAACGTATGAAACAATTTTTCCTAATTTTTTATTGTTTAATCGATGAAATTTATTGTGTAATCCAATGCAAAAAAAAAACAAAACAAAAAAACTCACTCATATTCACTCATTCAAAATTGTAGCACACATGCAAACAACATTACCCGCTGACATATACTCACATAGTCACAAAAAATAGTTATTGTAGGGTGTAGAGAAAAATAATCCATTATTTAAGCCTGAAATTTAAGATTTAATTCAATAAGTTGATTACAAATCCTTTTAACCAAGTTCCGACCAATACTTAGAGGAAGGCTCCTACTCCATACAGTGCATTGCAATGCAACCAGGAAAATAGTATTGCGTTCTTACCTTTTAATAACGTTTAAAATATAAGCTCGTAGATTGCATATAAAATAAAAATAAATTTGTTTTTAATTTTAATTAAAATTCTTTATTGTTCGCACAATTCTGTGTGCCACTGTTCACAACTTGATGTAAACAACAGCAATTGCTTTGTTTGTTACTCCTCTGTTTACACCCTTTGCATAAACAATGACAATTACTAGACAATTATTCGACAGATCTTTGTAACGCAGATCTTCAAACCACGATTACTCTCTCCAAACACACCGCGTCTTCACACAAGACAGACTGAACTTTTACTAACTCAGTTGCCTACTTTGCCATGCCTTTTATATGACAACGGAAACAGTCCGATGAATGTTCTGGAAGGCGAATGTTCGTGTCTTCTCCTTCTCGAAATCTTTATAAATGTAAATATCGTCGTTTCATTATTGTTGTTTGTGTATTTTGTTTACATTTATTCTTGTAGTGTTTGTTGTTGTATTTTTGTTTACTGGTTTATCATTTTTTATGCTGATTTTTGTTGTTATATTAAGCGGTGCGATAATTTGTAAACAAGTTCATTGTTTTTGTTTTTATAGCTTTTATTTATAATTTTAATGTTAAACGTTGTAAAAGCAAAACACCAGTGTCTAGATTTTACCATTTTCGTAACAATAGGTTATGGATAGGATGACAGAGGATGTTATGACTGTAAACATTAGATTTGAAACTCTTTGTATTATAAGTGACAGAAAAGACCACAGCAAAAAGGAAATTCTACTTACAAACTCTATCTGTAAGGCAATGTACGATCCAATGGCCACTCAACCACAAACGTATGTGCCCTGCGAGAAAGACAGGTTCAACGTAAGTATACACGATTTTCGGCAACATATCACTTTATCTCGCTAAAGCAAAATCCGTAGGAATAGTGATGGAACAGTGAAACACTAGCAAAATTATGATCCACTGGACAATCGCCCATGAACGCATGTGATCTGCAAGAAAGAAGAGTGATACACACGAATATATAATTTGCGGAAACAAGTCATTTTATTTCATACATACATACCCATATAGCTGGCCATTACAACCCTTTAGTCAGGCTTATGGCCCAAGCTTCTCACACCACTTATGTTTTGTGTACAAATGCAAAATCATGATTTCATCAACATTGAAGAAACTCTTTTCCTAGCAAGAGCGTTTACTTGCCCATTCTCGAGAATTTCCACATGCACTGGGACCCAACAGAAGATAACCATATGCCGCTATACAGTTTAAAATCAACTCTTAGCAATTTTTTATTTACACTCGGAGTTTTTGGCAAAAATCTGCTGAGAGGAAGTCGCTGAAGAAATATTTCTTCATGTCAATTGAGAGTTATATTTCATTCTCGGTCGGACATAAGTCGTGTAAATAGTAGGGAGATCAGATGAAGTGAAGTATTTCTTGTACTGTCTTAAGAACTCAAGGCACTTGAATCAAGGCTTCCTTCGACTTTAGAAAAATTTGCCTTATTTCCATGCCCAGAATATCAAGAGATTTGTTGCGATTTTGTTGGAAAATTACAATAAGAGGAGGTCTTTGTCATCCATCAGACTATCCAGGAAAAACATTAAGTTAGTAACTGGTTTTCGATAATGCACTGTAGGCTCAGCTCAACATGTAGATTCTGTGACTGTGAGAATAAAACATCGCAACACTTTCTTGGCACCTGAGAGGCATTAGTTCATTCCCGGATAGCACACCTGGAGCATATCAAGTGGTACACAGGAATTGAGCAGTTTTCTGAACTTTGTCAGTCTGTTGTCGTCGAGGAGACATTATATAGATTCCCTATAAAGTTTGTGGGGAATGTCAGTTGGCATTCAACTGGCATATCCCATCCATTACGGTAGTTTTATGAATCTATGGATTGTATCCACATCATCTTTGGCTAAATACGTTCTTTTAATAAATTATGGGCCCCCAAAATCCTTTTTCTAAGGTTCCCAAGTATCAGACAATGACATTGAAAATGTTCGATGGTCTGTCTGCTTATCTTCCTTACAATTAAGTCTTCTGAAGAAGTCATTGTGCGATATTTCCTGTGCTCAGGCATTTGCACCTTAAGACCATTATAATTGGTAGGAGGTTCCTAATGTAGTCTTTGGTCTGCAAGTATATATATCGGGCCTGATCTGTTTGTTATCGCTACAATCGGCGAGAGACCATTTTTTAACTCTCTCTATAGAGAATCCCCAATCAAAATAACACAATTTGATTCACACAATAAAAAAGTAAGCCATTGAACAAATGTATATCTTTTTACTACACCTAAAACTACAAATATTCATGCTTATATTAATCCATATTTTTAGTTTTTGTTGCTCCATTTTGAACGACTGGCAATTAAATTGTAATAAACGTTTCTAAATGTGACACTAAAAGTTAGCGAAAGACACGAAGAAAAAAAACAAAACAAAAATCCATGAAAATATGGGTGAAAAACAAAGCTTAGCGTTTTTATTGCTGTTAGTTTTTAATAAACTTCCCAAGCAGCGTCTTAAGTGAATGAATTCATTTCAAAAATATTCACTGTTCTGCTGTTTCCTGTATCAAAAGTTGTATCTTCTAGTCTACGTTGTGAAACTAATTCTTTCGAAATGTCAGAGCTGTTAGCGTCCAATAAGGCAACACACTACGTACTAGACTATGGTGTTGATTATTTAGTGAATATGTTACGAATCCATTAACGAATATGGAACGTTTAACCAGCAAAGAATGAATAAAAATAGTTAAGAATTTGAACTATCGGTTTAAATTTCGAATCTGGCAATACTTATGTCATTTTATTCTGTCACAAATTTCAGTATATTATCGCCATTGAACCTAATAAATCGATTTACGCTTGAGCAACGTTGGGAAATTTATTACCAAAACAAACAAAAATTGGTCGGAAATTACACGAAACTGTCATAGGAAATTTGGTCGCAGAGAAGGACCAACAGTGCCCGGTATACGCAAGTTCGCGAAACTGGTTTCATTGTTGATAAGCCAAGACGTGAGCGTGCTCGTACAGTGCGTATATCCCGAAAATATCGAAGCTGTTGGCTTAAGAGTTGAAGCCGCATGACCATCCGCTTCGTTTTCGTTTCGCCAGATGGGCCAACTAGAAACTGTACGATGATGTCTATGTAAAGCTCATTTTGATCTTGGTAGGTACATTAATAAGCAATTTTGCCGTCTTTTGGGCTCAGAAAAGCCACACGTGGTCTTACAGAAGCTAATGAACTCTTTGCGAGTGACTTTTTACTGCGGCTTGTGGAGCGGAGGCATCATTAGCCCAAATTTCTTTGAAACTGAGGACAGCGCAACAATTGCGGTGAATGAAGACACCTATTGGACCATGATAACCAATTTTCTATACCAGCTTTTCATGATATTGATGTGAACGAGGTTTAGTTTCAACAGGATGTCGTGCAACTCGCACACATCTTATGCCACAATCGATTTATTGCCTCAAACGTTCAACGCCCGTTTAATTAACCGTAGCTATGATGATAATTGGCCTCAAAGAAGCTACGATCTGACACCGTTGGACTATTTTCTGTGGCGGGCCGTTAAAGAAAAGTGTTATGCCGACAAACCACAGACAATTGAATATTTGAGGGTCAAAATTCGTGATGCCATTGCCGAGATACGACCCCATACACACGAAAAAATGAACGAAAATTGATGCGATCGAATGAGGTATTGTGCTCGCCAGCTGTGATAGCCATATGAATGAAATAACATTCCATTTCTAATCGGAACAATTGCAGTTCATAACAAACAAATAAATTTTGCAATATTTTAAATCGGTTTTGTTTTATTTGCGTGTTTAAATTTAAACTTTTAAATGGCTTACCCTTTATCAACAGTGCTTTTAAATCGCGTTTTTTTCTATTAGTGATTGGTAATACCATCTTTCGCCAAATTTGTATTTCAATTATATTCAGTGTGGCAACTTCTAGAATTTCTTGTGTTGATTTGTTATTGTATTACTTTCACACAAAGACAGATTTTATAAAAAAAAAACATAGCAAAAGAGACTCAAGTGATTAAAATCAAGCTGTTTCTTAATGAATTTCATTCAATTAGCTGTCAGCTAATCAGCATATGATATTAAACATAGAGGTGCAGGTTAATAAATTGCAAGAAGATTGGAATTTTAATATCCCTGATGCCAAACCAACTAGTCATTTGCCAGCCTAGTTAGGTCATAAAAATAAATCAGTGTGTGCTTAATAGAGTTGCTTTGTGATTTTTTTTTAAGTTTCAAATCGTTTTTAACAATTTTGTGCATAGTCTTGTGAGCGACCATAAGGAAATAATTGTTGCAGCATAAACAGTTAAATCGTAATTAAGCGGCAAGTGAACGCAATGACTTTTATTTTAATTACACAGAGACAGACAGTGATTTTGTAACACAACAAAATTGAAACCCACAGAAATTATTTGTTACAAAATCTGCAAGTTGTCTTTTAAATGAAAATATCCACCTTTTATTTTACCGAGAAAGATAAGATCACATTCTTTTATTGCTCTGCCTTTTTTATGTGCCAACATGTAATGCATTTTAAGCACTTTGGCTTATTCATCGCGGTGGTTTTTTCTTTTTTTATAATTTTAAATACATTCACTTATACCACCATACACAAACGTACATATTTGTAAATGTGGGTGTGCGTGTACGTGTATAACTATTTAGAATGCAATTGCAATTGTGGTTGTGGTTGTGTTTCTCTCTCGCCGTTTATTTCGATGCGATTACAATGAATTATGGCTCTTTGAAAAGCTACACGTAATTGTGACATAATAATGAAAAGTCTACAGCGCACTCGTTTATATTTTTCTTTCTTTTCCTCCGCTATTTTTTTATTTTATTTTTTTTATTCATTCAACGCTTTTGTCATGTGTGTGTGCAACATGCAACGAATCAAGACGAAAAAAAATCAACTCAAAACTATCATTAAATATTGAAGCACGTTTTCGAGTTAATGCCACTTCTTTGAAATGTGGGGAGATCAACTGCAACAACAACAGCAATTGCTATGAAAGCTGCAGCAATAAAAAGTAGAAACAATCGCTCACTCACTTGCACCCACCCTCACGCTGAGTGTGTATATTTTAAGAGGATTACGTTCGGTGTGTCATGATTTCTAAAGTATCCTGCTATACATAAAAAAATTGTTAAATTGTTTATAATTGCAATTCTTAGAAACTGTTATACCGCAACAGCAATAACTGCTATACGTTGTACTATATGAGAAACAAAACATCGTGTCAAGAGTTAGAAGTGAATGGTGAATGGTTACTTGCCTTAACAGTCGTTATTAAGTGAAGCAAATAAAATCAAATCGTTTTTAAAATCATCTTCTAAATGAAGTTGAAAATAAATTCGTTTCAATTTGTAAATGACTTCCAAACGTTTGTTTATTTCGTCTTAAATTTTAATTTGAAAAGCAACAAAATTGTGTTCACGAATATTCTCACGAAAAATGATTTTTTTGTTGTGGTAAACAACTTATTCACGAGCCAAAATATTGTTACGTTCTTGCCTTTTTAAAAACGTTTAAAATATTAGCTCGTAGATTGCAAATAAAAATAAAAAATAAATTTGTGTTTAATTTGAATTATAATTCCTTATTATTCGCCCAATTCTGTGTGCCACTGTTTACAACTTGATGTAAACAACAACAATTGCTTTGTTTGTTATTATTTTGTTTCTACCCTTTGCATAAACAATAACAATTACTATACAATTATTCTACAGATCTTTGTAACGGAGATCTTCAAACCACGATTACACTCTTCAAACGCACCACGTCTTCATACAAGACTGACTGACTGACTAACTCACACGCCTGATTTACATAACATACTTGGTCATTACAACCCTTCAGTCAGGATTACGATCTAGTTTCTTACACCACTTATGTTGTGTGTGTTAATTTTATACATGAGTGGTGAGACCTACAGTTTAAAGTCGACTCCGAACGACAGATTTTTGAGAAACTTTTCACTGCAATTTTATTTACTCTCAGAGTTTTTGCCGGAAATCTGCTGAGAGGAAGACGCCGAAGAAATACTTTTAGTATTTTGTTTGATGTGTGGCCTGGGGCTCGAACCCTGGCTTTATGTCTAATAAGCCAACAATCTACATACTAGACTACGACTACACGCTTTCTCTGCCTTGCCTTTTATAAGACAACGTAAACAGTCTGATGAATGTTCTGCAAGGCGAATGTTCGTGATATCGCCTTATTTAAATCTCAATAAACGTAAACATCATTGTTTACATTAATTCAAGTAGCGTTTGTTGTTGTATTTTTGTTTACCATTTTTCATGCTGGTGTTTGTTGTTGTATTTTTGTTTACTTGTTTATAATTTTAATATTAGCGATATAGAAGCAAAGCACCAGTATCTTGATTTGATTCATTTTCGTAACAATATTAATAACGTTGGGATGAAGATACTGTGCTATATAGTACTAGCTTCTCACACCACCCACGGTGTGTGTGTTAATTTTATCCATGAGTGGTGGTACTTACAGTTTAACGTCGTCTCCGAACAACAGATTTTGAGAAACATTTTATGGCAATTTATTTACCGACAGAACTAATTCCTGTTTCATAATTCGTTTTGTTCGGCATATCTGAGCAGTGGTTTGAACCAAAACCTCTTATCTAATAAGCCAACACAGGTTACGTTCCAAAATGGATCAATACAAAGTTTGTATGCAGTTCTACTACTGTATATAAACTATGTAGATATGCTAAGTAACCAAACAATGCATCAATTATAAATCTGATGCCTGATTGCTTTTTGACTGCGTTAAAAATACACATTGACGACATTTTGAAATAGAATACATTGTATATATATATTTTGTACAGCGGCATTATGAAACACAATAGTTTGTTCGAAAACAAAGCAAGTAATATTTTGGAAGGCAGCCACACTATCCATTGGACCAGCTATTCCTTAATGGTGAGCTTACCACAAGCCTAGTTGATGGTTTATGTGTTGGTAACCTTTCCTTCGATCTCTTAGACTATGGTGCTCTTTTTTATTCTTTTATTTTTGATTGTTCAAAAATACGTCAACATTTTTTATTTTAATTTTTAAAACTTATTCCTCAAGCCTGCACTGATGTGCATTATATAACATTTCAAAGGATATCTTGCTTTTTGTTTAAATATGCTTGTGTACCATATTTGGTACCATTTTAATTAATTGGAAGCCTCATATAATACTTTTGCCTTTAACCCAATCATCAATGCTGCCTTTCACTTTTCTGCAGGCTAAATTGAAAATATTTCTTCTTCCATAAATCGTTTAATGTGTGTCTTCAAAGCTGGTGTCAATTTTTATGCCATTTTTGTTTCCATTTTGACACATTTTGAAAGAAAATTGAAGAGTTAAGAGAAGTAAATTACATTTGGCAACATGTGGTGGCAGCAACATGAGTTATTCAGTTTTAATGAAGACCGTCGACAGATATACTATACAACGTGTGTATTTAGATGGGGGTCCACTGTATTGATTAAGATTTTGAAATGTTTGCCGCCATCCTCATGAAGAAAAGATTTGAAATGATAAATTAAGGCTTAAAGTCTTATGGGGGCAATAATAAATCATTTTGAAGAAAATGTAAACGAAACTATTTAGAAAAAATTTGATTTAAACGTTAAGAAAATAAAACAAAAAAAAATTTTTTTTTCAAAATATTATGAAAACGTTTTTATCTTCCCCTTCGTATCTTTAATTTCTTAATCTTTACTCAAACTCAACAATCTTTATTCAAACTGAAAATTGGTAGAAAATTTATAAATTAACGAAAATTTTTCTATACAATTGTTATCGATAATTTATCGATTATTTTTGTATTGAAATTTATAAGTTATCGACATTAATTTCATTTTTTTTTTGATAATTCATTATTTTCAATAACAATGAAATATAATGTAAATTTGTGAAAAATTTATAAATTACAATAATTTTTCTAATAATTTGAGAATTTATCGAATATTTTTATATTGAAATGTATGAGTTATCGACATTAATTTGGTATAAAATTTTTAATTACAAAATTTTGTTTTAAATTTCTAAAAAATTTATAAATTATCGATAATTTTTCGTTCCATTGTTATCGAGAATTTATCGAATATAAGTTATCGACATAAATTTTATGCAAAATTATTAGCTTCAATCATAGTAGTTATCGGAAATTGTTCTAACCAACTGTTATAGAAAAGTTATCATACATATTTCTATTGAAATTTATGAGATATCGATAAAAATGATTTAGCAACAAATTTTTTAAAGCAGATTATTTGTTAATTTGTATTTTTCGATTAAAATGTAATGTAGTATAAATTTCTGTAAAATTTATAAATTTGCGATAACTTTTCTTTATAATTGTTATCGAGAATTTATCGAATATAAGTTATTGACATAAATTTTTTGCAAAATTTTCAGTTACAATCATAGTAGTTATTGAAAATTGTCCTCTCCAACTGTTATCGAAAAGTTATCGTACATACTTCTATTGAAATTTATGAGTTATCGATAAAAAGTTTTTGCAAAAACTTTTTGAAAACAGAATCTTTTGTTAATTTGTATTTTTCTCTAACAAAGTAATGTAATATAAATATCTAGAAAATTTATAAATTATCGATCGTTTTTCTTTTCAATTGTTAGCGAGAATTTATCGAATATAAGTTACCGACATAAATTGTATACAAAATTTTTGCTTACAATCGAAGTAGTTATTGAAAATTGTTCTAAACCATTCGTTATCGAAAAGTTATCGAACATACGTCTATTGAAATTTATGAGTTATCGATAAAAAAAGATTTTGCTACAAATTTTTGAAAAAACAATTTATTTTCCCCTTCGTATCTATTCTATCCTAATCTTTACTCAAACTCCTTACAATCCTTTATTATCCGGGCAAAAAAATACAAACAAAAAATTTAAATCCTGCTTACCAAACACACGCCAGCTAATAAATGACTTCAATTTAAACAATTTGCGAGATTTGATCGACTTTTTTGGTTGCTGTTGTCATTCTTCTCGCCCTCGTTTTATTTACAGTTGCAAAGTAAATTTAAACCAATTAATTATAACAACTTTAACCGTGTTGGATAACGTTTATAAAAATAAAACAATAACAACAACAAACATATAAATAAATGCTTAAATGGTGTGAATACAACATCACCAACACACTGTCTAACCCCTTACTTTAGTTTATGCTGGTAAAACAAAGCCTTGCATGTGCTGGCCATCATCATCATCCGCATCATCGTCATCGTCATCATCGACGTCTGTTGTCCGTTTGTGTCAATTTGCAACAGCCAAACACCTATTTAAAATGCGTGTGGCAACACTTACAAAATTTTGTGTTGTGTGACATCAATTTTCCTTTATTTGTGGTGCTATTACCCGACCGTTGTTCTTGTCGTGTGCCTTCTCTACAGCTACTGCTGCTGTTCCCTGATCAATTTGGTGTCCGCATGATGTTCAAATAAATTCATGCAATTCGTGCATGAAAAATTATTTACTGTAAGAAAAATTGCTTGCAATGCTGTTGCTGGCTGGTATGTTGCAAGTGCATTCATTCATTCATTCATTGCCTGCGTATTAAACGTTACTTTACGTTACGTTATCCTGTAAACATTACAAATGTAACAAATTGAAATGGCCCCTGGCTAAGCACAAGAGAATATGGCTAAATGGTTTCACTGAAAATTCTTATTTAATATGCGAGGGTTGGCTTCAAATCAGTGAATTCGAATATTAAACATTTTTTAAAGAATAAAATTTTATTTTAAACAAACACATATTCTAGAAAGAGTAATCGATAACAATAATAAAAAAATTTATAAAAATTTCTTGGAATTTGTCATCAACGTGGAGAATATTATAGTTATCATAAGAATTTTTAATTTTAAAGTTATTTCAATATTGTATTGTTATCGATATATTATTTTCTTCCATTCTTGATATTTATCATAACTTTATGTAGAATTTAATATTTTAGAGTTATCGTAGTAAAATTTCGGTAATTATGTATTTTGTTATCGAATTTATAAATTGTCAAAAAAATTCTATTGTAATCAAAAATTTTTGTATAAACCTAATGTCGCTAATCTATTAATTTCATTATAAAAATAGTCTCAACAATAGCTGGGTAGAAAAATTATCGATAATTTATAAATTTTCCACAAATTTACATTACTTTACATTGTTATCGAAAATTATAAATTATCAAAAAATTTGGTTTGTAAAAATTTGTAGCAAATTCTTTGTAATCGACAACTCATAAATGTTCGACAGCTTTGCGATAACGGTTGGTTGGAACAATTTTCGATAACTAATAAGTTTTATTACTAAAAATTTTGTATAAAATTATTATCGATAACTTATTAACTTCAGTTATCAAAAAACACATCAGTAATTAAAATTTTTTATAAAATTAATATCCATAACATATAAATTTCAATAGAAAAATATTTGATAAATTCTCGATAACAACTAGATAGAAAAATTATCGATAATATATAAATTTTTCTTAAAATTGACAAAAAAATTTTGTTTTCAACAATTTCAATATCAATAACTTTGCGATAACAGTTTGCTAGAACAATTTTCAATATCTAGTAAGTTTTGTATAAAATTCATATCGATAACTTATGAATTTAAATATAAAAATATTTGATAAATTCTCGATAATAGTTGGATATAAAAATTATGGATAATTTATAAATTTTCCAAAAATTGTTATCGAATATTAAATATTAAAAAATTGGTTCCTAAAAATGTTGCAAATTCTTTATTGTCCCCAAATCATAAATTTCAATAGAACTATATTCGATAAGTTTTCGATAAAAGTTGTTTCAATGACTACTATGATTTTAGCTAACAATTTTATGTAAAATTAATATGGATTACTTATAAATTTCAATATAAAAATATTGGAAAAATTTTCGATAACAATTGGATTAAATTTTTTTGACAATTTATAAATTTTCTACTAATTTACATTACATTACATTGTATTCGAAAATTATTATTACATCTTTTTAAAGGATAACTCATAAATTTCAATAGAAGTATGTTCAATAACTTTTCGATAACAGTTGGTTAGAACAATTTTCAATAACTACTATGGCTATAACTAAAAATTTTGTATAAAATTAATGTCGATAACTTATATTAAATAAATTCACGATACAATTTAAAAGAAAAATTATCGATAATTTATAAATTTTCCAGAAATTTATATTACATTACATTGTTATCGAAAAATACAAATTAACAAAAAATTCTGTTTGCAAAAATGTATTGCAAAATCTTTTTTATCGATAACCCATAAATTTCAATAGAAATAAGTACGATAACTTTTCGATGACAATTGGGTAGAACAATTTTCGATAACTACTTACTTACTTACTTAATTGGCATTACAACCCTTCAGTCAGGATTACGACCTAGTTTCTCACACCACTTATGTTGTATGTGCTAATTTTATACATGAGTGGCGGGACCTACAGTTTAAAGTCGACTCCGAATGACAGATTTTTGAGAATCTTTTCATGGCAATTTTTATTTTCTATCAGAGTTTTTGCCAGAAATCTGCTGAGAGGAAGCCGCAGAAGAAATAATTTTTGTATTTTGTTTTGATGTCTGGCCTGGGGCTCGAACACTGGCTTTACGTCTAATAAGCCACACACTACCTACTAGACTATGGCGACTTCGATAACTACTAAGTTTTGTAACTAAAAAATTAAAAATAAAATAAATGTCGATAACTTATAAATTTCAATATTGAAATATTCGATAAAGTTTCGATAACTAGATGGATAATTAGATGGACAAATTATTGATAATTTAAAAATTGTCCACTAATTTTAAGAATTCCATAAAAACAATTGTCGGTAGAGAAAATTTTTTAAGGCAATTATTACGATAAAAGCAGTATTTCCATAAATCGTTTTGATTCTTAACTTTCAGTTTGTCAATAAACTTTTAAACTAACATGTCTTCTTCTTATGAAAAGTTATAAAAAAAAACTTTTCTGATTCACCCTCGTCATGGGGTGTAAGCTCTTTGGCCAATTGTGTTATTTGACAGGCTGGTTGCTTGATTGGGATTTTGTTGACCATCACTGGACAATGCTGTTTGTACGTTCGATATTCTATATGTCCGTCCCAATGTTTGCATTTCTGCCATGGCGTTCATGTGACGCTCGTACGAAGCATGGAGTTGAAATAAATTTAATGTTTTTCAAAACTTGAATTTTTATGGAAAACAAAAACAAAAACAACAACAAAAAAACGTAAAGGAATCAAAGAAGAAAAAAAAACGAAACCTCGTAGACGACACTATAATGCTATCATTAATCTTCAGGCACGACTGATTTGTTTGGCCTTTAAAACCTTACAGCATGCAGAATAAAGCGGAGGAAAGAGACACGGGAGTAACCACTCACTTAACATGCAGCTAGAAACTGGTAAAGACGATTGGCTAGAAGCAGGGAGGGAGGGAGGAGGATAGAATACAGGGAAAGGGTCATTTTTGATGCATAACTTTGGCTAAAAGTTTATCAAAGTGTTTGCTGTATGCAAGCAAGTAATTGATGGAGTTTAAAAAGGAAAAACTTTAAGGTAATACTCGTTATACATACATATACTGCATTGCAGCATTGATAATGATTATCAACAACAACATCATCACCATCATCAGCAGCAGCAGCAGCATCAGCAACATGATTGGAGAAAAAACCCAAAGTAAAGAGTAAGAAAAGAAGAAAAAAAAAGAATGAAACAGCAAGACATAGAGCAAAAATGATGGTAAATTGATGATGCTTCAAGTAATAACAACTTCAAAGATTCATAGTCATCAACATAATCATCACAATCATTATTATCATCAGCATCAGTATCAGCATCAACGGCATCAACGGCATCAACGGCATCATCAACTTGCCCAGTTGCTGTATGCCCCACTCCGCTGGCCTAACGGCCAGAGAGTTACTCTCTGATATCGTAAAGTTTTCATTTGAAAAGACAAATTATTTTGATGTTGCAACTTGCTAAGGCACAAGAAAATAAAGTGAATGAGAGAGCGAAACAAAAAACCAAGTTAAAAATAAAGGAGCAGTACTTGACTAATAGTTTTTAGTCTTATGCACTCGATGGTACTTAAAATATATGAAAATTTTAAATGAATTTATGATGCCCCAAACCCCCCAAAAAACCACTCAAAACCCCAAAAAAAAATAGTTTTTACGTGCCCGTTTGACGTGTGTGTATAGAAAAACAATGCAGATTTTTTAGCATATAATTTCTGTGGGTTTCAAATTTGTTGTCTTACAAAATCACTGTCTGTCTCTGTGTAATAAAAATAAAAATCATTGCGTTCACTTGCCGCTTAATTACGATTTAACTGTTTATGCTGCAACAATTATTTCCTTATGGTCAGTCACCTGACTATGCACAAAATTGTTAAAAACGATTTCAAAACTTCAAAAAAAATTTCCAAGCAACTCTATTAGGCACACACTGATTTATTTTTATGGCCTAACTAGGCTGGCAAATGATTAGTTGGTTCGGCACCAGGGATATTAAAATGCCTTCCTACTGGCAATTTATTAATCTGCACCTCTGTGTTTAATATCATATGCTGATTAGCTGACAGCTAATTGAATGAAATTCATTAAGAAACAGCTTGATTTTAATCACTTGAGTCTCATTTGCTATTTTTTTTAAAATAAAATCTGTCTTTGTGGGAATGTAATACAATAACAAATCGACACAAGAAATTCTAGAAGTTGCCACACTGAATATAATTGAAATATAAATTTAACGAAAGATGGTATTACCAATCACTAATAGGAAAAAAAGCGACTTAGTAGTAGTTAGTTTAGTTTTGATAAAAGGTAAGCCGTTTAAAAGTTTAAATTTAAAAATGAAAGTAAATAAAATTGATATGAAAAATTTTCTCAAATCCTGTCGTTCCGAGTCGACTTTAAAACACTCATGTATAAAATTAACACACACAACATAAGTGGTGTGAAAAACGAGAACGTTGTACAATGGGTCAATTCGACCTCCGGGTACTGTACTTGTCTTAATTGACAAGTACACGTCCACTAACCTATGCCTAACACAGCTGGCCCCACAGTATCTCATTCCCTCTTTCGTTCGGAGGAACTTGCTTAGTACAGGGACTGCATTCACCTGTGGCGTTACAACGGGTCGCTATGCGTGCTCAAGTGAGCGTTTGATTTGAAAGCTACCACATTAACCTAACCTCATTCAATTGTAGCAATTTTTGTAGACTTTTTTGAGTGCTTGGAGTTACATTTCGGCAATGGCATCACGAATGTTGGCATTTAAATGCTCAATTGTCTGTGGTTTGTCGGCATAACAGTTTTATTTAACGGCGCCCCACAGAAAATACTTCAACGGTGTCAAATCGCAGCTTCTTGGTGGCCAATGAACAACACCATTTCGGCTAATTAAACGGCCATCAAACGTTTGTCTTAATAAATCGATTGTGGCATGAGATGTATGGTAAGTTGCAGCACATCCTGTTGAAATCAAACATCGTACACATCAATACACATCGTACCAATCAACGAGGGTACAAAAAAAATCGGTTATCATGATGCGATAGATGTCTCCAGTGACCGTAATGGATGCACTCCACAAGCCGCTCCAAACATTTAGGGATCAATTGAAAAACTCGATAAAAAGTCCCAAATCTATACCATCGGCATGGCTTTTATGCGGTTAACACCAAAATAGCAATTAGAGAAAATCAGCTAATGAGGAGAAATAGAGATGTTCTCCGCTTAGAATCAAGTCATGTAGGAATTCGAGCCAATGGACAAGCAGACGAGTATTATAAGCAGAACTCAATAAACCCAGAGAATAGTACAACGGTGTCAAATCGCAGCATCACCATTTCGTCTAATTAAACGGCCATCAAACGTTTGATGCAATGAATAGATTGTGGCATAATATGTGCGGCAAGTTGCAGCACATTGTGTTGAAATCAAACATCGTTCACATTAATACTATGAAGAGTGGGGGCTACCTCATTTTCATAGAAATATGCCGCACCAAACAGTCGCTCGTAATGCACGCATTGGCTTCTGTAAGACCATGTGTGGGTTTTCTGAGCCCAAAATACGGCAATTTTGCTTACTAACGTACCAAGATGGAAATGAGCTTCATTCGAAAAGATGATGTTTTTCTTCACAAATGTTGAAAATGAAATGATAATGGCTAACATCATTGTGCAGTTTCTCGATGGACCCGACCAATAATTTCTCCAGAAGCTGTGGATCTGAGGAGGAGGAAGAGACTGTCTTTTTATCTCATGTGTCAGTGCCCTGCTCTTGTCATAAAGAGACGGAGTTTTCTAATCTCTCAGTTTCTGACATTCTTGATCAAGCATATAAAGATTGCTGGAATAGCAAAATTTATTTTGCATTCAGGAAAGTTTTCTCTACGGAATGGCCAGCCACCGGGAATGAATTGTTATATTGCAATCGGCCTAAATACTGCTTTAATTGGGACCTCTTTCTTCGCGGCGGTTCACTACCTAATTTTAATTTTAATTTTTTTTTACTTTGAAAAGTTTCTTGTGTTGTGGCTGTTATTCTCTGGTACCAATATATTTCGCCAATATGGTACATAATTGACCATTACCACCCTTTAGTCAGGACTACAACCTAGTTTCTCCCGCTACTTCTGTTGTGTGTGTTAATTTTATACATGAGTGGCGGGATCTACAGATTTTTGAGAAAGTTTTCATGGCGATTTTATTTTATCCACAAAGTTTTTGCCTGAAATCTGTTGAGAGGAAGTCGCCGAAGAAATATTTCTTCATATTTCTTTTGCTAGAGATGTTTGTGTGGGGGGTTGTCTGTGGTTTGAACCGTGGCCTCATGTCTAATAAGGCAACACACTACCTACACGACTACGGCAACAAATATGGTGTTAAGCAGAGTTATTTCTCGGTGAACAAAATGTTTCGCTTAACATTGGGAGGACACTAGGAACTTACTTTGCCGAGAATTTTGTACATATGGAAGATGGATTTGTGAGTGGTTACCATCCCAGTGGTGTAGCTGGTTACCCACTGAGATGTTTATTGAGACCAATACTGTATTTCATTTATATATCGGTTTGGCTATTGAACGTTAGTACTAACATCTAAATTTTGCCGCCATGAAGTGTCTCGGCTAGAGAAGAATTTACGTTTTTGGAGAATTATAATATATGAATCAGAGATCAGCAATGAACCATTTTTTCGCTATTCATACTTTTTCTGAGCCCGATTTACGGCAATTTTGCTTATTGACGTACCCATCAAGATGGAAATGAGCTTCATTTGGAAAAAAAAAATTTTTTTTGGCGAAATCGATGTCATCCTAAGATTTCTCGATGGCCCACCTAGCGAAGCGATAACGGAGAGAGTGGTCATGCGGCTTCAACTCTTGAATCAATTGAGCTTTGTAAGGCGTCATACCAATATCTTTTCGCAAAGTTCGATGCAAACTGTGAAGTGAAATATTTATTTCTTGATAATGATGACGAGTTGATGTTGATGGATTCTCGATATTTTCGGGTATAAACACTGTACGAGCACGCTCATTTGCATGCAATTTCTATCAATTTTTTGTTTGTTTTTGGAAATAAATCCAATGTTGCTCAAGCTTAAATCGATTCATTACGTTGAATGGAGATAATATACGGAATTTTGTGGCAGAATAGAATGACATAAGTATTGCCAGATTCGAAATTTAAACCGATAGATGGCATACCCGATACATACGACCGGCGCCTGAGTTCATTTGAGTCCATTACCGAATGTTAGCGCTTCTAGCGTCTTCACTTCCCTTGTAACAGCATTGTAGGTTATTAAACATTTGCAGTAGACTGTGCTGAGATATGATATGTGGATTGTAAACTCGTAAGTCATAAAAATTTTAATTTCAAAATTTTTAAACAAAATTTCACTTCGTTTGTTTCTTTTTTTTTTGTCTGTTTCTTGCAATGACTGGCAATCTTAACTGAAGTCGTAAAAATCTTTTTTATTATCACAAGAAATTAAAGCTTTAAACTAATTATCGAAATGTTTAATATTTTTTGGCCATAAATCGATAAAAAAAATTAAAGATTTTCATTACAACGTAGCACAAATAACGTAAAGTTTGCCAAACCTGAAAAATGCCATAAAAAAACTGCGAGTCATTAAAGAAAACTTATAGGTTTTCCTATAACAAAATAAATTTGCCATATTTATTGTGTATGTGTGTGTGTTGTCATCAAAAACAATTCAAAGTTTAAAGTTTAAATTGGAAAATTTAAATTTCTTATCGAAATTAAACAGTCGCTGCTGCTAGAAAATGTCCTCTAATATATGGTATATACATACATATGTGGTATGTATGCATGTATATGTACCTGATGTGTTGGAGTGTGTGCTTGTGTGATACGGTGTTAAATCCTTTACCGCAAATGTATTTCCCGCTTTAGTTAAACCTTTTTATCCAAATTCAAATGAAAAGTACTTGTGGTTTAATTCTTCTTCTTCTTTTTTTATTGTTGTTGTTGTTGTTGTTATTGTGTGTCCTTCTTCTAGGCTTGAAATAACAAGAACGACAACAATATTTTGTTGTTGTTGTTATTTTTTTTATAATAAAAACCACACAAAAACTAAATAACGGAAGTAAGTGACACAATAAAGTACTGTTTCCGTTCTGTGAAATACTTTTTTCCCGTTTAGACAATATGGTCGCATATACATATATTCTGTAACAACAACAGCAACAGAAAATTCTTCTGTTTACGTTGCAATATGCTGTTTTAATTCGTATTACATGTTATTAGTGTTGTATTTGTTGTTGTTGTTGCTTTGTTGCTGGTGTAATAAACAAATTTTTTTGGGGGACTTAAACAAAAAAGTTTGTCTTCTACATATGTACGTCAGTGTGTGGGGGCTTTAACAATAAGGAAGTGAGTGGTAGTGTAATGGCTTAAGTGTTGCCATTGTATAGAAACATATTTCATACGTTGTTGTGAAATGTTTTGTTTGGAAAATTTCGAAATTTGAGGTTAAGTTGCTTGTGGTGTTAAGTTAGGTTACGTTTGAAGACGTGTGCTGAGTTCAAGTGCAATACCCAGAGGTTAAAATGCATACATACATAATTGGCCATTACAACTCTTCAATCAGGATTACGGACTAGCTTCTCGCACCACTCATATTGTGTGTGTTAATTTTATACATAAGTGGAGGGACCTACAGTTTTAAAGTCGATTCCGAACGACAGATTTTTTTTAGAAAATTTTAATAGCAATTTTTATTTTTATTCCCAGAGTTTTTGCCAGAAATGTGATGAGATGAAGTCGCCGTAGAAATATTTTTTCATATTTTCGTTATGATATCTGACCTGGGGTTTGAACCGTAGCTGAACGTCTAATAAGCCAACACACTACCTACTAAACTACGGCGACAAAACGACTCATAGTAGTCATAGTAAATTCGTCCGAGAAAAGAGAGAGAGAGAGAGAGAGGATAGTGAAGAAGATAGCGAATTTTTAAGAAATTTTTTTTTATTCATTTAACACGTATTTGAGCTATTTTTGCTCCTCGTTTTCTTCAGCAATCAGCTTTTGTCTACGTTTCTAAATATTATCATTAGCACCACTCTAACGTGTCAAATCAGCCGCCAGTTTCTCCTACATGAGATTGTACACCCGGTAAACAAATGTCATATACATAATCCAGATCTTTCGTTCCAGCGCTCTACTAGACTGAACCACTCTCGACGGAATACTGCCCCGAATGGTATTAACGGCAACACCATATTATTTGTTAACCATAGGCGAGACACTGTGGTTGTAAGATGTGGTATTTTCTCTTGACCACCTATATGCTATAGTGGCATTCAAAGAGCTTCGTGTGATAATGTGCTAAAAGCCTTCCATATGTTGATAAAATTTAATTTAAAATTTATCTTTCCTTTAACGAGTATTTGAGCCAAACTTTTTCTTTTCTTTATCTTCAACGATCATATTCTATAAAATGTCAATCAATCAACGTCAACCAACATCAATCAATTTCAACCAACGTCTGTCTACAGAAGACCAGCACTTTGAGGATCAACGTCTATAAACCGTCAATCAATATCAATCAACGTCAATCAACGTCAATCAACGTCAATCAACGCCTATAGAAGACCAGCACTGAAATTCATTGATCTGATGAAGTGGCCTGCCTGTTCAGCCCTTCTTGGAAGTAGTCTTCGAAGAATTAAAGTATGTATGTTTTAGAACGGAAGATATTGAAAAATTTCCACGATATTACTGCCCAGTATTGAATGTTTTAGGCCGGAATTAGTACTGAATATAGGTAGGGAATGGCTTTAATATGTTTATTGATTGGCTGTTGCGTATCAAGTTTTGATTTACGTGTTATATTCCAAGAACTACGCACAACATAAATTTTAAGTCCAGGAGAGCGCTCTTCTCTGTATGCGTCAGTTAACTTCTAGCGGGTGCTAGTATGCCATCTAGCAGGTGCCATGCGGAGACTACGTGTCAAGTTGAAAAGAGCAAGACAAGGATCGTTCTGGAGGTCGCCATGTTAACCACAATCAGAAACTTTACCTAGTTTGCATCTCATCCGATCCTCTCCCTACGTAAGATCTTTGGTCCAGTGTGAGTTAGTGATGAACATCAGTCTAACAATGAGCTGTATGAGCTCCTCGATGACATAGACGTTGTGCACTATATTATTTAACATCCAGCGGCTGCGCTAGATCGGCCATGTCGTTTTAAAGGAGGATGATGATGCGGGATCTGCGGAAGTCGGCGAAGAGGACAACCTTGTTTGAGTTGGAAGCAACAAATCCAGAAAGCTCTGTCAACTATTGATGCGACCTACTGGCAAAGGCGCGCAAGAAGCAGAGGCTCCTGGAAGAATGTGTTAAGGCAGGTCAAAATCCATTAATTGGGTTGTTAGTGGCCAATTAAGTAAAACAGTAAGTAAGTTGTGTTTCGAGTATGGGGACATTAGCACTTCTTTCTGCAAGGTTTCTGTGTCCGTAACATAACAAGCACTGGCGAAGACATAAAACACTTGATTGTACTTTGTTTAACAATTAAGGCGCCTTAGTCTCTAGTAGCTAGAGTGTTGGATTATTAGACGTTGAGGCCTCGGTTCTAAACCTCAGTTCAGACACCTGCAACAAAACGAAATATGAACAAATATATCTAAGGCGACTTCCCCTCAGCAACCTTTTGGCAAAAACTTTGCGAAAGTAAATAAAATTGCCATGAAAAAGTTTAAAAAAAATCTGTCGTACGGAATCGGCTTTAAACTGTAGGTCCCCCACTACTCATGTATAAACTTAAAACACGCAACATAAGTTGTATGGGAAGCCTGGCTCGTAAGCCTGATTGAAGGATTGTAATGACTAATTATTTAGGTATGTATGTAGAAACTGAAGGTAGACGATCACAGACAATGACTTGTGTTCGCTGAACGGGCTCTGGAGCACTTGGTTACTGACCTTGTGTGTAAAGTTAGGTCGTAAGCCTGAAGGAACGACAAATATTGTGTGTAACTGGCTGCTGCGATAGCTCCTTACTTCTGCCTTACGCTTATCTTCTTCCAGAGTTGAACCAGCTATGAACTGTAAGCAAAATTAAACCCAATGGCAACACCTAATATGAGTATAAATAGCTTGTATGCGTGTGTGTATGTAGTGTGTAACTAAGTAAAGTTTAAATTTAAAACTTTAACCCGTGAGTTTTGTTACTGTTTTCATTGCAAAAAATCTACCCTTTTTTCATTAAATGAAAACCATTTATTCGCCTTTCCCTGTTCCCCTGTTCTTTTCACATTATCCTTGCAAACTTAAGAGTTTATTTTTAACAAAATTCCTTCAAATCATTTGATATAAAGACCAGGTTTTACTGGCAGTATTTTGTTAACAAATGCTGGTTGTTAATCAGCAGCGTTTTTGTGCAAAATATCCGGTCTTCCGTTCCAGCATATGGTTTTTGTTTTCCTTTTTTCTTTCTGTTTTGATTTTAATTTGTAAAATTTTTTTATTGTCGGCAAATACTAGACGAAGAAAAATCGTTTCTGCTTTCTTTTTGTTGTGTTTTTTGTTTTGTTGTTTATTTGAGGCTCTAAAAACTAAACTTGACTTATGAGGACACGGCACGCAGGTCTCTCCGAGCTGTCTGTCTTCTAGATAGACAAGCTATTTTGTATATTAAAGAAAACAAACAGTAGAGTCTCGTTAAGAAAGGTGAATTAAATTATCATCATCATCATCTTATAAATGTTAACGTCAAGCCTGTTCTGTCCTGTTCTGTTGCTGTTCTATTCCTGTTCCTGTGCTATTTTAATAGACTTTTAAACCGCATTTGTGTGGCTAAACAAGTAAAAAACTTTTTCAACATTTTTCCCTTAATTGTTGTTGTTGTTGTTGTTTTACATTACTTTTCTTACATTTAACTGAAATCGTTATTGCAATTCCAGCACAATAACAACAACAACAACAACAAGAAGCATATAAAAATTGCCTTAAGCCTGCAATGCATTCAAATTAAATTAAAATTTATTTGCCGCCATATTGTTTTGAAGTTTTTAAGGCTCTCCTTTCATTCTTACATCCTTTTTTATTTGGGTTTGTTTTCTTGCTTCTTCTGCTTTTAATACTGCTGTTGTTGTTGTTGTTTTTTGATTTATATTATTGGGCTAGGCAGGTGGTTAGCAATAAAAACAACAACAACTACAGTTAGTATAACAATAAAAACAACAACAACAACAACAAAATAAACAAATAGTTTTGCAGAGACTATAATTTAACACAAGGTTTAGTGTCTTAGGGTCTCAATTGCTTTCTTTTCTCTCTTTCTATTGAATGCTCTTCAATAGGCAACCCAGAGGGGACAAGTGACGTCATAGTGTTTTCGTTGTGTCTGCAGTGAAAGTGAAAGTGACAACTTCACTGTGTATGTTTTGCACCCATGATTAACGGCAATCAATCTAACCTTTTAAGGTACCTAATTAGAGAAATGATGGGTAAATTCCTGCAGAGACGAATAATCGTGCATACGCTGGTGTTCTGTTTCTCCGTTTGGGCAGCTTTTCTAAAAGCCACTTCCAAATGCTCCCGCATTGGGGAAGAAAGAGGCACCTGGGTGACTACTACATGGGGGATCTGGATTAGAAATGGAATCTAATTTCATTCATATGGCTGCCGCAGATGGTCTCATAGTATCTCGTTCGATCGTACCAAATTTCGGGCACTTTTTCGTGTGTATGGATTCGTATCTCGGAAATGGTATCAGGAATGCTGGTGTTCAAATGCTCAATTGCCTCTGCTTTGTCGGCGTAACACTTTTCTTTATCGCCACAGAAAATAGTCCACCGGTGTCAAGTCGCGGGTACTTAGTGGCCAATTGACATTACCTTTTTGACTAATTAAACGGCCATCAAAAGTTTGACGCAATAGATCGATTGTGCCATGAGATGTGTAGCAAGTCGCAGCACATCCTGTTAAAACCAAAAATCGTTCACATTAATACCATGAACAGCGGGTACAAAAAAATTGGTTATCATGGTGCGATACGTGTCTCCATTGATCATAATAGTTGCTCTGTATATATTTTCAAAGAAATATGGGCTCCGCTCTACACTCCGCAGCAAACAGTCACTCTTAATGGGTGTGTAGTCTTCTGTAAGACCACGTGTGGGTTTTCTGAGCCCTAAATCGGCAATTTTGCTTATTAACGTACCCCCCACCAAGATGAAAGTGAGCCTCATTCGAAAATATGATTTTTTTTCGCAAAATCAACATCATCATGCAGTTTCTCGTGGGCCACATAAATCTCAACGCTATTTAAGCGTAAATCGTTACATTTTACGTTGAGTGGAGCTAATAAACTGAATTTTGTAGCAGAATAGCATGACATAAGTATTGTCAGATGCAAAATAACCGATGGTTCAAATTTAAACCGATAGATGGCGCACCCAATTATTTAGTTAGTTAGAAATTCTCTTAGGCTAAGTAATCGGTACAATATGAATCCATTCGAGGAAGTTTACCTCGGGCTCATAATAAAGTTTAACCATGAAATTCAAAAATCAGTCAGTACTTACGCATTCGCGAAATTCGAGCGAAGAAAACCTATCATTCCTGATCTGACCTCATTCAATTTACTTTGGAACCAAATGACACCAAATCCTACGAATGGAATGATGAGCAAAAATGTTGAAAATATTTTAGAAAATTTCTTACAAAATTAAAGTTTAACTGGTTCTGGATACCTGTTGTTACTGCTTTAGACTTCTGTTAAGTAACAGGGCCTTTAAACCCTCCATCGATGCATTCAACAATCCATCAAAGAGCCAGCACTCCAATCGAATTTAAAATTAACACATGCCGGTATTGCTAAGCCGCTGGCCTCAAGGCAAATAAACAGCCAGTCATGCAGCCATCCATGACCACTACTAATACTACCCCACACACCTGCACCTACACTTATACACTTACCACAACAAGTATACCTACACCAACATTATCTTCACCGTTATAACTTGTTTAGATAGCAGCCCTACAGGCATACACAGGCAGTGTCAGTGGCAGTAGCAATGGAACGAGTGTAGTTGTTCCAATGCCAGTAAATATAGTAACGTATTGTGTTAAAGGATAAAAACCAACAACAACAACAACAACGACAACAGCAAGAACAACAATTGATGCAAAACTAATGTCATCTGTCTTGTATTTGTGAGTGTATTTGTGTATGTATGCGTTCGAATTGTTGGTATGTGTCTGTCAAATGCAAATTACCCATCACTTTTACTGCACGTCGACGATGACGACAACGACAACGACGAACGACAATGACAGCAAAGGCACATACTTTTCCTTTTTGCGTTTTTGTTGTTGTTTCTTTTTTTTCTATGCATCTGATTATACGTGTCCTTATGCAAATATAAACAACCAACCATCCATCCATTCTTCCCACCGCTTATTCAAAGGCATGCCTTCATACGTACTTTGCGGAGAGAAAAGTAAGTGCGTGGGTGCAATGGGTAAGGGGAGGTGTTATAATATTTCGTACGCAAGCATCGTAACTTGGTGGCTTGGTTAGTACTAGAATATGTAGGTTTGGCTATATGGAATATAGGAGGGTTGGTTTTCAATGTTGGCGTATAGCCCAGACGTTGGGCGCTTCAAGGCCCCTAGAATATGTAGGATTGGCTATATGGAATATAGGAGGGTCGGTTTTCAATGTTGGCAGATAGCATAGAGGTTCCATACTTCAAGGTCTCATACAGAAATTGAATTAAATCATGGAGAGCATATGTTTTTAATCAACGACTGGTAAGCAGCATCATTATTATAGGATCTGCTAAATATTTCAGAATATTTGTTTAGAAATTTATGATTGCACCCTCGTATATATCGTAGTTTCCTACTGAAATTATTTTGCATGAGTAAAAATATATGCCACGTCATAATTTTTATATTAAGGAGGCACAAATCTCATCTTTTTTAGTGGCTCAAGAAGCAAGTTGGTACCCCAACTGCGTACCATAACTCCGATTTAATATATCAACTCCGATATCATCAATTTCGATAACAATATGAACAAAATATCAATATTAACGACGAGTAAAGTTGTTGTACGCCTGAGTTACATGACCTCCACCGGCTTTCATTACCCGATGTAACCGATTGAGAACCTCGATAATTAGGTAGGTAAGTAGGTTAGTTGAAGTAGGGCACACAATCTAAGGGTCTTATGCTTATTAGCATATATGTACATACCTAAGCCATAAAGTACGCTTGTCATGCATTAGGGGTATCAACAATATCTTCTTTAGAATGACTGAAATCTAAATCATCTTTCAGTAAAATCCTCTAAGGTGAGTTATGACCCTCGAGTTCCCGAAAGCCAGACGATAACTAAAAAGCTTGTTTTGATGTCTTCTCCACATGCCCAGCATTCATTATTATCTAGCGCGCCTGTCCAATTCAGATGTATGGGCAAGGTGGAGTGCGCTGTAATAGAACCGCCCTTAATCAGTCTCAATATACTCATGGTTATCCTTCAATCAGGATCCGCCACAATTCTCATGATCAAGATCCTCACAATTCATCCTACAATACCATTGTACTATAATAGCTTCCGTAGTGACGTTTCTACACACATTTATATCCTGCTTTTTATTATGCAAACATAATTGGACATTACAACCCTTCAGTCAGGATTAGGAACCTAGTTTCTCACGCCACTTATGCTGTGTGTATTAATTTTATACATGAATGGCGGGGACCTACAGTTTAAAGTCGATTCCGAACAACAGCTTTTTGAGAAACTTTTATGACATACGTTTTGTATCGCCTTCTTATATTCCTAGACAGTGTTGGACCCCATATCCCCAAATTATATTGGACTATCAGTGAAGATATTAAAATTTGCCAATTTACCACTGGCTCAGATCAGGTATATTCCGCATTTGCACATACCTCCGCCTGAAAGACTATACTGATGCGGCCATTTCCACCTTGGATCCGTTTAAATAAACGAGTCGATTTGGTAAGTAATGTCATACGAAGCTTCTCACATCACTTATGTTCGGTGTGTAAATTTTATCCGTGACCTTTTATGGCGGGACCTATAGCTGAAAGTCGACTCCAAACGACAGAGTATTGAGAAACTTTTCGTGGCAATTTTATTTACTTTCAGAGCTTTTGCCAAAAATCTGCTGAGAACTGACCTAGAGTTCTAACCGTGGCCTAATATCTAATAAGCCAACACCCTACCTACTAGACTATGGCGACAAAAAGCGCGCAGCCTACTCTATCCGACATATTTGAGTCATCGATATGAACCTCAAGGGTCCCAATGTACATGTCCGAATCTACAGACCAGAAGAATTTGGAAATTTAAACTTAAATGTCGTATTCACACAGTTATATGAACCTATTTAAACGATCTGGATAGGTTTATGTCTTCTGAGAATTGCAGCACTTCCATAGTCCGCGTTTGGCCAGGATTTAATTGCATGGAGTATAACAGCTCAGTTCTATGCTGCAGTATATCTGATGGCCATTTATTTCAAATCTTATGGTTCTGTAGTCTTGTATACATATTGTTACAATTTTTCTTTTTTAAAACATTTAAAATGTGAGCTCGTAGCTTGCAAATAAAATAAAAATAAATTTGTGTTTAGTTTTCATTAAAATTCTTTAATATTCACACAATTCTGTGTGCCACTGTTCACAACTTGATGTAACAACAATTGCTTTGTTTGTTATTCCTCTGTTTATACCCTTTGCACAAACGATAACAATTACTAGACAATTATTCGACAGATATTTGTAACGGAGATCTTCAAACCACAATTACTCTTTTCAAATACACCGCCTCTTCACACAAGACTGACTGAAATTTTACTAACTCATTCGCTTGCTTTTATACGGCAAAGTAAACATTATGATGAATGTTCTATGTTATGTTATGTTGGTATGGTCATGACTTCGCCTTCTCAAAATCTCTATAAATGTAAACATCGTTATTTACATTTATTATTGTAGTGTTTATCGTTGTTTACATTTATTATTGTAGTGTTTGTCGTTGTATTTTTGCTTACTTGTTTACCATTCTTTTCATGCTGGTGTTTGTTCGTATATTAAGCAGTACGATAATTTGTAAACAGGGTTGTATACTGCATTGTTTTGTTTTTGTAGTTTTTGTTTATAATTTAAATGTTAAGCGATGTAAAAGCAAAACACCAAAATCTAGATTTTTCATTTTCGTAACAATATGATCTAACGAATGTCTGACATCAATGTCTTATGACATCATTATCTTATGATCGCCTTAGAACATCAATGTCCTGTGGCATCAATGTCATAAGACTCTCTCTGTTCTTTGATCTCTGTCCTGTGACCTCTGAATTTCAACCTCCGAAATATTAATCATACGGCGACTACCTCCGAGCAGTCTTCTGTCAAAAAAGTCTGAGAGTAACTAAAATATCCATGAAAAGATTCTCAAAAATCTGTCGTTCAAAGTCAGGTCCCGCCATTCATGAAGTGCGATGAGAAGTTGAATTGTAATCCTGACTAAAGGGTTGTAATGACCAATTAAGTAAGGAATGTTTATGTGTATGGGATGTTTATGTGTATGTATTTACAACTTCATTTCAATTCTAAATATTTTTTCGAAAATGTTTTAGAAATTCTTTAACAAAACTTGTATTTAAAAAATCAGCAGTGCTGCCCTAATAACTAAAATTGCACCCATGCATATATACATGTATACAGGAAATGAATTTGCATAATCGCATAAGTGTATATGTATGTGTGCATGTGTATGTAGAGAAAATGTATGTGTGTTTGTATGTGTAAAACAATTGTAATTTAAAGCTTATTTTCAAAAGCTCATCTCAGTGTTTACCAGTGTAGTAAGAAGAGAGAATTTCTAAAAGATAATAAAAGACACACGCGAGCAGCACATATGCACTACTACAAGCGTATTTACATACATACTTACACTTATGGATGTATTCGATAAAAAAAATACCAAGAAAAGGTGACAGTTAAACAAACAACAAACTTAACCAATATCCCTACATTTACATGGCATACAGAGACCCATACTCTCTCTCATACACACACACACACACATTCATTTTAATATTCCAACACCTTCAGCAGTGCACAGCATAAAGCACACTACCATAGATGGTGGTGATTATGTCTGAAGTTTTGTGATGAGCATACTACAGATCGAACTGTTTAAGACAATTTGATACAAATTTTAAGTGACACTTCAAAGCTTCGATAAAGAGAAGTTAGTGACGTTAGACTATCCTGTTTGTTCGACTTTTGTTAGGGAAGATTAAATACCTTGTGGACTTGTGATTCCATGTAGATTTTCCATCTCCTTAATCGTTTTAAAAGATGTTTAAAGGACTTAAGTTTTCAATTGATGAGTACTTGAATCAGAGAAGTCTTTAAATTTTGGTTAGGCTCCCTTATTTCTAGGGAAGCTTTAATGAAGTCGGATTTTTTCACGAAGTCGCCGTAATCTAGTAGCTAATGTGTTGGCTTATTAGACGTGAGGTCACGGTTCAAGCCCAAGCTAAACGAAATCTAAAAAAGTATTCCTATGGCGACTTTCTCTTAGCAGATTTCTGGCAAAAACTCTGTGAGCAAAATAAAACTACCATGAAGAAGTTTCCAAAAAATCGACCTTAAACTGTAGGTCCCACCACTCATGTATAAAAAAACACACACATCGTAAGCGGTAAGAGAAGCTGGGTCGTAATCCTGACTGAAGGATTATAATGACCAATTACGTATGTATGTTTGTAAGTAACTGACTTCAAAGAATCGTCGTTATTCTTACAATTAAAGACGATTAGATCGTAGACCTAGAGAATAAGGGCATTGTACTCACAACAGTTGCACTTATGCAAACAATTATACACGGCTTTCTAACCAGATTCTCCCGGCCAAGCCATCACTGTTAACGACAACCACTATTGATCGTTGATTACCAATTTCTTTTGGCCTGTATTGGATAATCTGGGCAACAACGGCAATTGGTTTCAATAGCACAACGCTAAGTGCCGCATAGGCTTTGCCACATTGGATATTCTACGCGAATGATTTGAGGGCATGCAGGCGATGTGAACTGGCCACTGTTTGACTTTCACCTTTGCCCGTTTTCTTAAGTCGCAAATTCATGCGAGTAAGCAACAGTCCACCAAAGCCAACATGACCCGAGCCATCGATCAAAATCATGGGAAATTATGGACATATCATACCACCATGAGTGGCGAGACCTACTGCCTAGCTTCGACTACGAACAGCAGGTTTAAAGACCTTTTTTATGGCAATTATTTACTCGCAGAACTTTTGCTACAAGAGAAGGTCATCGAGAAAATTTGTAGGGCATCTTATAACAATGTTTACCCAACTATAACTTCCTTACTTACTTGCATGCTCTTCCATCATTCTTATGGCAGATAACACGATAAAAATCCTGTTTGATCCTGATGTTTTATTAGCAAAATCCACACACAGGAAGTGAAAGCAAAAAAAAAAAGAGGGAGATTCGGAGAGTGAAAAAAAAACTTCGAATGAAAAAGTGAGAGTGTGTGAGGAGGAGGAAACGCATTTAATGGTTGTCAAAAAATGGCGTATATTGCGTACTATTAGCTTCATTGTAGTTGTATGGGCATTGTAGATATGTATGTATTAGAGTTGCTAGGGCTTGAGCTTCTTTTTTTTGGTTGGTTTTATTTGCATACAGACTATCAACATTGACGTTTGATAGACACACACATACAGATGCACAGAATATCTGGTACAGTGGACATGTGAATGGGCACGGAGAGAGAACAGAAAATACTTTGAAATGTTAATCAAATAATTTTGATTGTAAATTGGTTTATTAAGACGCCTTCAAAGGAAAAGTTAATTCCAATTATATAAGTAAACTGCGTCACCAGGGATTTCTTCTTTGGATTTTGAATACAGCTTTTGCTTGTCAGTAGTTTGTCAAATTCTATTGAAGAAGTTTTTTGAGCAACCAATCAGTTTTATTGGGTTTTAAAGATTTTTACACAAAAAATTTTATTTTAATAACCCGTTGCTCGTTGGCAGATGGGGAGTGTCTGTTGGGAATTGAACCAACAACCCTCATGCTAATTGCCTGGCATAATACCTACTTTACTATATTTAGACAAAAAAATTATCTTAATAACGCGTTGATCGTTGGCAAATGTCGAATGAATGTGTTTGCGAGTCTCTGATGAGAATCAAACCCACAACCCACATATATTTTCTGCCTTATCTGAAGCTTTTAGGTTTTCATTGCATCTATCGGGTCTTTCATTAAGCATTCCTAAATTTAAATTTAAATAAAACAAAGTGTGTGTGTATGGCATCATCAAAATTTTGTACCCGTTTGAAAGGTCTATTGATGCCATTGTGTGGGGAATACAATCGTATATTCGCTTCAAGGATCACTATGATTTGAGCTTTATTCGTGTACACATGCTACTTAAAAACCCCACAAGAGACATCCGAACGGAATAAAATCGCAATAGAGATCTTATTCACCAATTCCCGGCACAGTCACGTGACATGATCTTATCCTCAAATTGCTCCAATGTGATCGCCAGTAAGTAATCATCAACCCATAGTGCTAGCCGTTGGCAGTAATGATCTGCCCAAAGTCGTTTTCAAAGAAATATTAACCAATGACGCCATCATAAAAAAATTCACACTTTTTCAGGATGCATTGCACTCTCTCAGCTTTCATGTAGATTTTTAACGTCACAAATTCAGCAAATTCGTTCGTTCACATTCTCATTCATCCAGAAATGAGTCTCATTGCTGAAAAAGAATTTTCGATGAAAACTGCTTCAGCGAACATATGTCGAACTCGTTGTCTATGGTAGTTTATTATCACAGTTCCTACGTACGTAATTGGTGATTACAACCCTGCATTGTCATTTAACTCACAACAGTTGCACCTATGCAAGCAATTATACACGGTTTTCTAACATGGTTCTCTCGCCAAGCCATCACTGTCAACAACAACCGATCTTGGTCATTGATTACCAGGGTCTTTTGACATGCATTGCATGATCGGGACTCCAATTATAATTGGTTTCAATAGAAGTACGCTAAGCGCCACATAGGCTTTCCAACATTTGATATTCTGCACGGCTCGATTTGAGGGCATGCAGGTGATGTATGCTGGCCACCGTTTGTCTTTTTCTTTTGGTCATTTCCTTAAGTCGCAAATGCATGCGAGTAAACCACACACCAGTCCTCAAACCCAACATGTCCTAAGCCATCCATCGAAATCATGGAAAATCATGGACATGAGTGGCGAGACATACTGCCTAGCTTCGACCACTAACAACAGGTTTAAAGACCTTTTTATGGCAATTATTTACTCCCAAAACTTTTGCTACAAGAGAAGGTTATCGAGAACATTTTTGATTTTAGTTTTCTCGAGATGTTAGAGCTGAGATTTGAACTCACAATCTCGCATCTGCTAAACTCACAAGCCAGACTGCTTGTGACCACTTTTCAATGTCTATTTTGGAAAAAAAAATATTGGCCAACGTTCTTACTCTTATGATAGCTTAGCCGACCTGACGTATAGGGACGCCGTCGGCTTACTAGAATCTCACTTAAGAATGACTTGAGAGAATTGCACAACTCATAAACAGTTTTAATCTCTCTCAAACTGGCTCAAGGAATCCGTACGACATGTGTTTGAGAATCTTTTCATGGCAATTTTATTTGCTTTCGCAGAGTCTTCACTAGAAATCATCTGAGAAATTAGTTGACATTTATTCACTCTTTTATGCCAAATCGCAATGGAGGGATGGGAACGCACACTAAAACTCGGCTTAGCACAGACCACAAGCTGGCTCAAGGAGGACGGTGGAGTTTATAAGTTCATATGAACTCCTCCAGATCTAGGCTTAAAAAGTACAGATATTAGCATGCTTCAGCATCACGTATGCTCAGAAGTCCAAGTTGCAAGATGGCCTCGAGGTTGTCTTGATAGCTTGTCCGACCTGGCGTATAGAGATGCCAGCTTACTAGAATCTTACTTAAGAATGACTTGAGCCAACTTTTGTGCAGACTCTATCGAGAACGAATAAAGAACAGAGTTTGCTTGGTTGAGCTAATAATCTTCAGTTCCATATGTGATGGTCTATCAACTTCAATGTCCTGTAAACAATATATTTTTTTTTTATAAAAATAAAAAAACGTAATCATTTGCGTTAATGCTCGAGGTGACCACCACATTAATATCCTCATTAATATCCATTTTAATATTTTGAACACCATGAACACCAGGCCAGTTTCTCTTCTTCACTCACAAACTCTCTAAGTTGTTTGATTGTTTTATTGTTGTTGTTAACTTTTCTTGTATACAGAGTTATAACAAACGAATAAATAAATAAAATAGAACAACAACAACAATACCGTTCAGATAAAAATGGAAAAAATATGCAACAGCAACAAAAACTTCAAAACGCAAAGGAAGTGAGCCAGAGAGAGGGCGGGGCACCCAAAAAGTCATTTACTAATTTAACAATTTTTTCCAGTGCTTTGTTTCCTTTTCTTTTTCCCATTTTTTTACTCTTTTCTGTTCCTTCTTTCTTTATTTTTTTGTTTATTGTGCTTCACATTCTTTTATCGTTTAAAAGCCATTTCACACTTATTCGAATACAAATTGCTATTAAAAGTGAACTGAAACTTGTTGTTGTTGTGTTTTTTGTTTTGTTTTGTTTCGTTTTTTCTCTCTTTTTTTTCTTTTTCTGTTGTTTTCTTTTGTTTTGTTTCGTTGTTTGTGCTGGAAAATTTTTTAACCAACAACTTGTGTTATTGTTGCTGTTGTTGTTGCATTAGTTTCAGTTTTTTTCTTTTTTTTGAGATTTGCAGATGAGCTTACCCTACACATGCATTGAGGTAAATTGGGTAATGGCTTTGGCAATGGAAAAATCTATGGAAAGGAGCAGCTTGTTCAATACCTGACCTGGTTAAGTAACCCGTATGACTCGTTCAGTGCCCGTTTGTCGGTATAGACCCCTCTGATCCAGTTCCACATTCCATTTTTAAGCGATCGTTATATCACCGTCACCGATCACAGCTTCCGCAACCCATACTTTCCATGTGGAAGTGGAAGTTTTGTATGTTTGTCCGAAAACAACCTCTGGTACCATGTAGTCACATCTAAAACCGAGGTGATTAGGTTCTACTTCATGCTGTACCAAAACATGTCTTACCGTACATGGCCTAAACATATCCTAGGACTTAAGCCTCAGTGCAGATCTAGCAGCCATGTTTTGCAGGAAGCTGTATAATAGTTGTAGAGGTAAGATGACCTTAAGGTCAGCCTGCAACCGTCATTCTAAAGCAAGCTAACCTCTGTACTTTGTTAAGCGTAAGTAGTATGTTTATGTATGTTCTCGACCAAAAACTCCATACAAAATTTGGTGCATGCCTGCTTCTTCTTGTTCCTTTATTTTGCATTGCTTTTTAAACGAATGATTGGACGGACAGAATGAGTGTGTGCGTAACATTAATGCGTATGATCGTTTTTTAATAGTAAATTCTTGGCACGTATTATCATACTCAATGCTGAAAAAATAGAAAAGGGGTCTGCACCAATATAGTTGTTGTGTGTTTTTTATTTTTTTTGTATATTTAATTAGAAGGATCTTTAATTTTAAATGTGATAAGAAAGAGTAGGTTGGTTGTGCGGTTATTTTTTATTTTTTGTGTGATTTAATTTGAAGGATCTGTAATTTTAAGATGATAACAAATTCTTGGCACGTATTATCATTCCCAATACTTTTTTATTAATCAAGGGGAAATTATATGAATTTTCTCTTGAATAAGCAGATGTAT
The DNA here is from genome assembly GCA_936449025.2 of Sarcophaga subvicina. NCBI lineage: Eukaryota > Metazoa > Arthropoda > Insecta > Diptera > Sarcophagidae > Sarcophaga > Sarcophaga subvicina. The sequence goes on along the minus strand of OW388084.2, from coordinate 94,143,434 downwards.
CGAAATGTGTTGGAATATCATTTCTAATATCATCATACATATCATTTGTTTTCACATCGTATATAAATGAATCGGTATCCATATAACAGAGATTAATATTATCAAGATATTTTGTCTTCATATAATCGTAATGAAAGTTATACATTTTCCATTTTGATAATTTTTTCATATTAATTTTGATCTGCTTTGTATCTGTTCCCGATCTGCTTTATATCTGGACACGATCTGCTATGTATCTGATCACGATCTGCTTCGTATCTGCTCACGATCTACTTGGTATCTGGTCACGATCTGCTTCGTATCTGCTCACGATCTGCTTTATGTCTGGTCACGATCTGCTTTGTATCTGCTCACGATCTGATTTATACCTGATCACGATCTGCTTGATGTCTTATGTCTATATCTTTTGAATTTGGGTACGCTATATCGTGCTTTCTACAAGCTGCATCCAATAAATTTATTCCTTTGCCTCCTCTTGCTAATCGTTTTTGAAGTTTTGTATCAGGTCCACAAAACTGATAACCAGGTGGATGTAATTCAACATATAATTTGTTTATTAAGTTGTCTACAAATCTTCTTCCAATCTTACACTTATTAGGTGTTTTTCTTTTGACTGTAGTTTATAACCATTTTTTTCATTACTTTCATACCTCTTCGCATGAAACACTACACCAGCTATACCTGCTATACCAGCTATATCAGCTATACCAGCTATACTAGCAAGCTATACCAGCTATACCAGCTATACCTGCTATACCTGCTATACCAGCTATATCAGCTATACCAGCTATACTAGCAAGCTGTACTAGCTATACTAGCAAGCTATACAATCTGTACTAGCTATGTTGAAAAGCCTATGTGGCACTTAGCGTTGTGCTATTGAAACCAATTGTCATTCTTGCTCAGATTATGCAATACAGGTCAAAAGAACATGGTAATCAACAGTGAATAGAGGTTGTCCTTGACAGTGATGGCTTAGCCTGGGGACCCCTATTAGAAACCCGTGTATAATTGTTTGCATAAGTGCAACTGTTGTGAGTTCAATGGCCTCATTCTCTAGGTCTACTATCTAATCGCCTATAATTTGCAAGGATTACGCCAATCCTTTGAAGACACTTCCTTGCATACATGCGACCTAGTTTCCTACAGCACCCATGTTGTGTGTGTTAATTTTTACCAGGAATGGCGGGAACTACAGCTTAAAGTCGATTCGGAACGACAGATTTTTGAGAAACTTTTCATGGCAATTTTATTTTCTTTCAGACCTTTTGCCAGAAATCTGATGAGGGGAAGTCGTCGAAAAAATATTTTTTTTCATGTTCGAAACATTTGTGCTTGGGTTCGACCCACTGGCTCTCGTCTAAAAGCCAACACACTACCTAGTAGAATAACTGCTGTATGATAAAATATGTACATAATTGGTCATTCCTTCAGTGTTTTTCTAAACAAGAGTGGCGTGGGACCTACAGTTTAAAGTCGACTCCGAATGACAGATTTTTGAGTAACTTTTCATGGGAATTTTATTTACTTTCGCAGAATTTTTTCCAGAAATTCGTCACCGAAGAAATATGTTCGTTTTGTTGGAGATATCTGACCTGCGGTATGAATCGTGGCCTCACGTCTAATAAGCCAACGCACGACCTACTGGACTTCGACAACTGTGATGTCACTTACTTAGTCAAAGATATTCTGTGTGAATAGAGCCTCCCTGAGGCACCTTAACCACCTTCTTCATGGACTCAAAGTTCGCAAACAGCCTTACGAAGATCTCCTACCAGGCGCTCCTTGTAATTACAATACAAGTACGTGGTGTTGGCGGTCATGTTCTTCTTCATTTTCAACTATTGCCTGTCGGTGATATTTTTTGTTGCTGTTGTTGTTGTTGCCATGAACCATTGTAAGCAATTGCCAGGCTAATGCTTTTGTTTTCATCCATTCTTCGTGCCCATACATCTAATTTTACTCGCCATTCGTTTGGGTGTACAACGTTAATTCCTTCTTTACAGCTCCTATGCGTCTTTGCCATCGCGAAACCCAATATGCAGGATATACCACGACATGATGTTGCTCGATTATATGGTAGTAGTGGTAGTGTTGTCTGTCCCTTTTAACTCTGTTGTGTATGTATGTGTGTGTTGGTGTGTGTGTGCATTAAACGTACAATGAATGGCTGCATAACTTGTGCTCCAGGCAATGAAGAAGTGCATGGCAGCATGAATTTATGATTTATGAAGAGTAACAGGCAACAAAAGAATTTTTCTACATCCAACAACAACAACAACAACAACAAAACCATAAAACTACTCGAATAACAACAACAGCAACAACAGGAGTATACCGTATGCTTTCCAGCAGAATAAAATGTTTTTTTAGGGCCAAAACGTTTACAATGCGGCCAAAATAGAAAAACGCGTTCCGTGGTTACATCTGTAAGGACGTGTTGAAGTGATGATTCCTCTTTTTTTAGCCATTATTCTTAACGTTTTTCTATTTTCCTTTATTTTTTCCCCCCCCTTTATTTTTGCTTTCTTTTACACGTTCGTATTTCTTTTTTGATTTAAGAGAGAGTCTCACGTTTTTTATTTTCACTCTTTTCGCTGTTGATTTTCTTTAAAAACATTTCCGTGTTGGATTTCATGTTTTAACATGGCCTCTAGGAATGAATTACAGAATAGGATTAGGATAGAGAGAGAGAGAGAGAGAGATAGAGAGAATGACAAAAAGGGAATACAAAATGAATATTAAACGCTGACATATTTTTCAGTAAATTCAAGGTTTTACTTACTTACTGACTTAATTGGCCATTAACAATCCGATTAACGGATTTCGGCCTGCGGCAACACATCCTTCCAGGCGACTCTGCTACTTGCGCCAATCGATGATAGAGCTTCCTCGATTTGGTACTTCCAACGCAAACAAGGTCGTCCTCTTTGCCGACTTCCGCAGATCCCTGCATCAAATACCCATCTCACCGGAGCATCCACTTCCATTCGAACGACATGGCCGAGCCAGCGCTGCCTATGGATATTAATACGCTGCACAACGTCTATGTCGTTGAGGAGCTCATACAGATCATTGTTGGATTGGATGCAGAAATCATCGCCAACTCGCACTGGACCGAAGATCTTACGCAGGACTTTTCTCTCGAACACCTCAAGGCTTCTGCATCAGTGCTTAATAGGGTTCATGCCTCTGCGACATAAAGAAGCACGGGTAGGATGAACGTCTTTTAGAGTATAAGTTTTGTCGTACGAGAGAGGTCTCTGCTACTCAATTGCCTATTGAGACCATAGTAGCACCTAATGACAAGAGTGATCTTGCTCTTGATCTCCAGAATGACATTTGTGGTGGTAACGGCAGAGCCAAGATAAATACATTCCTTGACTGTATCAAAAGTATAGTTATCGGCAGTAATCTGAGAATTAATACTCCCCACGTCACAACTTGTAGATAACATATACCAAGGTTTTACTATCCTTATAAAAAACCTCTTGTCATCCGAACAATTCAAATCGATCGATCGCCTTCGCAGTTCGATTTAAATTTAGCAACTAAATTGACGTCATGCCATAAAGCCCAAAATCGGAGTTCGCTGTAGTCTAGTAGCGAATATGTTGGCTTATTAGACGTAAGGCCACGGTTCAAACCCCAGGTCTCACTTCAAAACAAAAATATGAAAAAACATTTCTTCGGCCACTTCCTCTCAGCAGATGTCTGGCAAAAACTGTGCGAGAGTAAATAAAAATTGCTATGCAAAGTTTCTTAAAAATCTGTCGTTCAGGGTCGACTCCCCTGCCACTCATGTATAAAATTAACACACACAAGATAAGTGGTATGATAAGCTAGGTTCGTAAACCTGACTGAAGGCTTGCAATGACCAATTATGTATGTATGCATGTAAGTAAGTGACTTCAAAGAATTGTCGTAACTCTTACAATTGAAGGCGATTAGGTCGTAGACCCAGAGAATGAGGGCATTGAACTCATAACAGTTACCCTTATGCAAACAATTATACACGGTTTTCTTCTCATGTATAAAATTAACACACAACAACATGAGTGATGTGAGAAGCTAGGGAGTAATCCTGACTGATGAGTTACAATGACCAATTATGTATGTATGTATGGAAAGCCAAAATCAGTCCGGTTGTGTGGTTTGTGGCATCGTTTTGTCGTAACCACATGCTGTGTAGTTCACAATCTTTAGCTGCAGACCTAAATAAATCTGTTATAATACGGCCACATCTTTTTGAATTGGCGTTTCATTCAGGGAAAAAACACGCTCCAATGACACTTCAACATCACACAATCATTCACACCAAATAGTCATTTTTTCCGGATGTAATGGGTTGTTCACAATCACTTTTGGGATCTCCGAGCCCTGTATGCAACAGTTTGAAGCACGAAGTAAACTTCAACGCTGAAGAAAATTTTGCCTGAAAATATTTTTTGAAAGTTATTTGCTTTAAGCCACACTCAGTGTAACTGCGTTGTGATAGGTCAAGCGGCTTTATTTGTTGTATTAGTTAATCCTTATGTGGATGTGTATGTTCAAATGTAAATTCATTATAATCACATACTGAAAACATCGTAAAATCGACAAATTCGGAAAATCCTCCACACTTTCTCTAACTGATGTAATATTATCGGCAGCGTGTACATTGCGGTAATGTACGTACCAATTGGGGCAGTAGGTTGGTAATGATAAGCATAATTGCACCGTAATCCTCGAATGGTAGCAGTCTTTAAATACCTCTCCAAAGAGCTTTCAAGGTCTTAAAGAGAGCTTGTACCAAATTCCATGGATTCTTCGCATTAGATTTCGTTGTGCATTATGCACTGCTACGAATGTGTTGGCTCACCCCAAAAAGTGTCCAAAGGTAGGTCAAACTAAGCGTTCCACCACATCCACGTCTTTTTATGATCCACTTTTTTTTGCAATTCATTTGTAATCTCCTTCACCCACAAGCCACACTGCTACGTAGTAGTCTATGTACAGTATGTATTCATGCATGTCTTTCCTAATGTACTTGTATGTGCTTCACAGGGAAATGAAACCAGTCACGAGCTATTATGATTCCCAATCAGTGAAGGGCAACCAGGCTATCCTCATAGATTGTTAATCCCTAATCCTGTGTAGTCTGTTAGCAGACCAGCTCGAGCTGTCTTGGTGAACGCAAACATCTTAATCTGAATTTATATACTCGTCGATGAGACAATGCGACAGCTTAAAGTTGAAATACCACTCCCGCGTCCGAGCCAGTATGTATTTTTAATCCACTTGTAGAGATCAGGTCACTATCAAGAGAACTACACCTACTCCATAACATTGTTCCCTGTCTAGATATACTACGGCAACCCTTTAGTCAAGATTACAACCTAGCTTCACACACCACACATGTTGTGTGTGTTAATTTTATACACGAGAAGAGGGACTTACAGTTTAGGGTCGATTCCGAACGACAGATTTTTGAGAAACTTTTCGTGGCAATTTTATTTACTCTCAGAGTTTTTGCCAGAAATCTACTGAGAGGAAGGGGCCGCAGAAATATTTTTTCATATTTTTGTTTTGATGTCTGAACTGGGGTTATAATCGCTGTCTCACAACAAACTACCCACTAGGCTACGACGATTACGCTACAAATACTGCCGTTTAACTGGCCGAACTGCATTTTATAGACACGTAAGCCAAAATTGAAGAACAAAGGCCAACAAGTTGAAAACGGAAAAGTGGCGGGACCTACAGTTTAAAGTCAACTCCGAACAACAGATTTTTGAGAAACTTTTCAGGGTAATTCTTTATTTACTTTCGCAGATTTTTTGCCAGAAATCTGCTGCGAGTAATTCACCGAAGAAATATTTGTTCATATTCCGTTTAGTTGGAGATGTCTGGCCTGAGGTTTGAACAGAGGCCTTACGTCTAATAAGCCAACACACTACCTACATGACCACGGCGACTGACTATATACAGTGGTGGCCACGAAATTAAGACACGACATTTTACTTAGACATTTGTGATAATTTTTACATCTTATCAAAAAAATTTTAGGTCAATTATATTTTTCTTAAGATTTTAGTAATATTAGGAAGAGAAATTAACAATATTTTGCTACCTGTATTTGGTTAAGAATTTTTATTTACATATTATTTAGATCAATCCAAAATGCTAGTCGGGATTTGATATTTTTTTGACACAAGTGGTTTACGTTGTGCAATGCACCCACGCAAGTTTTTCTCATTTAGACATCTTCTTATTGCCCTAGACGAAATATCAATACCAAAATCCAATGCAATTTTATTTTTTATTTTACTTGAGCTCGTGGAAGGATTATTAGCAGCTACTTTAGGGTGTAGTTTTTCAGGCTCTAGGTTGCTGTTTGACATTTTTGGTGGTCCATGTTGCTTGATGTGTTCCAGCGCGTTGTAAATCTTGCATTTAGAACATTTAAGCAGCTTGGATATCTCCATTATTATTTTTCCATCAAATTTTAGTTCTTGGATCAATTTTCGCTCGGCATCGGTATTCCAAGTACCTCTGGCTATTTATAATTAAATATTTTTATGTATTCCAACATAAAATAAAATAAAACATTCGCTGCTCAAAAAACACTAACAAAAAACACTTCAAAAAACACTAACAAAATCACTTAAAAACAAGATATTTCTGAAATGTCTTAAATTCGTGGCCAATTTCAAATAAACGTTTTTACAATAATATGATCAAAAAGCAACAAAATGTAAAAAGAAATAAAATAAAATATTGGTACTTTTTCTTTATATTACAGGGTACATAGAAGAATAAAGAATATCAAATTTGATATTACAGGATTGTAAATATTATCACAACTAAGTCAGTCATATGTCGTGTCTTAAATTCGTGGCCACCACTGTATATCCTATATCCATAAATCCTAGGCTCAGCAATTCTAGTAAGACCCACTTTAAATAAATTTGAAAAATATCTTTGAACCGCAAACTGCACTTAAGAAGCATTAAAATCTTCTGTAACAAAGTCTGTGGAGTACTCTTAAGGACCTTCGAATATTCCGGCAGAATTCATAGATCCAGTAAATCTCTATTTGAAGTTGCTTTTGAAGGACATTAACCTGAAAAATAGTAAGGAACATTAGTTCTTGTATCGTATTTGTTTGTCAACACGTACTCTGGTAGCCAAAAGTAATTCGACGAAAAACGCCGTCTTAATTCCACAATGTCGCAGTTATCAGACCCTTGTGGAAAGAATTAAAAAAAATTAAAACGAAAATTCAAAATGACTGATTTTTGCTCGATGAGACGACATATTGAACGCTAAGAACTCTAAGGAATTCGACCATGCAATTCCTGCGACAATAGAGTGCCATTTTTTTCCTACTGGGTTTTTCAACTGCGCGACTGCAATGGTTAGTTTTATTAGAGAAGTTTTTCGTTTGGCGCCCGTCTGTCCGCCTACTTGTATTGAAACTATAAAAGAGAAGTAAAAAAATGGAAGGGAGGGGGAGGAAGTTGAAGTATAACATTGTTATGGGATTGTCTAGGGTCAGCCATGAATTGATAAATGAGTTTTCAACTTTTTCTGTGTATCGATTTATTGAGGTTATGGTGCATGTACTCGTTTAAAATAACGGAAAAGTAATTTTCAATTTTTTTTCTTCTTTTTTTTATAGAATAATGCCAATAACTTTGGGAAAAAAACTACTAACAACAACAACAATAACAATAGTAAACCTACTCAAATAAGCCAAAGAATATTATGGGATATTTAAGAGCGTACAACTCCGGGGTTTTTTTTGTTGGATGTGCTCACATCCTTATGACATTATCTCTGCGTGTGGGTTATCGAAATGGAGTGTGTATGGAAGAGAGCGGGAGAGTGAGAGCATTCTATATAATATTTCAAAAAAACTATGGCAAATTGATTTTGTTTCACTGAAAACTTTATAATCGCAAAAATTCCACACACCGTGCTCTGTTTTTTTTTATTTATGAGCTGTTGTTGTTGTTGTTGTTGTGAAATATTTATAATTTTTTCTATTTTTTCATTTTTACACTCTCCGCCCTAGAATTGTTGCAAATATTCGTAGTGTTTTATAACAAGTCTTCTGTTTCCTAGATGTAGAGGCCAGGGGGGAGACAACAAACTCTAAATAAGCATGTGTCAGCAGAAAACAAAAAAAAGAAGTAAAGTTACGCTTCAAAAATCAAAAGAAATTTTCTTCAGTATCAAATGGCAACAGCAACAGGGTAGGCCACTTAAAAGTTTAAATTTAAAAATCCAATCAAAGAAAAATGGTTGGAATTTTTGGCCAAATTTATTGTTTTTTTTTCATTCATATGGCTGTTGCGGCTAGCCTCACGGTAACTCATTCAATCGAAGCAATTTTTATAGACCTTTTCAAGTGCATGGAGTTGTATTTCGACAATGGCATCACAATTGTTGGCCTTCAAATGCTCAATTGTCCGTGGTTTGTAGGCATAACTTACATTAATTCACACATATTTGGTCATTATAACCCTTCTGTCAGCATTACAACCTAGCTTCACACACCACTTGTGTTGTGTGTGTTAATTTTATACATGACTGGCGGGACCTACAGTTTAAAGTCGATTACGAACGACAGATTTTGTTGAGAAACTTTTCATGGCAATTTTTTTTTACCCGCAGGGTTTTTACCAGAAATCTGCTGTGGGGAAGTCGCCGAAAGAAATATTTTTTCATATTTTTGTTTTTTTTTTTTACATCTAATAAGCCAACACACTACCTACTAGACTACGCCGACTACTGTTGGCATAACACATTTCTTTTACGGCGCGCTCCACAAAAAATAGTCCAACAATGTCAATTCGCGGGTTCTTGGCGGCCATTTGCTATCGCCATTTCGGCTAATTAAATGGCCATCAAACGTTTGATTCAATAAACCAATTGTGGCATGAGATGTCTGACAAGTTGCAGCACATCCTGTTGAAATCAAACATCATTCACATCAATACCATGAAGAGCGGGTACACAAAAATCGGTTATCATGGTGGGATAGGTGTATCCATTGAGCGTAATGGTTGCGCCGTTCTCATTTTCAAAGAAATATAGGCCAATGATGCCTGCGCTCCATAAGTCGCACTAAACATATAAGGATCAATTGAAAAAGGCTATAAAAAGTTCCAAACTTATACCATCGGCATGGCTTTTATGCGGTTATCACGAAAATAGCTGAATTAGCTAATGAGGAGGGAAATATAGTTCTTGTCTGCTTAGTCCCAGGTCATATAGGAATTCGAGCCAATGGACAAGCAGACGAGTGTTATAAGTAGAACTCACTAAGCCCAGAGAATAGTACAACGATGTCAAATCGCAACATCACCATTTCTTATCTCATTCATATGGCTGCCGCAGCTGGCCTCATAGTATCTCATTCCGTCGGACCAATTGTCATGTACTTTTTCCAGTTTCTGGGGTAGGATCTTGGCAATGGAACACGAATGTTTACCTTCAAAAGCTCAATAGTCTCTGGTTTGTCGGCATAATACATTTCTTCAACGGCCCGCCACAGAAAATAGTTCAACAGTGTCAATTCGTGGGTTCTTGGCGGCCAATTGCCATTACCATTTCGGCTAATTAAACGGCCATCAAACGTTTGACTTAATAAATCGATTGTGGCATAATACGTGTGGCAAGCTGTAGCACATTCTGTTGAAATCAAACATCGTTCACATTAATACTATGAAGAGTGGGGGCTACCTCATTTTCATAGGAGTATGCCTCCACTTAACAAGCCGCTGCAAACAATCACTCGAAATGCGGGCATTGGCTTCTGTAGGACCACATGTGGATTATCTGAGCCCCAAATACGGCAATTTTGTTTATTAACGCAGCCACCAAAATGATATTGAGCTTCATTCGAAAATATAATTTTTTTCTTGGCAAAGTCGTGCAGTTTCTCGTTGGCCCATCTAGCTAAGCGGATGGTCATGCGCTTTCAATTCTTGAATCAACTGAGCTTTGTAAAGCATCATACCAAGATCTTTTCGCAAAATTTTACGTCAACTGGTGTGTGAAATATTCAATTCTTGAGAAGTATGACGTGTTGATATTGATGGACTCTCACTTACACTCTCAGCCACAGCTTCGAAATTTTCGGGTATAAACAGTGTACGAGCACGCTCACATCTTGGCTCAACAACAATGAAACCACTTTCACAAACTTCAGCAATAAACTTGTATATACCGGTTACTGTTGGTTCTTCTCTGCGCGGAAATTTTGTATGACATTTTGAGCAATTTCCGTTCAATTTTCTTTGTTTTTGGAAATAAATTTCCAATAAATCCCAACGTTGCTTAAGCGTAAATCGATTCATTACGTTCAGTGGAGATAAGATACTGAATTGAATGATAGAATAGAATGACATAAGTATTGTCAGATTAGAAATGAAGGATGATTCAAATTTAAACCAATAGAGGGCTCACCCAATATTTTTCTCTTTCTCTTTAATTTTTGTTTGTTGTACAAATTAAGCATCAAATATCATTCAGACATACTCACATACTAATGCATGCATACACTCTAATACATACATACATACACATTCAAAATTTGTTTATTTTCTGTCTTATTTTTCATGTATCCCCTGAAATGTTCTCAGAGAGCTTTGGCTTAAAAAGGGAGTCGAATTAAAATATTTTATATGCAAGTGTTGCAAAACAACAATAAAAATAAATAACAAACAAAAATACACACACATACATATATATATGTATATATATATGCATATATATATATATGTATATGTATGTGTCCATATGTATGTGTTGTATGTATCGATAACAACAAAAGCTTTTTAATTAATTTATGCATGCGAGATTTCCTTCCAAATCAGTCTATCCCTGCACTCAAACACACACTCACACTCACACATTTACATTTTACAGTTATTTTAATCATCCTTCTCTCTCTCCTTCTCTCTCGTTTACTGTTTCAATTCCCTCTTTTTCTCATATCCATCACATTTCGCTTCGAAATCCAATTTCACTGTGGCAATTTGAATTATTTGTTGGCGTCAACTTATTGGGGAATTCGATCGCTTTAGCTGTAGTACTCCCTTAAGGCCATTGGACGCGATTTATTGCAAATATAACTCGTGGAGAAAGAGTGTTAATTTTGTGTTCGTTTTTTTTGTTTTTGTTTTTATTTTAAAGCTTAATTCCCCAAACGATTTACCGCCCGATTGATTTAAAGCACCCGCATTAAAAATGCTTTGAAAAATTATAATTTTGTCGATTAAAATTTGAATAAAACGCTTAGGGGACTTGGGGAATGTTGAAACGTTTTTAAAAACTTTAGATATTACAGACAGATTCCTGTATATAATGATAGTTAATGTCAAAATGGGTATGTCCTCCTGATATATTTAGTCGTAAGCCATAAGTACCACTGGGATAATCCTGAAAAAGTCAGCAGTTCATGGGCAGCCTAGAACCAGCTACCAGAACGTTTAGAAACTAATCTTCAAGTATTCTTTATTCTTGAAATAAATTCTTTCAATACCGAAAAGTGTTTCAGACAGTTTCCTAATCCGTTCGATCTTATCGTGAACATTAATAACTCCGGCTTACAATGGCAGTTTATCAGACTCATCGTTCTTTTATGATCCATAAGATCCAATTGCTACGTTTTTCCTTTTTAAAAACGTTTAAAATACGAGCTCGTAGATTGCAACTTGATGTAAACAACAACAGTTGCTTTGTTTGCTATTCATCTGTTTATATCCTTTGCATAAACAATAACAATTACTAGGGAATTATTCGGCAGATCTTTGTAACGGACATCTTCAAATCACGATTGCTCTCTCCAAACTGAACTTCACTGACTCCAAAGAGTCGAGCTTTTGAGAAACTTTTCATGGCAATTTTTTTATTCCCGCAGAGTTTTTGTCAGAAATATGCTGAGAGTCAGTTACCAATGAAATATTTTCTCATATTTTGCTCTGTTGGAGAATCGTGGGCCTCACCATCTAATAAGCCAACACACTACCTACTAGACAACGGCGACTTCGAAGTCCCTTATTTTGCAAACGATATTCTGTATGAATAGATTCTTACTGAAACACTCCTTAACTCCTTCTGTGACTCAAATTTGCACAGAGACTTTCGCTTTTGCGTTATTGAACCCTTTAATTACGTATGTTTCTGGTCCAATATTCGTTGTCACTGAACTGGTTTATCTTCCCTTTCATTTAGCGTATATTTGCAAACATATGTTCACAGTCCACAGAAGAGTTCCGATTCCATAATATTTGCGATTTAACCTCACAAAAGCCGAATGCTTGAATTGCGTTCTGATTGTCCGATAGTAAGTATATGTGCTGTGTTTTATATCTCCTATCCAAGTTGAAGTAATCACATCTTTTGATGCTTGTCGACAAATTCGTTCAGACCGTCAAGAACTTTTGCACCTGTTTAAGATCCCTTGTTATTCGCACTATCCGAATAAGACAAAATCCAAATCTGATGGCAGTCTAACTCAATTGTGAGACCTATAGGCCTTATAGATGCACGCATTAAAATGGGAAATGCAATGTGATGTGATGTAAGACGAGCCGTAGAGGCCTTATAGATGCAGGCATTAAACTGGGAAATGGAAAGTGATGTAATGTGATGTATGAGAGCATCACGAGGAGATTTCGTTGTCAGCGATTAATTTGTAAATTTTTTCCATTCATAATCCGTTCTTGGTAGGTGAAAAAATAAATTTTTTCCTGCTAAAGAATTCAAAAGCATTTGTGCATTGGAGTACCCCTCTCGGAAGCATATGGCTTCCACAAATCATTTCTGCCTTGTCACCATTTTTTAATCTATTTTTGTTGTGCTATCAAAGCAGGTGATAGTTGTGGCAAGTTCTAGAATAATGGGGCTGCCATATCTATCGTTGCCTAGTAACCACAACATCCGACTATTTGGTGTAGCAGTTGGGAATCACGCAGGGAAATCATACGACAATTTTCACATTTTCTTTGCCTTTAAAACTCTTCTAAATGCTTGCAAGAAACTTTAAAGCAAAACCCCAACTGGCGGGGTTTTGAATTGAATTTCAATGTCACAGACTCCCCAGATGTAAGTTCTCGTTTTTATTTTATACACACATCACACATACAAGTTTAATCCACTAACTTAACCTTTATTCTTACCACCAGCCCTTGATTGAAAACCCTTTAGAGAAGCACATTTTGATTGTACCAATTAACTGGAGTACTTCAATTACAATACCATTATAGCGCCCAGCATTGCAGAGTCCTTGGAACCACTTGTCATAATAATAACGTTTTTATAAAAATTTAATTTCATTTGTTTCTTCCTCCATGCTTTCTATCGCTCCTTCTCCCTTCTCCTTCACCCCTTTTTAACCATAAAATGACTTGCAATTTAAATGAATTTAATATGAAGAATTTCTTTTTTTACCCTCTTTCTCTCCTTCAAAATCGTATTAATCACCCACCCACTCACACTCTACCTACGTCAGTTACTAGAAAAATACGCGAAATAACCAACAACGCTAACATGTACCAGGGAAATGAGTCATTTCGCTACACTTGCTTGCGCTTACATTTACTACATGTGTGTTCGAATGTTGGTTGCAATGTTGCATGGTAGTGGGTGGTTGTAATTGGTGTTGTTGTTGGTGTTATAATAACTGTTTTTTCCTGCACATGAACACAATAAGCCCTCTTATATAATGTTAGACCGGATTCTCGTGTTTTTTTTTGCAGCTCTTGTTCGTTCGTTCGTCGTCGTCCTGTTTTGATGTATGACGGCTGGTTGTAAGAATGTTGCATGGAAGTATTGCCTTTTATAGGGGGACTTATTCATGAGTTTTGTACTTAAAAATTATTGCGAGTTCAAAATAAGAATTAATTCGGATACCTTTGTCTAGGGAATGAGTCTATCAATTAATAGCAGAAGAACTAAGGGTAGATTTTACAATTTTTTTTTTATCAAAATGCGGACCTTGATCTTCCTACCGAAAGGACTACTTATTCGCAATGTCGTGGATAAATTGAAGTTTGCCGTAAACATCACTGCTGCCCGGCAGTCTATTTCCCATGCCTCAACAAGAACTCGGCGTTTCGCAATTCACAACTTCACGAATTTTGCATTGTTGCTTAGGCCTGCATTCTTACAAACTATAACTAACTGAGGAACTTAAGATAAGCATCGATGAATGGCAGCCCATTTCAAGATGAATATGTACCTGAATAAACAAAAGTGTGGCGTTTGTGACGATACCAAGCCACTTGAAATCCGAAAGTGTCCAATAGTTAATACTTACTTCTTTGATATATATAGGAACCACACCAACGACATGTACTTCCAATAGGACATATTACTCATACCAGCGATTGAGGTGATGTAAGTTCGCCACCTAGTTCTAGCGATTTGAGGCCGTTAAAATTTTTCTTGTAAGATTTTTCTAAATCGCTGGTATACACAAATAATCTACAAACCACAGTGGTCCCCAAAGCCAACATAACTGTCATTAGTAAAAGTGCAGTCAGTCTTGTATGAAGACGAGAAGTGTTTGCAGAGAGTAATCGTGGGTTAAAGATCTTCGTGTTATTGTTTATGCAAAGAGTGTAAACAGAAGAATAACAAACAAAGCATTTTTTGTTGTTTACATCAAGTTGTGAACAGTGGCACACAGAATTGGGCGTATAATGAAGAATTTTAATTAAAACTAAACACAAATTATTTTTATTTTATTTGCAATCTATGAGCTCATATTTCAAACGTTTTTAAACTTATCAATCACTAGGCGCCTTGTAAATTATATTGCGATCTACCCTAGTAGTTAAAGGTGAAGAATCTGTACCATATTTGCTATGCGAGTGCCCAGCGGTTATATAACGTAGCACTCGCAGTAGATCGAAGCAAATCGTTAGGTTTTTAGACGGTCAGCTTGACTTTGGCGCATTTTGAGCAATCCAAGGCAACATACAACAGTTACACTCAAGAGTTGTGATAAGTGTCTGCAAACTGGGCCTCCACGCTTCAATATTAAATTCGTTTTTCTGTTCCAACATACAGATGATTGAACATTTCTTATTTACTTTGCTTGATAGCAGCTTTGGAAATTTCTCCTAACGTATATCAGATCAGATCTTAATGCCAAGCATGATTGTACATCACACTTTCAATCTTGCTGCGAATCGTGTTCTATTTTATAAAAGTTTGGCTTAGGATTGGAGAGTCTTATCGTTCATTCTATTTAAACTCCATATCAAACCATAGCGCCGTTATTATTAAGAGTTGTTTGATAAGAAAATGTAGAATTTGGAATAGCATACAGCAACACTCAATGCATTCTAAGTGTCTCAGGCTCGTGCTATTGCCAATGTACTAAAAGTTCCAAACGTATTTGAGCAGTGTTAAGCTCTTGACTAGGTTAGGTTAAAGTTAGAGGACGTGTACTTGTCAATTAAGACAAGGACCCATTGTACAATGTCCTAGTTTCTCACACCACATATGTTGTGTGTGTTAATTTTATACATGAGTGGTGGGACCTACAGTTTAATGTCGACTCCGAACGACAGATTTTTTGAGAAACTTTTCATGGCAATTTTATGTTACCCGCAGAGTTTTCGCCGGAAATCTGCTGAGAGAAAGTCGCCGAAGAAATATTTTTTGTATTTAGTTTTAATGTCTGGCCTGGGGTTTGAACCCTGACTTTTCGTCTAATAAGCCAACACACTGCCTACTAGACTACACAATACGGCCGGAAATTAGGACTGCATTTAAGCCATCGTTAACACCTTCTGAGTACAAGAGAAGACCTTCATGACTGGTAGGTTCAGTTGGTCGTATCTTGTTCTCCTTTGTCTAGATATTGGCAAAGTGGTCTCTTCTCTTACATGGTATTGCTTACAATGGAGGCATTTCGGTCAGCTTGGCGCCTCATAATACTTTTGGCAGAGTTAATGAAGAAGTAGGAAGAGATTTCGTTCCCACGACAATCGGATCTTCGCTCTGAAACGACCCAATTCATCATAGGCCAAGGAATGTCAAACTAGCGAAAGCTGTATCAACCGAAAATTTTTTCCCAAGGGAAATACTTCCGAAGACAACAGCCAAACTGTTGCAATAACAACAATAACTGGACTATTCAACTTAGTATTCCTTAAGTAGACCTTAATGTAATCTAAACAAAAACAAATTTTTTTCTTTAGTATACCTTACCGTTAAAAAAGGAAAACCCCTTTTAGAGTCACCCTGTAGCATGTAGCAAGCATGGATTTAGTGTGAATGTTTTTCTTATGTTGTGTAGTGTTTATTGTTATAATTCACGCCAAAAGCGTTTTCATGGATTTTATTCTTCTGTGTCGTTCAGTTTTTCCACTTTTTTTTTAATTCTTTGCAAAAATAAAACTTAAAAGAGAATAAAAAAAGACTCAACGAATGCAAATTCGTCATTCAATGAAATCAAGAGGGGGAGATGACTATTATCGATGCATGGCATACATATATGGAATGCATGAAAGCGCTACAGGCAGTAAATTTAATTTCAAAAACCGTAGGCGTCTAAAAAATATAAAAAAGCACGACTTTTATTAGTCTACACCGGGTTAAAACACTATTCAGAGGAAGATATTCAGGAATTTAAAGCTCCTTTAAGATTTAAATTGTTTAGCTAGGGTTTCTTAAGGAAATAAGGAAATACAATTTTGCAATTGTTGGCCTTTTTAAAGGCCATGTGTAGCTCACTTATTAGTCACCTTATGAAACTAAAGTTGAAGCAAATTTAACCCCTTTAAGAACAGCCAGCCAGCCCAGCCAGGCATACGTTGCAAGGACATGGGTGACAGGTGGCATTTGAAAAAGAATTTCAAACATGCCGTTTGGCAAGTATCTCTCTCTCTCTCTATGAGAAGAGAGTCCATGTGGTAGCAAAACGAAATCAAAAATATTTTTTTTATTTTTGCAATTGCTACTGTTGTTGTTGTTGTTTTTGTTGTTGTCAATAAATTTTAAATGGTTTTTTGATTGCCGTATTGATACACATACCCCGAGTAGTGGTGGTGTGGTACATTAATTAAGTACCATTGTTATGAATTATAAATTTTTGTTTATTTAAACAACAACATACAACAACAACAAAAACAAGGTATAAAATGAGAACAACAGGACATGACATAATAATAAATACAGGGTGCTTTTAAGCTACTTTCTCTGTAGCTATTTGCATATACACGTATGTGTAAATGTACGTATGTGTGCAAAATTTATGACAAATATTTGTAAATCGTATTACGTGGTAAAGTTTAAAAAAAAAAAATTTAATTTTTATTTTTTATAAAAATTTGCCAACAGCTGACAGTTGTTTTTCAATAGAAAATGATTAATTTTGCTAAACACCAAAAGGGGTTGAACGTAAATGTATTTCGATGCCAATATTTACGCCATAATTTTTGTTGCACCTTGGCAACACTTCCTGCAAAAGTAGTTACAATTAGGGGGTGCTTGCTATGGGGACTTTTAGTTTTTAGTTCAGTTGGACAATTAAAAATACATCAGAATGCAAAATAGAGTTACGGAGAATAAAAATCGTATCAATACAAGTACGTTTGTTCATACCGGAGATTATTTTGTGCCACCTGCAACTGATACGCCCATGGATATTCAAACGTTATTTAATTCATCCAACATAGTGTCACGTTCCTTCAAAAGCCATTCTATGTATGCTTAGAATGAGTATACCTTGGAGATTAGAAGTTAAGCTTTTGTTAAGAACATCTGCATTGCCCGCGCGAATTCGCTATCGATTCACTGCAGCGTCTTTCAAACGGAAGTGTTGGTAATTCGGGCTGCGGTGAATATGATTGTGAACAAATATTTTCACAGGCAAAAATCATCGTACTTTCCGATAACCAAGCAGCTATTAGGGCATTGGATTCTAATGTAATAAACTCCAGGGCGGCATACGACCGTCGCAGATGTCTTACCGAGATGACGAATCGATATGATGTTTGTATCAGATGCGTACCGGAACATAAAGATATTCCCGATAACCGCAGAGGGGATGAACTGGCCAGAAGGGGCACGACCATCGAACTCGCTGATGAAGTCTCTACATTAGGGATCCCTCTTGGGTACCTGTAAGCTTAAAATTGACATTGCGATCGTGGATCTTGTCAACAGTAGATGGGCAGCTTCGGCAACGGGCAGAACGGCGCAGAAAATCTCGCCAAGGCTGGATAAGAGGCGCGCGGCGGCTCTGCTTAAACTCCAAAGAAGAAGGCTCAGCACTGGTGTCGGGTTTATTAAGGGGCATTGTATTATAGGAACGTATGCGAGGCGTATTGGTCTTGGACACCATGCAAATGATTTCTGCAAAAGCTGTGGAGACGAGGAGGCTGAAGAGACTGTTCTTTACCTACTGTGCGCATGCCCGGAAATTAATCGGAGTATAAAGAGGCAACTGGGTGCCTACTACATGTAGGATCTGGATGAACTGCCATGCATGGATATTGGCAGTCTGAGTCGCTTCATCGGAAGCTCCGAGTGGTAAATGGAAGAATGTGGAAATGTGGCATCATAATGCGCCCTGTGTGCGGCCTAAGTGCGCCGCTCCTGATTCCATCGAGGGGACAGTCACTACCTACCTATCTATGTGAACGACGTATCCCCAGTTAAAGTAGTAAAGTAAAGTAAAGTGAGTACTTGGTACCAGCTGTACTGGAACGTAAAAAAACACTAGTTTTTAATGGGAAAGGCAAAATAAAAACGTTTCTGCAAAGTATTGAGCAATGGCGGCTACACATCTCTTTCATCTTTTATGAAATTTATGGATTCCATGTCAATAAAATTGTTCGTCTTTTGAAGGAAACCAAATTAGTCGCCTAATTTAGAACTCCGTAGCCCCCGTAGTCTGGTAGATAATGTGTTGGCTTATTAGATGTGAGGCCACGGATCAAAGCCTAAGGTCAGACATCTCTAACAAAATTAAATTAAAAGTAGTAATGACCACATTAAGTAAGCTCAGCAAATGCTTGTCTCAGCAATGAAACCAAATTGTACACGAATTAATCCAAGCCTGGTGAATACAGTCTAAAAATTTTGCTTCGTATTTAGGTGCGTTGTTATGTTGTCTTGCCGAGACTTGTGGCTTATTCTGATCGTTTTTCAATCAATGCATAAATCTAATTGATCATTTATTGTCGGCAGCGATCTGTATTAATGGTTTCACCAAGTTTTAGGAGCCCATGGAGCTACACGTGCTCTTACAGATGCCAATGCCCGCATTACGAGTGACTGTTTGGTAGGCTTGTGGAGCGGAGGCATCATTGCGCCATATTCCCGTAATAACTGATTTTTTTGAACCTACTCTTCATGGTATTGATGAGAACGATGTTTGGTATCAACAGAATGTGGTGCAACTTGCCATACATCTCACACCATAATCGATTTATTGTGTCAAACGTTTGATGGCCGTTTACCTAGCCGAAAGGTGATGTCAATTGACCGCCAAGAAACTGCGATTTAACACCACACTCACAACGCATTGGTCTTTCGTAAAATCAATGGATTTTTTTATTACATTTACCAGAGCATTTTCCCCGGGCCGTTTTATGTAGCCTTAGAGCATATAGCCATTATTTTATTTAAATTTTAAATACAGAAAAACCCATAACAAAACATAAATGATTTAAGTTCGAAACCCCCTTATAAACTCGTAAATCGTTTTAAAAGTTTTATTTTCAAATAATAAATGTCGCTCGTTGTAAAGCAATAAGAAACACAATAGAAATGAAAATCAAGTGCATATTTTATTAGTTTATGCGGTATGCTATTGTAGCAAGAGCAGTAGCAAGAGTAGTAGCAAGGGTAGCAGTTGTAGCAGTAGCAGTAGCAATAGTTCAATAAAGAGAATCTTAAAGGCGCCACATCCGTATTAAACATTTCCGTTATGAACGCATGTCCGGTGTAGGTTTTACGTGTGCAAACATACATGAGTTGGTTGGTTGGTTGGTTGGCTGCATGAACATCGTTAAACTCATGCCATGCATTTCATATATTCATGATTATTTTATTATTATTATTGCACAGGCATTGAGTGAGACAGAGATAGAGAGAGAGATAGAGAGAGAGAAAACGAAAAAAAGAATAAAAACTAGAGTACAATGTCAAATATTTGCTGGCATCCTTTCACTTCTTCATCATAAGCAGCCATAGTCGTCACCATCATCATCATCATCGTCATTGTCATCGTCATCATCATTCTCAGCGTATAATAATAATTTTTTTCTTTCTCTGTGTGGCACTTTTAAAATGTAATAAAAATATACGAGCCGTATAGTTTCGTCGATTTCTGATGCTGCAGCAGCTGCTGCTGCTCTGCAGTCAATAGACAGCCAGCAGGATACGAGTGTTCAAATATGAGTACACGACAAACATTTATTTCATTTTTTTCTGTCCTCTCTTCTCTTTTCATTTTAATACACTGTTAGCCTTTCACATCAACACTTCGATAACTGGGACTGTGACTGTGAGGCATGCAGCGTATGTGTGGACGGACGTACAAAAAGTCATGCATTTATTCATTCATTCATTCATTCGATTTTCAATTCGATATTATTTCTCTGTTTTTTTTGGCGTGTAGAACATTAAAATATAAAAATAATATCACAAACCACGAAAAAAAATATGAATAAATTGTTGCAGCTACAAGAGCAGAAGTGTAGTGTTTTTAATTTGCAACAATATTTCGTGAAAATCTTTAATTAGTTTTCAATTGTTACGTTTTCAACTTTTCAAAACATTTAAAATATAAGCTCGTAGTTTGCAAATAAAATAAAAATAAATTTGTGTTTTGTTTTAATTAAAATTCTTTATTATTCGCACAATTCTGTGTGCCACTGTTCATAACTTAATGTAAACAACAACAATTGCTTGTTATTCTTATTATGTTATTCTTCTGTTTATACGCTTCGCATAAACAATAACAATTACTCGGTAATTATTCAGCAGAACTTTGTAACGGAGATCTTCAAACCATGATTACTCTCTTCAAACATACCGCGTCTTAACACAAGCCTGACAGAACTTTTACTTTTACTCAAGCTCACAAGAGAGTTTAATATAGAAGAGTCTCAAAAAACCTTTTAAATTGGAAAGCTTTCTTAACCAGGCTTGCTCTTTAATTTTACCTTAACGAGTTTTCAAAACAAATTGACTTATAATAACGCTTTTCGAATATTCCGAATTTTTGACAGTTGATAATCGCCATCTAGTTGCACTTACATCTGTCAAATTACGTACATGCATAATTTGGTCATTGGAACCCTTCAGTTAGGATTACAACCTAGCTTCTCACACCACCTATGTTCGGTGTGTTAATTTTATCTGTAGACGGTGGGACCTACAGTTTAAAGTCGACTTCGTACGACAGATTTTTGAAAAAACTTCTTCATGGCAATTTTATTTGCTCACCGAGTTTTTGCCACAAATTTGATGAGAGGAAATCATCGAAGAAATATTTTACTTGTATTTCGTTTTATTGGAGATGCCAATGACTGAAATGAAATCTTTTATAAACATTCCATCTCCAATGCCCTCAAATGGCGTTCAATCAGCTTTTGCTTCTGGGCCATTGCAACAACCCCCGGGAATTTCCCCTTTACACCGTTTCGAGTTTTCTCGTGTCTTTGAAGATGACGTCATTTTATGCTGTAAATCAGTGACTTCGAATGCAGTTGGCTTTGACCTGATTCATCCTAAATTCATTAGACTTTTATTACCTAGGATATCTCGTTATATTACGCACTTATTTAACACCGTTATCACTACCAGCCACTTTCCTAACTGTTGGAAGCATGCTAAGGTCATTCCCGTGCCGAAATCATCGAAGAAGTATCGCCTCATTTCGATACTTCCATTTTTATCTAAAGTCTTGGAACGACTATTGCACAACCAAATTAGTACTTATTTGAATGACCATCAGCTGCTCTTTCGCAAACAATCAGGATTTAGAACAGGTCATAGCTGTGTTCCTTCACTGTTAAGTGTGCCTGAAGATATAAGATCCAGCACCGATAATGGTGGTAGCGCAGGGCTCTATTCTTAGACCATTATTGTTTACTTTATACATAAATGATTTACCTAATTGTCGTCTGCATAGTGATATCCACATTTATGCAGATGATGTACAAATATATATGAATTAATGAGGACCTTGACAGAATACACTACTGGGCGTCGTCGAATGGCTTATACTTGGACCCTACAACAAAGTCAAAAGGCCTGATCATAGCACGGTGAAATCAGGATATTGTCGTTGATGTACCGATCACATTGGGTACTCGGAACATTTCAATAGTAGATTCAGCGAAAAACCTCGGTATACTTTTTAACAAATCCCTTCAATGGAATACCCATATAAATTTTATCTCCGGGACATTTTTTTCTATGCTTAGAACGTTATATCCTATACAACACATTACACCTCTTATTATTCGTGTGCTTCTTGCGAAAACCTACTTAGTGCCCAAGTTGTTATATGGCTGCGAAATTTTTGCCTATTGCGATTCGGCTAGTAAAACTAGATTAACAACAATGTATAACGCGATTCTTAGATATGTCTACGGCATATGAAGATATGACAGTACTTCTCAGTATTCGAAATTGTTATAGGGTGTTGAGTTAATGGACTTAATTAAAATTAAAGCATTAATTTTACTACACAAGGTTATCTACACACAGGAACCGTCTTATCTATTTAATCGTATCCAATTTGCAAGATCAAATAGAGGAAAACAAATCATTCAATTAAGATATCGAACTTTGATATCCGAGTGGCAGTTCTTTACAAATACAATACGGCTGTGGAATTCGTTACCAAACTCATTACAAATCAATGGCAACGCCTTGCGGTTTAAAAAAAATTGTATTTTCTAAGTTCTAATGTAAAATTATTACATATTTACATGCATATATTTTCGTTCTTGTTTTTACATATTATTATTTCGATATTATTTGCTTTTACTACTTTTAATTATTTGTTTTATATATATTTCAGTCTTTGTAATAATACATTATATAATCACATACTGTAATTTAAAAGATTAATTTCTTGTTGCTTGTGATATGCTATAAAATAAATAAATAAATAAATAAATGACCTTGGGTTTGAATCGAGGCCTCACGTCTAATAAGGCAACACACTATCTACTAGACCATGGCGGCTTCACTGCACAATTTTATTTTAGGCCGTATAAAATATGCAAACTGGAGATCGATACCCCTCTTCCAACTTTGCTTAAAGTCCTGTTGTATTGACCAAAGGAAAAAAGGGGCCAATGCCTGAAACGATGGCTTAAACTAGAGTTGAGAAGTAAATTATTTTTGTTGCTTGCAAAGCAACTGCAACTTGTTGATAAATTTATCTTCTTTGTGCTTGAATAACTCTCACTTACTCTGCTATCCATCCAAACATCCCTCTATATGCAGAGTATTCAGGGCCAAAACAAAACCATAAAAAAATTGTTTTGGAAAAAATCAAATCAAACGTAATACCGCCATCACTCAACCATCCATACATCTAACCAATAACGAAAATTTGTTACTTTTTTACACGTTTGAAAACAATTTCAATCGTATTTTTTTTTTTTTTTTTGTTTTTTTATTGCTCCAATGTTTTCTCGTCTTTATTAAAAAAAGAATGAAAGAATCAAGTTGAAGCAAATCCGTCAATAGTTTTGGACGATCAATTCCCCGTTATTGTTATGATTTTTAAATGATTTTTTGTGCAAATATTTTTGCAACATTTTGTAGCAAACCAGAGCAAGAAGAAAGAGGAATTGTTGTTGCAACATACCAAGCGAGTGTGTTCAACAACATGTTCGTTCGTTCGTTCATATGAATTTCCACAATTTTATGAAATTGTTGTGGATTATGAAAGAATTTGAGAAAAAGGAGAAAAAACAACAGCAACAAATACAATAAATTTTGCAAAAAATGTCATGTGAAATACTAAATGAATAAGCGGATGAATGAATGAATGAATGCTGCATACATGTGTGTGTGGGTGGATGATGCATGCGAGGTATGAATGTTTATTGAAAAATCCATAAAAAGTTCAACCAGTCATCCATCGTACAGCCCTCATCACATTTCATACGACTATCTGGCAGAACATTTTTTTTTTGTTTCAAACAAGAAAAAATTTATTTCCTGTTGAGAGTACTACTAGGAGAGCGAAAGTGAGAGGTTTGAGAGCCCGAGAATGTGTTAGTATGTGTGCGCAAAAATTTTTTAAACACTTAAGTGTTGAGCAATTCATTAAAGTTATTTAAAACAAGTGGCTACGTTTTTATGTGCGTAACAACTGCATGCCTGTGTGTTTGTAAATATGCGAAAGGAATTTTGTTTATATTCCGATTGAAATTATTAGAAAAAAAACCAACCCGTTAGTTAAAGGGGGCTGGAAATGCCCCCCCCCCCCTCATGCAATCGATATTGTTTTTGCAACATGTTTTTAAGTGAAATCTTTTCTTCCATCACGTAGTACATTGCTGTCTAGATTCTTAAATTTAAAGCGATCGTACTTTGCAGCAGATTTCTGGAAAAAATTTGAGAGTAAAATAAAATGAAAAGTTTCTCAAAAATCTGTCGTTCGGAATCGACTTTAAACTGTAGGTCCCGCGACTCATGCATAAAATTAACACACACAACATGAGTGGTGTGAGAAGCTAGGCCGTAATCCTGACTGAAGGGATGTAATTAAGAACTGCATGATCAGTACGTCATGCATGCATGGTGTGAGAAGCTAGGTTCTAATCCTGACTAAGTCGACGAAAGATATATCTTTTCTTATTTTGTTCAGTTTAGGATGTCGGAGCCAAGGGGTGAACCACATTCCCAGGTCTATTGAGGCATCACACTACGTACTAGACTTCAACGACTTCTAATCTAGAAACTACACACTCTTTTAAAAAGACTTTTTCAAATAAATCAAGAACAAATATTAGACAGGAGCTTTAGTTTTTTAGTCCCAGAGTTAAATATTCTGAATCCATAAGGAAAATCTCAAGTAACTGCCAAACAAAATCCAACGCCATAAAGCATCAATTGAAAATGGCTATAAAAAGCTTCAAAGCTATACCATTGGCTTGGCTTTTACGCGGTTAACACGAAAATAGCTGAATCAGCTAATGAGGAGGGAAACAGAGTTTTGTCTCTGCTTAGACCCAAGTCATGTGGGAATTCAAGCCAATGGACAAGCAGACGAGTTTTATAAGTAGAACTCATTAAGCCCAGAGAATAATACAACGGTGTAAAATCGCAGCATCTCTATTTCGGCTAATTAAACGGCCATTAAACATTTGACTTTATAAATCGATTGTGGCATGAAATGTGTGGCAAGTTGCACCACATGCTGTTGAAACCAGACATCGTTCCACATCAATACCATGAAGAGCTCATACAAAAAAAGTGGTTATCATGGTGCAATAGGTGTCTCCATTTGCAGTGATGGTTGCGTCGTCCTCATTTTCAAAGAAATTTGGGGCCAATGATGCCTTCGCTCCACAAACTGTACCAAACAGACACTTGTAATGCGGGCATTGGCTTCTGAAAGACCACGTGTGGGTTTTCTAAGCGCCAAATACGTCAATTTTGCTTATTTATGTACCCACCATGATGAAAACGAACATCATAAGAAAAAATATTTTTATTTGGATCGACATCATCGTGCCGTTCCCCGTTGGCACATTTATCCAAGCGAAAACTACGCAGATGGTTATGCGGCTTTAACTCTTCAATCAATTGAACTTCGTAAGGCGTAAGGAGGTAAACTGGTGGCTAATATGTTCAATTCTTGAGAACGATGAAGAGTTGATGTTGATGGATTCTCAAGCACACTCTCAGCCACAGCTTCAATATTATCAGTTTCACGAACTTTAGCAATAAACTTGCGTATACCGGACACTGTTGGTCCTTCTTTTATCTTAAATTTTGAACGACATTTTCGTGCAATTTCCGACGAATTGTCTTTGTTTTCGGAAATAAATTTCCAATAAATCCCAACGTTGCTCAAGTGTAAATCGATTCATTGCGATCCGTGGAGATAATGTACTGACTTTTGTGAAAGAAAAGAATGCCATAAGTATTGCCAGGTTCGAAATAACCGTAAGTTCAATTTTAAAGCGATAGATGGCCCATCCGATAGAACTTAAAAATAAGAAATGGGACGATCTTAGAGAAAAAGAGGGCGTCAAAGGCCTACTTATCGTTCTCTCCGTATTACTCTCGAGAGGGAATTAAAAGTCTGTAAATTTCACGAATTGTTGGACAAATTTAAAACAACTTAGGATTCATTGAAGGCGCCGTAGTCTAGTAGGTAGTGTGTTGGCTTATTAGACGTACAGCTAGGGTTCGAACCCCATGCCAGACATCAAGACAAAATACAAAAAGTATTTCTTCGGCGACTTCCTCTCAACAGATTTCTGGCAAAAACTCTGAGTGTCAAAATAAAATTGCAATGGAAAAGTTTCTCAAAAATCTGTCGTTCGGAGTCGACTTTAAACTGTAGGTCCCACCACTTATGTATAAAATTAACACACACAACATAAGTGGTGTGAGAAACTAGGACGTTGTACAATGGATCAAATCGACCTCCGGGTACTGTACTTGTCTTAATTGACAAGTACACGTCCTTTAACCTAACCTAACCTAACCTAGGATTCATTGGTTACCTTGCCTACTATTACAGTGCACTGAAGCTATTATTATTACAGTTGAAATGATTTCTTTTATTTCCAAATCTTTAGGATTTTCGATTATGCTGCTAACATAAGTGTTTCTGTATTTAACTTCCTACTTCCTTAAGCACACTCTTCACTACTCACCCTCTTTAACACCAATATCATCGCCTCTAGCACACAGGTACTAACGTTTTTCAAGTACTTTTCAACATTTTTTCATGCGGAAATTATTTCATCAGCAGTAACAGCAGGCTCAGTTCCAGCAATGCCGCAGCCAGTTGTAGCATTTTGAAGGCTCAAGTTCAAACCAAATGTTTGAAGTTCTTTTTTTTCGTTTCTTATATTGCGTTTCTGTTTTTAATATAAAATTTAAGTTCCTTTGAGAAAAATCCAGAGGTATGAACAAAAGTACTTTTCTTAAGTTTTTTTCATTCATTCATTCATTCATTGTCGCATGACATTTACAAGTCAATGTCATCATGCTGTGCTGAGCTGAGCTGAGCTGTTGCATATGCCTGTTGTCTCTTGTGTTTGACAAAGAAGTTCAATTCAATTAGAATAACAACAGCAGCAACAACAACAATTTCTAGAACAATACCAAAAAACAAAAGCAGCACAACAATAATAGCCTCAGCAACAGCAGCAGCACATAGAAGTAAAGACAGTTAAAATAAGATGAAGTTTTATGTTCCAAAAAAATGTTTTTATTCCTGTTGTTGTTGTTGTTGTTGTTGTTGTTGATATTGTCATGTTGCCAGATATGTGCGACAAACACTTGTTCACGCATTTACAGACACCGTTTGTGTTAATCTCATACCCACTCCGATGGCACATGGTGGGCCCACTCTAATACAAACGCCTATGAATGCTAGTCTTGGATCATTTTAGAGGGGTTAACTGAGAGTGAAAGAAAGAACAATTTGAAGTACCCAGTGGAAACGTTACTTAGGAGAATTTTCCCTGCTATCTTCATAATCCTGCTCCTCCTCTGTATAATATGACGGTTTTCTGATTATGAAGGTCAACAAGGCAAAGGGCACTCCTTTTTTCTGGTATTACTTAAGTACGTGGAAACATAAACCATAAGGACGCCATGATCAGTTTTAGACAAGCTTAGGAATGAGGTTCAGATCTCCTGTAGGCCGCATCCATTCCTATCCTATGTGTTCTTATCCATGGTCTCGGCCCATACTTCTTCTCCTGTCTTGGAGGACAAGACAAGTTAGGCATTCGAACTCTGCCCACTACATCATCATACATGGCGTTCCATAGTATTGGGCCCAGCACCGCACCCTATTGTACCCCTGCTGTTACAGCGTATGACTTTCTGCCTTCGTCCGTGTCATTTAAAAGCACTCTCTCCTTAAAGTAGTCCATTATAAGTTCCATAATATATCCAGGTACGTCTATCTCATCGAGTGCAGCCAAGGTGGCGTTGCAATCTGCCGAATTGAAGGCGTTATTGACGTCCAGAAAGATGATGGCGCAATACTCCTTATCACCCTCAAACCAGCGGTCTCCACTGATGACTTCTTTCGCCTCAGTTATGACCCCTTCCATTGAATCAATCGCGGAGCGACCTTTCCGGAAGCCATATTGCCGATCCGACAAGCTATTCTTTTCCAGGAGTTTAAGGTTAACCACTTTGTCGCGAGTCACCTGGGATCCGATCATTTTCTCCAGGAAATAAGAAGTCTATCGGGGTCAAATCGTACGATCTCGGCAGCGAGTTTACATCACCTCCAGATCAGATGACCATGCCCTTAAATCACTTGTACAGAATATCCAATGTGGCATAAGCTGTGTTGCACGTAGCGCCATCCTACTGAAACTCCTTGTTGTTGGTGCTCAGAACAAAAGAGATTGGCAATCATCGCTCTATAGTGCTTGCTGCAAACGCTGATGGCCTGTCCAACGGCCTTCTCAAGGAATTATGGACCGATGACATCGTCTGCTAAAAATCCATGCCAAATAGTGACTTTTTTGGGATGCATTGGATGCTCTTGGATTTCATGTGACTTGATATCCTTCCAAGTTTTACAATTTTGTTTGTTCACACAACCATTCATCAAAAAGGCTTCCACCTCTGAAGATGATTTTTCTATGAAAGTTACACTCAAATGCCAATTGCCTCAGAGTTCATTCAGCTAATACAAGTCATTGTCTTTAGTTGTTTTCCTTTCGTTGCTAGGCCAATGCAGGCCTAAGTCAAGACGCAAAATTCCTCAAGTTGTGGTCTCTGAGAGACTAAGTTCTTGCCAGCGACCTAATTTTGGCGGTATTGGATAATCTCGCATACAACGGCGATGTTTTCAGCAGGTCTTGCTTTTCATCGACATAGCGATGTTGATAAATCATTTACTGAACCAGTAGACTCGTACTTATCGACCACATTAAGAAGAGTTTCTCAAAATCTGTCGTTCGAAATCGACAGTAGAACTCGTCGTCACTCATGGATAGAAATTAAAACATACCAAGGCCAACAACAACAGCGATTTAAAACTCCTTTACAAACTATATTCGTTAATATCGGATAGGCCATCTACCGAATTAAATTTGAATCATCAGTTATTTCGCATCTGGCATTCGCATTTTGTCATTCTATTCTGTCACAATACTCAATCAATTATCTCCGCCGAACGTAATGAATCGACTTACGCTTGAACAACGTTAGTATTTATTGGAAATTTATTTCGAAAGCACAGCCAAAATTTAATCGCAGAGAAGGCCAACAGTACGCGGTATACGCAAGCTTATTAGTAAAGTTCATGAAACTGGTTTCATTGTTGATGCACCAAAACGCGAGCGTGCTCGTACAGTAAGTACACCCCGATAATATCGAAGTTGTGGCTGAGAATATAAGTGAGACTCTATCAACATCAACTCGTAATCGTTCTCAAGAATTGAACATTTCACGCATCAGTTTACGTCGAATTTTGCGAAAAGAACTTAGTATGGCGCCTAACGAAGTTAAATTCGTTTAAGAGTTGAGTTGGTTAAAAGTTGATGCCGCATGACCATGCGCTTATTTTTCGCTTCACTAAATGAGCCAACGAGAAACTGAACGATGATGTCGATTTTCCCCAAAAAAAAAACATCTTTACAGATGAAGTTCGTTTTCATCATGATGGATACAGTAATAAGCAAAATTGACGTATTTGGGGCTTAGAAGCCAATGTCCGCATTATGAGTGACTGTTTGGTGCAGCTTGCGGAGCGGAGGCATCATTGTTGCATATTTCTTTGTTATGAGGACAGCGCAACCATTACTCGCTTTTCATGGTATTGATGTGAACTATGTTTGGTTGCAACAGAATGTGCACATCTCATGCCACAATCTATTTATTGCAGTCAAACGTTTGATGGCCGTTTAATTAGCCGAAATGGTGATGTCAATTGGCAGCCAAGAAGCTGCGATCTGACACCATTGGCCTATTTTCTGTGGGGCGCTGTTAAAGAAAAGTGTTATGCCGACAAACCACAGACAACTGAGCATTTGAAGGACAACATTCATGATGCCAGTGCCGACATACAACTTCATATACTTGAAAAAGTCTACAAAAATTGCTACGATTGAATGAGGTACGGTGAAGTCAGCTGCGGCAGCCAAATGAATGAAATTGTATTCCATTTCTAATCGGAACAATTGTACTTCACAACAAAAGCAGTGGGTTTACATTTAAGTTTATGTTAGAGGACGTGTACTTGCCAATTGAGACAAGTACAGTACCCGGAGGTCCAGTTGACACTTTGTACAACTTTCTAAAGTGGAGAGGATAATAGGGGAGATAGGAAAGAAGGAGAGGAATTAGGAAAGAAAGAATAAGGAAGCAGAGGAATTACACAGACTAACAAAACACACAAGAGAGCGCGACTACACTATTGAAGCCCTAGCACTTCTCAACCAGCTTAAACTAATAATGAATCTATGGAGATCCTTTATGTCGGAAAATTACATACCCTGTTTGTTTGATTGCATTTTTAAATTTTGAATTTTGCAATGGCTTACCCTATATTTTCTAAACATTTTAGTATCCCTACTGATACCTCAACAACGTTATGAGTCGTGTTAAGAATTTTGTCTTCAGTTTCTGTTCGTTTCTTTGTCTCCCCTTTTAAATACTTCTTTGGCAACAACAACATTTGCTAACAATTGCTTTCACGGTACGCCATAAGACAATGACGACAATCACATGACTTTTGACACGATTTTCCATAAAATTTTTAAACAAAAATGAAAACCTGTACGAAGAAGAAGCTCTAAAGCGTTGTCTCGCATAAACAATTGTAAGTTGCAACAATAATAC
Source organism: Sarcophaga subvicina (assembly GCA_936449025.2). Lineage (NCBI taxonomy): Eukaryota > Metazoa > Arthropoda > Insecta > Diptera > Sarcophagidae > Sarcophaga > Sarcophaga subvicina. The sequence goes on along the minus strand of OW388084.2, from coordinate 94,112,390 downwards.
TAAAGACTCACACACACATACATACATACTCGTATGTGTACACATGTGTTGCAAGCGAAAAATGAAAGAAAAATAACAAAAAGTGGAGGAGAAGGATGGAAAAGTTTTACGTCGTTTTTATAATAATACGAGCATAATGCAGGACCATAACAAAGTTTTGCTGTTGTTTTTAACGCTTTAATAAGGATAATAGCAACAAGAGTTGAGCTGAGAAACACACTCGCAGACACACACTCAAACATATTTAAGGATACTTGTATGCACACATGCTATACTCGTACACTCAGTCGTTTGAGAGCGAGTGTGTATGCGTATATTTAAAATTGTGCTATTAATGCAGCTGCTGTTGTTGTTGTTGTTGTTATTGTATTATTGTTGCCACACATTTATCCTTTTATTATAATTTTCAACTTTGGCTGCCAGCCTGACTGAGCTGCATGCCAAACAACCAGCCAGCCAGCCAGCCTGCCTGGCTGAAACCAACCAACCATCCACCCAGTCAGCCAGCCAACCAGCCAGCCAGTCTCTTTGGCTGCTTCAGTTTTACTGTGGCTGTTTCCTTAATGTCTATTATACTCCTTTTTCTGTTAAATGATTGTTATTGTTATTGTTGCTGTTGTTGATTCTGCAGTTTTTATGCCCTACATGAGCACAAATGGTATATGTTATCGACAGATTACGACCGATAACTATACTTTCGATATAGTCAAGGAATTTATTTATCTTGGCTCCACCGTTACCACCAAAAATGATGTCAGTCTGGAGATCAATCGCAGGATCACTCTTGCCAACAGGTGCTATTATGGTCTCAATAGGCAATTGAGTAGGAGAGACCTCGCTCGTATAAACAAAACTAATACTCTACAGGACGCTTATCCTCCCCGCGCTTCTTTATGGCGCAGAGATATGAACCCTATTAAGCACTGATGCAGCAGCCTTGAGAGTATTCGAGAGAAAAGCCTTACGTACGTTGTTTGGTCCAAAGCGAGTTGGCGATGATTTCTGCATTCGATTCAACGCTGAGCTGTATGAGCTCCTCAACGACGTAGACGTTGTGTAGCGTATTAACATCCAGCGGCTTTGCTGGCTCGGCCATGTCGTTCGAATGAAGGAAAATGCCCCGGCGTGACGGGTATTTGGTGCGGGGATCTGCGGAACTCGGCGAAGAGGATGACCTTGTTTGCGTTGGAAGGACCAAATCTAACACGCCCTGTCATCGATTGGTGTGACCAACTGGCGTAGGCGCGCAAGAAGCATAGTCGCCTGGAGGGATGTGTTACAGCAGGCCGAAATCCGTTAATCGGATTGTTAATGGCCTATGAAGTAAGTAAGTGTGGGTACAAATGGTGTATTGTAGGGCCCATACTCTCTATCATCTGTTTAGCAGCTGAGCCAGAAAATCGTCATGAAAATCTAGAAGGTCTTGTGCTCACCATATAATACTCCTTTCTAAATAAAGAACTCTTATCATAACATCCTAACCAGGAGTGCATTAAACAAAAGTTGTAGACCTATATTCAATTTATTAACCATTTCGACTCCTGCACCTAGAGCGGAACATTAAGGCAGACAGATTTTCAGGTGAGAAATCGTTCTTGAATTTTTCTATACACTCCTTTTTTTGCTCTATACACTTTGCCCAACGTTTCCAAATTTTTGTTCTCCTTTTCACAAGTACGCTCGTTAGACTCTTTAGTTTTTGGAGTCAAATATCTTTCAGAAGTCCTCGTCAACGGTGTAAATTTCACCCGCATCTCGATCTTCTCTAAAAGTCGAATGTTGTGAATAACACCAAGATTGTCAGGGCCGTTGTCTCTATCGCCTTTCTGGGCGTTTCAATGTCACACTTATCTCGGTTCCCGGGCACAGTAATATTCCGGGAAACTGCAAAGCAGACGAGCTCGCCTGGGCTGGAGCATTACTTCCGGAATCCTCTTCAATCGACTTGAGGATGCCACTTACCCAGATGAAGTTGGCCATCGAGGAAATTCTTTCGAGACGCCAACCTATCCTGGGACACTGAGGAGTCCTGCTCCACCGGTAGCCTCACTTGGTCCTCGATGGATAGAAGGCGCACCAGCCAGTTATTTGGATTGTGTCGTAACATCATCTCGATGACAGTGGCCATGCTTACAGGTCATTGTGTTTTGGGAAGATATAAAAGAAGACGGAAAGAACGCAGCTCCCATGTAACGACTTCTGCCGTGGGTGCATTTCCGCTGAGAAAGAGGAGACTGTTATACACTTTCTTTGTCAATGCCCATCTTTTGCGAGGTGCAGATATAGGTTATTTGGCTCTCCAATTCTTGTCAGCTTGACGGAGCAATCATCCATTGATGTCAAGGATATAGCTTCGTTTATTAAACTTTCGGACTGGTTTTCCAGCGTAGGGAAGTTGTGCTTTAAATGTGCAGCCCTTGCGCTGACCAACTTCTTCTTCTTTGGTTTGTAGGAAATTGGTCAGTACAGAGACTGTGTTCACCTGTGGCGTCACAACGGGCCGCTATGCATGCTTAAGTGGGCTTTTGATATCAAAGCTACCACTCCAACCTACATACCTACCTCTCCTTCAGAAGAGGCATTTCTTCAGATTTGGAAACAGTTCTTGGAACAATATTCGAAGAATAAGACAGATGAGGTTGCAATTTTGTAGCCTAATTCGTGGAGGGTTGTTATGGGTTTTGCATTATTCTGGGGCAAATGAACTTTTTTCTTACAAATCCTTATTTAGTCAAGCTGGTATCATCCAACCCAGAAACATTTCCTATAGGAAATCAACCTGATTGCAGAAAAAATCTGACTTCCCTTCAGCAGATTTCAGGCAAAAATTCCGGAGAATAAATAAAATTGCCACGAAACATCTGTCGCTTGGAGACGACTTTTAACTGTAGGTCCCGCCACTCATGTTGAAAATTAACACACAAAACGTTAGTGGCGTCAGAAGCTAGGTCGTAGTCTTAACTGAACGATTGTAATGACCAATTATGTATGTATAATATATACACTGTAGCACCCATCATTTATTCGATTACCACCATTCAAAACCGGCGTACACTTCTTTTAATTCCATTTGCCATGACATGGTTTGGCAGACGACTGTCGGTTGCTGTATTGCTGAAGCTGAAGCTGCTGCGTTTGCTGCAATTTAATGATGACGACGAGACATTAAGAAACGAATTCAACCAAAAATTGAAAAGGAGTATGAAAATGGAATGGAATTGTTGCTCATGTCCGGTATCCCGCTGTTTTATATCACCATGTTAAACATGCATTCATGACTTCTGTATTACCATTCATTCAATTCAGTTTTCTTGTTCTTGGTTTTCTCTTTTTTTTGCTTTTATTATGGCACATGATGTCAAGATAATTTTATAGATACGTTACCATACATATATACATACTTTTTTATAGCACTGTAAAGAGGCGTAATGACATCATGCACTTTGGCTGCTTAAGAAAGAAAGAAAAAGAAAATGTGATTGAAATAAAAACAAGAATATTAAGGACAGTATTTTAAAGGTTCAAAATTGTTGTTGTCATTTAAAGGGTCAAAGCGTTGAAACATAAAGGCTTTCTTACTATTGGGTATCAGGAATGTACTTGTCCCTCTCGCATGGAATACAGGATTTCCAAAAAATTTAAATTATTTGCCTTTAATGAGGCTTCAAACAACTTACATACTTAATTAATTGGTCATTACAACTCTTTAGTCAGGATTACAACCTAGCTTCTCACACCACCCATGTTGTGTGTGTTAATTTTATACATGAGTGGCGGGACTTATGGTTTTAAGTCGCCTCTAAACGACAGAATTTTGAGAAACTTTTCATGGCAATTTTATTTACTCTCCAGATTTTTGAAAATAATCTGCTGAGCGGAAGTCGCTGCAGAAATATTTTTTCAAATTTTATTTTGTCGGAGTTGGCGGACCTGTGGTTTAAATTGTGGCTTTGTGTCTAATAAGTCAACAAATTACCCACTAGACGATGGCGAAACAATTAAAAAAATCTGGAAATGGTGTTGGCCGATTGGTGGTGGGAATACGACAACTTCTTAGGAATTTTGGGGCATTATTCGATGGCAATAATGACATGTTTTAATGATAATGTTTTAATGTTTTTTGCCATCCGTCGTATTGTTGCGTTTCTGGAAGATATGCCAATAGACTTAACATTGCATCAAATGACTGCTGCAGAAGCTGTGAGTCTAAGAAAAAGGAGACTATGGGACTGGATGTTCTACACTAGGTTTGCAGAGAGTCTCAACTACGTTAGTAGCTGGAGGGTACAGTAATATTGTAGGGATAAGACGAAGACAGACTTATTTCTGTCAATAAATTGCATTGCCATCCATCGCTTTATTGGGATTCTTATTTGGATTCTGGAAGACTTGCCGATACACTTGAGTTTCCATTTGAAATACTTCTGCAGAAGCTGTCATTTGCCCTATTCTCTCCATGAAGGGGCGCATATTCTTAACCTCTCATTTACTAACATAGTTACTAACTTCCATCAGCCAGGATTAGGACCTAGCTTCTGTTTTGTTCGAGATGTCTGACCTTCGCTTTGAACCGTAGCCTAACGGCTAATAAGGACGCACACTACCTACTAGACTAGGGCTACTACATACATACATACATACATAATTAGTCATTACAACCCTTCAGTTCTCACACTACTTATGTTAGGTTAGGTTAGGTCGGAGTGGTAGCTGTGATATCACAAAGCTCACTTGAACACGTATAGCGGCCCGTTGTGAAGCCACGAGTGGACGCAGTCCCTGTACTAACCAAGTTCCACCAAAATCAGGGAAAAGGAAGAAGTTGGTCAGCGCAAGGGCTGCACACTACTTATGTTACGTGCGTTTATTTTGTACATGAATGGCGGCACCTGAAGTTTTAATTCGACTTCGATTGACAGATTTTTGAAGAAACTTTTTCACGCCAAATTTATTTACACTCTTCTGGGTTTTGCCAGAAATCTGCAGAGAGGATGTCGCCGAAGAAATTTTTTTTTTAATGTTTAGTTTTGTTGGAGATGTGTCCCCTAGGGCCTACATTTTTAAGTCAACTCCGAACGACAGATTTTTTAAAAACATTGTCATGGCAATTTTTTATTTACTCTCCGGTTTTTTGCCAGGAATCTGCTGTTGAGGGGAAGTCGCCGTTGAAATATTTTTTTGTATTTCGTTGTATTGGAGATGTTTGACCTTGAAGTTGAACCATGGCCTCATGTCTAATAAATCAACACACTACCTACGATGCTACGGCGTCTGCTACGAAGGCTATACTCCTCTTAGCGGATGTAATGCCAAGCCGAAGTTGTCTTTAAAGACGTTTAAAATTGCCCCTTAACCTGCATATTTTTTAGGTATTTATTATTAAGTTTTTACTCACTTTGTAGAACTATGGGTGGCATTCAAATGCTTTGCAGGTTTCCTTCGTTTTATGCCAATTCCTTTGAACATGCAAAACAAATTCAATTCAATTGCCCTCAAAGCTGCCTTTTAACTTTGTGTTCTCATAACGTTGCTCTTTAAAAAAAAAAAAACATTGCTTTTGAAGCAGTAAAAGAAAGGCTTTAAAACAAAATCTAGTTCTGAAACAAAAACAAAAAAACCCGAAAAAAACGAAATTGTCTTCTTCTTTTGCCAACACCAGTCCATACAGAGAACACATAACCATCAGCCAGCCCGGCAAACCGGTCACATGTTAATTATTCAGCGAATTGTAACACCATTAGACCAGATTAAATTGAATTTTTACAGAAGTTTTTTACTTATGCATGCTGCATCATGTCATTCTCTATTTACTGAATTAATGAAAGTGATGTGATGAAAAGAAAAAGAAACAGAAATACGAAAAAACGAATCATAAAGCCTAGGGACCGTGTGCTTTAATATTCATTCAACATTGTGGCAGTTTAAGTTGTGTTTCCTCTTTTAATTTTGATGACACTGTTTGCTTATGACGTATTTTCCCCTTCCATTTTTTTCTATTCCTCTCTAATGCCATTGACATTATCTACTGCAACAACACAACATGAAAAAGAATACAAAACCCTACAGATTTCATTACCCCAAAAAGCCATCTTGACACAACACAGTTGAAACACTTTTTCAATCTTCCTCTTCGCTTTTTGTACACCCTCCCCCCACCCATCACATTCTTCAATGACAGTAATAACACGGTTTAACAAAAAAAAATTCGTTTATATAGTAAAGGCATTATGCATTATGTTATATAATGTCCACCACGCTTTCTCTGAGGGGAGCCCTTCCGAAATGGTCTAATTTCCCATGACACGGGCGGATAACTCAGTTTGAATTTGACCAATGACATAGGTTATGTTGGCTTTAACGACCACAGTAGTTTGTGTCTGATTCAAATAAGCCTGCGGCTTAAAAAAACCCCATAAGAAAACGTCTAACAGTGTCAAATCACATAATCTCGAGGGCCAAATTACATCGCCACCAAGTGAGATGACCATGCCTTCATATCACTCTTGTAAAATATCCAGTAGTGTGGCATGTAGTGCCAACCTGTTGAAACCACATGCGGTCGGAGTTCACGTCATTCCATTCAGGTCAAAAGAACTTGGTAATCATTGACCTACAGTGCTAGTCGTTGACAGTAAAACTCTGGTCAATGCCCTTCTCGAGGAAATATGAATCGATAAGCCGCCATATCAAAATCTATACCAAACACAGATTTTGTTGGGATGCATTTGATGCCTTTGGAGCTCAGAAATTCGACAATTTTGTTTGTTTGGACGCTAACCATACATCCAGAAATAGACCTTAGCGTTGAAGATAATTGTTCAATGAAAGTTAGGAGCCTATTCAGCAAATACATGCCAATGTCTATGGCCATGCATGGTGATTTGACAAAGCACGATGAAATCTTATGGTCCAGCTTGATGTGAAGAGGAACAATAGTTTGAGAGCTACTTATGCAAGCTGAAAGATGCACTATTTGCATAGGTTTTCTAGCGACTTCTGGCCGTATTCCTTCAAGAACAATGAAAAGCACAACGCTACTGGCAATGACGCAAGATGACATGTAATGATGCCTGACTTCTTTGTACCTAAACTGGAAGAATTGTTTGCCCTGTGGTTTCAACAAGACAGTTCCACATGACACACGGTACAAGGCGATACCATGACCTATTTAAAAAGAGAGTTTGATGAACAATTAAACGCACCAAATGGAGCAATCCATTGCCTGTTAAATAAGGTTAGGTTAGCTGGTAGGCAGGCAAGTTCACTCGGTGGCCCATACGGCCAATTCTGTTAGCCAGTTTGAGGTAAGTCCTCCTTATCATGATCCATTAGTTGTTGCGATTGAACCACCGCAGATCCAGATGAAACCAGAGCAGTTCCCTTGGTGACACGGTCGCCACCATGGCCAGATCTTCAAACGTTCTGTCACCCAAAAAGCAAAAACCAATGAAGTCTGTCATGAAGTTCAAGGCGCTCGCATTTGAGGTTGTGCAACCATTCCGTTCCCTCCACATCATGGCAGCTTCTGTAGTAACCCTGGTGGGCCAGACCAAGCTTGTCAGCGAAACGGCCAATAGCGCAGTGTCCCATTAGAATTCCTATTAGAATGAGAACCGTTTTCTTGTCGAACACAAGTAGTTCCCTCGTTCTCCGCTATCCATTGCTGGACGCAGTAGTTTTGAAACTTCCCAGCCATGTATCTAGGATCACACACGTACTGACTGTTAAAATTAGGCAATTTCACCTTACGTCACTTCGAACGCAAGGTTTTTCTGAGAACGTTTTCATAGCAATTTTATTTACTTTAACAGAGATTTTACTAGAAATCTGCTGAGAGGCAGTCGCCGCAGAAACATTTTTTTAATTTCGTTTTATTTCGAAATGTCTGATCTGTGGTTAGATCCGTGGCCTCATCTCTAACAAGCCAACACACTACCTACGGCGACTGTCCTAAAAGTGCCCAATGCGAGATGAAAAATCCAGGGAGCACTTGGAGATTTCGACTGTCAGTATCAATGCATGATAGTTCACCTAGATCTTCCATATAGTAGGCACCCAGGTGCCTCTTTTTCCTCTGACAAAGTACCGAGCAAGTACACAGAAATATTTTTACGTTTTTCGGTTTTGTTCCAGATGTCTGAGGGGTTTCAACTACTACTTGACTATGGTAACAAAATTATCTGTATTTTGTTATGAATTTTCAAAGCCGACATGATTGAAAAACCAATTAACAGAAACGATGACATTCTTACTATCGAATTGCTTGGCTTATGCTACTTTTTCGAGCATAACTGTCCACGAACCATGTATAGAACCTTACTTACTTACATAATTGGCCATTAGCATTCCGATTAAAGGATTTCGGCCTGCCATAACATATCCTTCCAGGCGCCTCTGCTTCTTGTGAGCCTACGCCAGTTGGTTACACCAATCGATCACAGAGCTTCCTCGATTTGTTCCTTCCAACGCAAACAAGGTCGTCCTCTTCGTCGACTTCCGCAAATCCCCGCATCAAATATCCGTCTCACCGGAGCATTCTTCTCCATTCGAACGACATTGCCGAGTCAGCGCAGAGGCTTGATGTTAATTCGGTGCACAGCGTCTCATACAGCTCACTGTTGGATCGGAAGCGGAAATCATCGCCAGCTCGCAATGGACCAAAGATCTTACGTAGAACTTTTCTCTCGTATACTCTCAAGGCTGCTGCATCAGTGCTTAATAGAGTCCATGCTTCTGAGCGCTATAAAGAAGCACGGGGAGGATGAGCATCTTGTAGAGTATTAGTTTTGTCGTACGAGAAAGGTCTCTTGCCTATTGAGACCATAGTAGTTGGCAAAAGTGATCCTGTGCTTGATCTGCAGACTGACATCATTTTTGGTGGTAACGGCAGAGCCAAGGTAAATAAATTCCTTGTCTATATCGAAAGTATAGTTATCGGCCGTAATCTGAGATCCAATGAGAATGAGCGTCTTGTGGAGTTTTAGAGTATGTATGTATGTATAGAACATTTGTTTACTCAATTCAAACGTAATTTAACCTTATCTAGGCACTTTGAAAAACAACAAAAAAGAAAAGAATCATTTTCACTTCATTTCTATTTTGTTTATTAAGTTAGGGGGGGTTTTGAAATTGTCTACAATTGCCGCTCCCTTAATAGCATATATACGAGACTATAAATCGTTTTAAAGGTATTTTTTGACAACAACAACAACAAAATCAACAAAATTACTGTGTAATAACATTAATATGAAAAGAGAAAAATACGTTAAAACACAAGAGAAAACATGAAAATCAAACAGAGAGAGAGAGACCAAGAGCAAGAGCGAGAGAGAGAAAGATGTTAAAAAAGAAATCAAACAAACAAGACATGTTGAACAGTGTAATTACGTTATAAAAAATTACAAATATTACATGATGATGATGATGATGAGTATATAAAACAGTTTGTCTGTTTATGTATGCATGTATGTAAATGTGTCAGTGTATGTGAGCGAGTACAAGTTCTCTCTCGGTACATGTCATAATTAAAATAATTGTGGTATAATTGCACAACTTTACTTGACTGTTTTTGTAAATGTTTATGTATATAAATGTATATGTGTGTATAAGTGTATGCGTGTAAGGGAGTGTGTGTGTAGATATTTAAATGCCATACCACTGACTTAATGAAAACAAGAAAAGGAATCTATTTGCATAGATAGACAGTAGAGAAAAAAATACGCAAAACCTATACTCGTACATGTATTGTACAAGAAAAAGTGTAAGAGGAAGAGCTGAGCAATTGTTGAATTGTTGTTTGTAAGTATTTGGCTTACAATGTACCGTAGCTTGTGTGTATTCTGTATGTATGTGTTTATAATCGTATAAGAAATTATAGAAAAAAACGGAATTCAACATTAAAATGAATTAAAAAAAACAAACTGAGTTTTAAGAAAAAAAATGAAAACAAAATGAAAACAGAATGAAATACAACAACGTTTATAAAGACAAATTAAAAGTTTTAATTAGTCTTTAAAGAAAATGAGAAATTCAAAAAAAAAACCGAACAGATAGAGAGAGAGGGAGAAGGAGAGGCAGTAAAAATACAAATTAAACCAAATAGTTTTGTTAACAAAAATACATTACAACTTTGACTTGTGTTGGCTTGTTTTTTAAATTTTTTTTCCTTTTTTATACTACACAGTCCTTCAAGAACAAAATTGTTTGTTAATAAATATAGGGTAAGCCAATTGTCGGCTCAAATTTGAATCATCGGCTATTACGAATCTGGCAATACTTAGGTCATTCTATTCTGTTACAAAATTTAACATATTATCTTCACTGAATATAATGAATCGATTTACTCTTGAGAAACGTTGGAATTTATTGGAAATTTATTTTCCAAAACAAACACAATTGATCGGAAATTGCATGAAAATGACGTACAAAATTTAAGCGCAGAGAAGGACCAACAATGTCCGGTATACGCAAGTTTATTGCTAAAGTTCATGAAACTGGTTTCATTGTTGATGCACCAAGACTCGAGCGTGCTCATACAGTAAGTACACCCCTATAATATCGAAGTTGTTGCTGAGAATGTAAGTGAGAATCCATCAACATTAACTCGTAATCGTTCTCAAGAATTGAACATTTCACGCACTAGTTTACGTCGAATTTTTGCGAAAAAATCTTGGAATGACGCCCCTTACAAAGTTCAATTTGTTCAAGAGTTGTAGGCGCATGACAATCTGCTTTATTTTCCCTTCACTAGATAGGCCAACGAGAAACTGCACGATGATGTCGATTTTGCCAAAAACAAGTCAACTTTTCTGATGAAACTCATTTTCATCTTGGTGGGTACGTTAAGAAGCAAAAGTGCCGTATTTGGGGCTTAGAAAACCCACACGTGGTCTAACAGAAGCCAATGCACCCATTAGGGGGTGAATGTTTTGTACAGCTTATGGAGCGAATGCATCATTGGCCCATATTCTTTTGAAAATGAGAACGGTGCAACCATTACTCACAATGAAGGCGCCTATTGCACCATGATAAATGATTGTTTTGTGCCCGCTCTTCACGGTATTAATGTGAACGATCTTTGATTTCAACAGGATTTGCTGCAGCTTGCCACATATCTCACGCCACAATCGATTTATTAAGTCAAATGTTTGATATCCATTTAATTAGACGAAATGGTGATGTCAATTTGGCCGCCAAGAAGCTGCGATTTGATACCGTTTGGACTATTTTCTGTAGCGGGCCGTTAAAGAAAAGTGTTATGCCGACCAGCCAGAGACAATTGAGCATTTAAAGGCCAACATTAATGATGCCATTGCCGAAATAAAACTCCATGTATTCGAAAAAGTCTACAAAAATTGCTGCGGTTGAATGAATTACTGTGAGGTTAGGTGCAACAGCCATATGAATGAAATAATATTCCAATTCTAATCGGAACGATTTTGCTTCACAACAAAAGCAGTAGGTTTACGTTTAGGTTTAGTTTAGAGGACGTGTATTTGCCTATTGAGACAAGTACAATAGCCGGAGGTCCAGTTGACTTATTGTACAACGTCCTAAAGGGGAGAGGATAATAGGGGAGATAGGAAAAAGAAGAGGAAGTATCAAAGGGAGAATAAAGAAGACAAAAGCAGTAAATTTGCCAAAATTTCAAACCCTTTATGTTTGATGGCATTTTTAAATTTAAACTTTTAAACGGCTTACCCTTTATTTGACAGAAAGCTCTATAACACGAGTTGGCTAAGGGCTTTCTGTACAATTTCCCTCCACTTATGCTCACTGTTTAATCGTAAGTCACTGTTGATGTTGCTATTTTAGAGCTTAAGTAGGTAACATTAAGTTAGGTTAAGTTGGATGACATCACCCTAGCACAGCTTATTAAATGCTTATGTACAGCATTAGCATTACATTTGGCCTGGCCTAAGCCACAGAGGGTTGCTTATATGTATGCTAGGCAAAGTAGATACATACATAGTTGATGATTACGACCCTCTAGTCAGGATTAAGAGCTAAGATTCTAAGGACACTTAAGCTGAGAGGAAGTCGCCGAAGAAATATTTCTTTCATATTTCGTTTAGTTGGAGATGCCTGCGGTTGAAACCGAGGCCTCACGTATAATAAGCCAACACACTACCTACTAGACCACGGCGACTACCATGCAAAGTCCTACAATCTAATCTTAGACTGTTTCGTGAGGCATATCAAGAATGGGGTTCTTACTAATTTCATACGTCTTTGTGTGAATACTTTTAGGTTAGGTTAGCGAGTAACTCACTGGTCCAGTTCGCTCAGTGGCCCTTGTGGCTCATTGTGTTATATAGTAAATGTTTGTACGTGATTCATTGGTCATTACAATCCCTTAGTCAAGATCACGACTTACTTTCTCACACCATTTATTTTATACATGAGTGCCGTTGGACCTACAGTTTAAAGTCAACTCCGAAAGACAGATTTTTAAGACACTTGTCATGGCAATTGTTACGTTATTAAATTTTTAAAAACGTTTAAAATATGAACTCGTAGATTGCAAATAAAATAAAAATAAATTTGTGTTTCGTTTTTAATTAAAATTCTTTATTATTCGCACAATTCTGTGTGTCACTGTTCACAACTTGATGTAAACAACAACAATTGCTTTGTTTGTTATTGATCTTTGTTTACACCCAACAACAACAATTACTAGGCTCTTATTCGACAGATGTTTGTTACGGAGATCTCCAAACCACGATTATTGTCTTCGAACACTCCGTCTCAAACAAGACTGACTGAACTTCACAGAAAAAATGTACAAAAACTGAACCCAAACTCGAAAGACCTCATAAAAAGGATTCGTTTTTTTTGGTTGCTTAAGAAAAAAAATGTTCTTTATAAATTAAATGAGAAATGAAAGAGAAATGAAGGCAACTTTTTCATGTTGATTTCGGTTTTTGTCTCCCGCCCTAACCAAGTGCCAGTGTTGGTTAATTTAAGTCAATAGAAGGAATAAAGCCTCGCTTAATTGTTTTATAGAAAATCAAAATGAAAACATTTCAGTTTCTGTGTCTGTTTTTCTCGTCTTTTGTTGTAACACCTGTTCGTTACATCATCAATACGAAACGTGAAAATTATCGAACGTGCAAATTCGAGTAAATATTTGTAATTTATTTTATTTAATAACAACACAAACAACAACTACACGACTACAATAAATACAATCATGAGGGAGAGAAAAAATGTTTTTCAATTTTCTGAAATGATTTTTAAATGTTATTGGCACAGAACATGGGCAACATTAGGCCCCATTGGAGAAATTTATAAAGTCATGTTCACTTCTTGTACTGTTTCCTCAACTGAAGTGTGTACGGCTACAATCATGTCTTATCAACGGCTTCAAATCATTGTAAAAACTCTCCTTGATTAAGAAATAATCAAGTTCGTCGTTAATAGCGGTTGAACTGAGAGCTTTCACATAACGGCGAGATATTTGTCATCATCATTACATAGCTTATGATTTTTTAGGTTTAGGTTAGAGGACCAACCAATTGAGACAAGTACTGTACCCGGAGGTCCAGTTGACCTATTATACAACGTCATAAAGGAGTGAGGATAATAGTGGAGATAGGGCAAAAGAAAAAGAAGTAGGAAAGGCAGAATAAGGAAGCAGAAGAATTACACAGACTAACAAAACACACAAGAGAGTACGGCTGCACTATTGAAGGTCTAGCACTTCTCACACCAGCTCAAACAAATAATGAATCAATGGAGAGCCTTTATGTCGCCTCTCGACTTAGAGTTCAAACCCTCAAAGAAATCCCGACCAAGGGTATTCAAGCTCAATCTACTAAGGGTTGGACAGTTACAGAAGAGGTGTTCAATAGTCTCCAACTCCTCCTCATCTTAGGCTTAGCTTATGGTTGCTGGTTCAAAAACAAATAAAAAATCGGAACAACATGGCTTCCTGAAACTGAAAACATATTTCAGACAAAGTGCCACTCTTCAGCATAGGGATTTGCTTCACAACTGCTACCATCATCCTTATGCAAGGTCGTCGCCGGATTTTGAAATTATTCTCGGAGGAATGACGTTTAAAGCCAAAGTCAATCAGAAATGAGTATTAAAAGTCTCTTCAAAGAAAATTTTCCCAGCTGAGGCCCTACAATGTGTATTTCAAAACTAAACTATACTGTAAGGTGTTGTAAAGTAGGTCTTCTGATAACCAGATGGCTGTCATAGTAACGGGTCTAACGTAATGAACTTCAAGACGGTTTGTAGTGGTCGCGAGTCTCTCACTGAGATAGCAAAGCGATACGATATACTATACATGGGTACCAGAGATCAGCAATGAATCTTCTTTTCGCTACTCATAACTAATCATGAAATTTTGAGTATGAGTGAGTCAGCAGTATTGAAATTCAACTACTCTGTCTGATTCCTTTGTACTCGCAAGCAACGTTGATTTATAAGTACAGGTTGCAATAAGTATGAGTACAACGTTGACATTAAACTCATACCATTCGAAATATGTTTGATTCATAAGCCTCATACTCATTTAGGATTTATAACTTTAGGAAAATACTTATAGTACTCATAAATGATTCGAGTGATTCGGTCCATTCATTAAAATTTATAGCCTTAGTTGTTGTTGCATTTACAAAAAAAGAAGAAAGAAAATCATAAAGACAGCAAGCAACCTTCGAGTGAGTATTTTAGTGTTCGTACGCGACTCATATGATGATGAGTTCTCTGCATTGGAAACTGCTTTGCAGACCTGCCAGCTAATAATAATTGACAATGCAGTTATGCATTCTGTCAACGTCGTGTTGGCGACTTCGGGTAAGTTCAGAATAGCACTGCAAATGTTATCAAAACTGGGTAGATGGCCCACAGGTAATCTGCTCAAAGTTCAAAGGCATACGCGCAGCATGTTAGTTGATTCAGTACTGGACATTATGGGCAGTCATGCAAGACGTATTGGTTTTGGAACATGGCGAAAGACTTCTGCAAGAGCTGTAGAGACATGTTCCTTAATTACTTTGTAGACGATTGAAATTATAGGTCGACAATGTTTATTAGAAATCCAAACCATTTCATCAGAAGATCCCAATTGTGTCAAGAAAAACGACTTCGTGGGTTGACAGCCACCTCTACCTAATTACCTATCTAACCTTTCAAACATACATACATAATTGGTCATTACAACCCTTCAGTTAGAATTGCGACCCAGCTTCTCACACCACTTATGTTGTGTGTGTTAATTTTTATACATGAGTGACGTCACCTACAGTTTAAAGTCGATTGCGAACGACAGATTTTTGAGAAACTTTTAATTGCAATTTTTATATACTTTCATAGAGTTTTTGCCAGAAATCTGCTAAGAGGAAGTCGCCAAAGAACTATTTCTCCATGATTCGCTTTGTTGGAAATATCTGACCTGGGATTTGAAGTGTGGCTCACGTCTAATAAGCCAACACACTACCAATAGACTACGGCGACTACTTTCGTAGTACTATGTAGATGACTCAAATAATTGGTCGACAAAGTTCATTAGAAGTGAGAGTCATTTGATAATCAGAAGATCCCAGTTGTGCCAAGAGAAACGGATAACTCGGGTATTACAATGGAACATAAGTTAGGTTAGGTTGTAGTGGCAGCTTTGATTACAAAAGCACACTTGACAACGCATAGTGGCCCATTGTGAGGCCACAGATAAAGGCAGCCTGTTTACTGATCGAATTCCACCAATCCCATCGAATAATTTGATCAGCACAGAGCCTGCACAATGGGCCAAATAAAGTTTAAAAGTGTCTATTAAAATTTCTTGATCTGATAGCCACCTCTACCTAATTAAAAAACCTACTTTGCCAGAAATCTGCTGAGACTAAAATGCTTAAGAAATGTTTTTTTCTGGTGTTTCGTTTTGTTCAACATGTTTGACTTGAGGTTTGAATCGTGGCCTTACGTCTAATAAGCCAACAAACTGCAAAATAGATTATGGCAACTATATATTTAGCAATGTGGGTTGTCTATTTCTGCAAATGAAAGAAACACAACACATGTGACATCATTTGCTGAATTCCCTGTCTCTGAATTGTGGAACCACATGCATTTATATGGACAAATACAAATACAACCACATTCATTCAAGCAGTTACAATATAACGGACAAATATGTGTCTGTAAGCCGCTGTGCATCAAGGCAACAAACACACAATCATTCTGCACATGGAGAGAGAGAAAGAGAGAGGGAAGAAGAGAAAAAAATTTGTCTATTTAAATACGAGTCACACAAGGACATTTTTATAAACAAATGATGACGACAATGATGATGATGATGAGGAGTTCATCTGTTTTTTTTTTCTTTTGTAGAGAAATTAAAAAATAAACAATCAGAGAATGAGAGAAAAAGGGTTTCTTCTAGAGCAAACAAGAAGGGTCGACTGTTTGCGAATACAAATATGTTTTCGCTTTTTGTCGCTTTGGAATGAATGAATATTTGCAGGCCTTTCCACATGATTTTGTTCCATTTATGGAGTTTTTTTTTTCTTTTGCTTTCTTTTCGTAATTTAATACACACACACACATGCACGCTAACAAATGAATATGATGCCCTTTCTCTCACGCACACATACACAAACACACATGCATTCACATAAATTTATAACATTCTCGTATTATTTTTTGTGTTGTTGTTTTTTTTTTTTGCAATAAAAATGTACACAAAAATGCACTTATGTGCACTTAATATGCTTAATTGACTTTTGTAAGTGTGCGTGTATGTGTGTATGTGTATGAGAGACAAATGTCTCTATCGTTACATTAACTAGAAAGCAAAGCATGAGACGAGAGATGCAAAAAGGGAGAAAGAAAAGGAAACAGTTGGACGCAACCAAATACAGATGTATATATGTACATATGTATGTATGTATGTATGTATAGTCAGAATACTTTCGTATTCATTTATTAAAATGGGGCAGTAACGGACGAACTGATTTCGTCCATAAATGCTGTTACAAGAAGAGCGCCAACTTGTAAAGTGTTAATGATGCTGAGGGCAAAAAGAAGAAACGTATAAAACGGCTAATGGAGGGTATACATAAATTCAATTAAAGAAAGAGTGTCAGAAAAATATAAACATATTATGGCTTAACTATGTCCTACTACCATGGAGATGTATAATCAACAAATTACTTTGGTTAAGTCTGTCAATGATGGAATTGTGGTGCAGTAGCTCCGAAATATATTTATACATACATACATACATACATACATAATTGATCATTACAACCCTTTAGTCAGGATTGCAACCTAGCTTCTCACACCACTTATAGTGTATGTGTTAATGTTATGCTTGAGTGGCGGGACCTAAAGTTTAAAGTCGACTCTTAATGACAGATTTTTGAGGACAATTTCACGGCAATTTTTATTTAATCCCAGAGTTTTTGCCAGAAATCTACTGAGAAGAAGTTGTCGAAGAAGAGGAGATGTTTGACCTATGACCTCACGTCTAAGAAGCTAACATACTACTTATTAGACTACGGCGACTTCATTGTCAAGTAATTTATGGAAATATCTCCATGACACTGCTTTTTTCCTTAAGTGAATAAATACTCAGGGTTACAACCTAGCTTTTCACACCACTTATGTTGTGTGTGTTAATTTAATCCATAAGTAGCGGGACCTACAGTTTAAAGTGGACTCCGAATGATAGATTTTTGAGAAAATTTTCATGGCAACTTTCATTTACTCAAATAGTTTTTGACAGAAGGCTGCTGGGAGGTAGTAAACGAAGAACTATTACTTCATGTTTCGTTTTTATTGGAGATGTCTGACCTGAGGTTCGAACCGTGGCCTCACGTCTAATATGCCAACAGACTGGCTTTTAGACTATGGCTACATCTGCACAGTATAATACAAGAAAACAAATAGTTTTTGAATCCACATCGGGATTTTTTTTGTACTGCTTCAACCTTCAAGTTTATTCCTCTAAAAGAATAAAGTTAGGTTTCCAAATTCTCTTGTACTATTTCCTATAAAAGTGGGTCAATCTGGATTTAGGGCGACTAAATCTTCTGCGACTAACTGGTGACGCCGGGAAAACTTTTTCCCCAGGTATGCTAAAAGTGATGTAAACTGCCATATGACGGTGATATAAACTGGCCAAAGAGATTGTGCGATTTGACCCTTTCAGAAATTTTCTTGAGCGATTTCCCTAAGTCAGGCATTTTGTCGAATTGCAAAGATCTGTGCCCCCATTATTCTAATCATAGTCTCCATGGCTCTGATCTTCGCTAACATATACAATGGGCTTAAATTCAGTATTATATTCAAACCCACATGAGCTGTGTTCAAATTTTTCCTACCGGCTCAAGCAATAGGTGCATAGTTCACAATGGTAGAGAACATCCTAGTATGAATCCAAAGCTTTAGTTTCGGTTTTCACTTCGAGATTTGCCTGCAAGCCTGCTGCATATTATCATGCATGTATGATCATGCTTGCTCTTTCTATGAGAGCTTCATTCAATTTTTCTGAATGGCGCTATTCAACATAATTTGGGAGTTTAGATGATGTAGAAATAGCCTGTTAGCCAGCTGCTGTCAATTTCAGTTGTAGGCCGTTAGGTCCCGTCTGTTAGTGTTAAAACATTTAACACCTCTTTCCCTCTTAGTACTGCACGAGATGTTTTGAGTTGTTGTGTGCAACGATAATGTGAAGTGGATTCCACTCCGCAGTATAAATCCAAAGCATTAGTTTCGGTTTTCTTTTCGAGATTTGCCTACAAGCTTTGTGCATAACATTATGGCATGCATGCCGTACTGCATATGCTTTACTATACTGCATGTACAAGCCTCAAGCATTATGCTTTTACTTTACGTTCACTACTTTTCCAAAAGCACTTGTAAATCCAAAGTAAAGAAACTTCTGATTTATATACATGGATCGGCTGCTCTTCATTATGGCTTGCATACCATATTGCACGTGCAATACTATACTGCATGTACAAGCGTCAAGCATTATGCTTGATCCGTTACATTACTTTTCCAACAGCATTTGTTAATCCAAAATAAAGAAACTTCTGATTTATATACGAGTACATGGAACTGTTTTTCACATGTTCTTCTGCTCTTTGCCATGAAATTGCCAATAAATCGGGGATAACAACAACATCATCGAATGCTTTCTACGGTCTTTTGTTTTGAAAGAGAATTAAAAACAGATACAGAACGAAAAAACCAAAGAATCCTAATAATTATTGGAAGATTTATTCAAATCATTTCTAATCCAAAAACAACAACAACAAAATCCATTTAAATGCAAGCAACATGCACAATGGAGGGGGGACTGAGAGGCAAAGAAAAAATGTGAATGAAAAATCTAACTTTCAGCATTTAAAATTCAGAAAGCAACACAGAGAAAAAAACCAACGAACTGATACGGATAACGTTATTGTTGCTGCACAGATTTAAAGCAACAACAACAACAACGATTTTTGTTTTTGTATTTTTTTTTCATCAATTCCTCACTTTGTAATCAATGGCTGTCTCATGTGTCACATACAAAAGTGTTGTGATACAAAATATCAGGAAACGGAACGAAACGAAACATATCGAGCACAGTGGTACAGAGAAAGAGAGAGGGAGCGAGAGGGAGTGTGAAAGAGAGTAAAGGGAAGATAATCCCGAAAAAAAATTATAAATAAATTCACATCTTTTTTTATCACACAATTTCTGTTAAAGGAAACTGCTTGTGCTACTGTTCCTTTAGCCAGAATATTTGTTCGTGTTTCGTTCGTTCGTTTTTTTTTTCGTTTCGTTTTTGTAGAGAGGAAAACAACGATTTTATCTTTGGCATTTCGACTGTCTGCCTGTCAGTCGGCGTCAGTAAAATCATATTTTTTCTCTCTTGCTTTTTTTCACAGTATTAAGAGAGAGAGAGAGAGAGTGTGGAAGAGAGGCACTATTATTATGGATTATACATGGGTACAGTGGGAGCTTAAGGTGGGTGGGTGGTGCTTCTTGTGTTTGCCATGTATGACAATATTGACACAAAGGATTCACAAGTTATTAATGTGGTGGATATTGAGGTAAAAGACAAAACACAAAATGATTTGTTAGACTCAATGACGACAACGACAACGACAACGACGAGAACGATGTATGCAACGAGGACGAGTACAGAGAACGAGTACAATGATTATGATGATGCTGCCAATAGCATAACCAATGATGAGACGATGATTATGATGGTAATGCTAAAGGATGACAATGATGTTATTGTTGTATCATCAGTATTATCCCCCAAAAAAAAGTAGAAGAAAAAGAAAAAACGAATTAAAAACGAAAAAACTGTTAAAAGAATATCAACATGATTGATGGATATCAACCAACATGGTTGATGGCATCATGCATACATACACATATATGCATAGCAGAAAATCAAAAAAAAAGACAGAAAAAAGAACTTGAAAAATCGAAAATCTTTGATGTGATTATTAACTTAAATATTAAAAATTCAAGACCGAGAGACAAAATATTTTGGTCTCCAAGTTGAATGGTTGGTTGATTGTGCCATAAGGATATACACAAGCTAGGCGAGATGAATTGCTGGAAAAATGATTGAAATTTTTGAAAACTTTGCAACACGTTATGGACTTTATTCTTACTGGAACGTAATAAAATTGTTTTATTTTAAGATTTAAAAAGCAAAATTACAATAAATTTAAACGTTTATTTGAAAATCGCCGTAGTCTAGTAGGTAGTGTGAGACTTATTCTGGACATAAGGCCATGGATTGGTCGGAAATTTGGAGAGGTAAATTACTACGTTACACAGATGCTATCTGGTCACGTATATTTTAGGAAATATCTGCACAGAATGGACAAGACCACGTCCCCTTACTGTCTTTACGAGAAAGGGGAAGTAATTGATGATGCAGAGCACACTGTTTTCGAATGTACACGCTGGCAGAGCTATCGCTCTGTACTGACGTCAACAATTGGAACAATCACGGCCGCTAACATTATCGGGGTTACGATTGCGAGTAGAGAAAATTGGGCCTCAGTGGCGAATTACCTGAAGCGCATTCTGAAGACTGAAGAAGAGGGATCTTAAGGCTGCAGAACACGTAGGCACGCCGGCATAGATGATCCTGGCACACGTGTCAAACGAAATTCGAAACAGGGACCTGGACGAAAAGAATAGTGGAGACACTTAGATGTCTCCTCAACTTTCGACACGCAATCCGGACGTGGATATGAGCACGCAGGGGCCAAAGGGCCAAAAGGACTCCACTCCGAAGGAGTTGGCACAACAAGTGGTCATTACACCCCTTAAGTCAGGACTACGAACCAATTTCTCTTACCACTAATGTTGTATGTGTTAAATGTATACATGAGTGGCGGGGGACCTACAGTTTAAAGCCGTTTCCGAACGACAGAATTTTTGATAAACTTTTCATGCCAATTTTATTTCCTCTCAGAGTTAATAACAAAAATCTGCTGAGAGCAAGTCGCCTGAGAAATATTTTTTCATATCTAGGTTTTGTGTCTGAATCGTGGCCTCGCTCCTAATAAGCCGATACACTATCTACTATACTTCGGCGACTACAGTCATCATAAAATCATCTTCAATTATGAGAGCGAGTTCTGGATGAATAAGTACGTGAACACACAAAACTGTGGAGTCCACAAGAGATAAAATACCATCCAATGCTTACTGAAAAACTCGTTGTTTAGTGTGGATTTTTTATTGGCGGCATTATTGCTTCATATTTCATTGAGAACAACGTTGGCCCGACTTTAGGTCGCTGATTACAAACTTCTTTTGGCCTGAACTGGAGTGATCTGGACACCAAAGACATGTGGTTTCATAAGGACGGGACTATATGCCACACACCGTATGCCACATTGAATATTCTGTACGAGCAATTTGAGGGCTTTGTCATCTCATATAAAGGTGATGTAAACTGGCCAAAGAGATTGTTTGTTTTGACCTCGTCAGACATTTTCTTGTACGATTTTCCTAAATTAGGCATTCTGATGAATTGCATGTTAAACCTGGTCTGCCATTATTCTAATCATAGTCTCCATGGTTCTGGTCTTTGCTACCATATGCAAAGGGCTTAAATTCAGAGAGAGGAAGAAAAGATTTTTATTTCTTTTGTTATATCAACGAATGCCAGTCTGTACATCTGGTCTAACCTCACCTAAGCTATCTTCAAATTCGTCCTACAATCTAATTAATTGCATGTTACACCTGGTATGCCATTATTCTAATCATAGTCTCCACGGCTCTGCATGGAATGGCCCTTAATTCAGAAAGAGGAGCAACAAATTCTTATTACTTCTGTTATAACAGCGAATGCCAGTCTCAGCATCTTGTTCAAGCCTACCTAAACTGTATTCGCATTCGTCCTACCGCCTCAAATAATGGGTGTTTAGTTCACAATTCTACTGACCAACGTAGTTTAAATCCATAGCATTGGATTTGGTTTTCACTTTAAGATTTGCCTGCAACCCTGCTGCATATTATTATGGTATGCATGACCGCGATATACTGCATATACAATTCTATACTGCGTGTGCCAGCATCAAGCATTATGCTTGATCCGTTACATTACTTTTCCAACAGCACTTGCAAATCCAAAGTAAAGAATGCTATTCACCATAACTACGAATTTTAGATGAAGCAGAAAGAGCCTGTTAGCCAGTTGCTATCAGTTTCAGTTGTAGGCCGTTAAGTCCCATCTGATAGTGATTCTCCTTTAGTACTACACGAGATGTTTTGAGTCGTTGTGAGGTAATTATGATGCCAGGCTTTTGCAGTTCATTTCACTGTGAACCCTTCAAAAACTACATAAATTCGGAGGTAGAAAGTACCCGACATATTTGATCAAACGATAGCTTAAGTTTAATATAGAGAGAGGTGTTCATATTTCTTCTATTTTTCCTTGATATTGTTACGGAAATGAAAAATATAGACGCTGGTGTTTTGCCTTTACATCGTTTAACATTATAATTATAAACAAAAGCTACAAAAACAAAACAATGCAGTAAACAAACCTGTTTACAAATTATCGTACTGCTTAATATAACAATAAGCACACACTAGCACAAAAAGAATGGTAAGTAAAGTAAACAAAAATACAACAACAAACGCTACAAGAATGTAAAATGTAAATGTAAATGTAAACAACGACGTTTAAAAAGAACATTCAGCAGACTGTTTGCGTTGCCATATAAAAGGCAAAGCAAAGCAGGCGACTGAGTTAGCGAATTTCATTCAGTCTTGTGTGAAGATGCGGTGCGTTTGAAGAGAGTAATTGTGGTTTGATGATCTCCGTTACAAAGATCTGTCGAACAATTGGCTAGTAATTGTTATTGTTTATGAAAAGGGTGTAAACAGAGGAATAACCAAGAAAAGCAATTGTTGTTGTTTACATCCAGTTGTAAGCAATGGCACACAGAATTGGGCGTAAAATAAAGAATTTAAATTAAAACTAAATGTAGATTTATTTTTATTTTATTTGCAATCAACGGGTTCATATTTTAAACTTTTTTAAAAGTTAAAAACGTAGCAATATTCCTTATGAAACATGAGGCCTCAACTTCCATGCTGTGGTAAGCCGACATTTTACACCCGTTACGATATTGTGAAGTGTCATGAAGTTGGCTGCGGATTAAATTATTAAAAATGTTCGAATTTATGCAATCGTTAAAGTGTCTTAATCTCCTATGATGATACATTTTTGAAGTCTTTAACATTCCAAGCAAACAGTTTTATAATTTTCGGTCACTTATTCTCCAAATAATTCCATTCCAAACGATTTTGCATGTAGACTACAATGACAATGACATCGTTGATGCTGAAACTCAATATTTCAAAATCAAAAAAAAAAAAAAATTTGAAAAATTTTGTTGTTGCCAGCAAAAATTAAAGATTCATTCATTATTTTCATATACAGTAGCACAATTTAAAGTACACTTGTAGAGAAAGAGAGACAGAGAGAGTGAGAGACACATTCAAGTAGAAGTGGAAACTGTAACAGTTTTCCAGTTTTCCACTTGTAAAGTAAAAATCCTGGGGTAATATTTCAAATTTTGATTGACATTTTCTGTTAGACTTCAATGATGTATAACAAAATGAAAAATGAAAAGCGAAAAAAAATCGAAAAGAAAATTAAACTAAAAAGAGATGACGAGGACAAAATATATAAACGAACAAAATACAAATGCATCGCTATAATGTAAGAGGAAAAAATGTGACCAAATGGCTAAAGATCAATGCTTGTTTCTCGGTTTTTTTTTTTTTTGGTGGTTAAGGGAAAAAGCAACGAATTTATGTAAAGCGATTAAAGCAATATCAGTTGAGAACTATGGACCTCTCGATAATTATGTTTTTATAGCTGAGAAAGTCAAACGTTGTCACTTCTATTCGGTAAGGTTTGACAAGTCAGTGAAAGATCAGTCAATCTTGTGTGAAGACGCGATGTGTTTGAAGAGAGCAATCGTGGTTTAAACATCTGTCGAACAATTGTCTAGTAATTGTTATTGTTTATGCAAAGTATGTAACAAATAAAGCAATTGTTGTTGTTTACATCAAGTTGTGAACAGTGGCGCACACAGAATTGTGCGAATAATAAAGAATTTTAATTAAAACGAAAGAAAAATTAATTTTTATTTTATTTGCAATCTACCAGCTCATATTTTAAACATTTTTAAAAGGTAAAAATTTAACAATTGTTTAACGCCAGAATAATGCTTCCAGTTTGTGAAACTTAACTTAGCAATAAATTTTTTCAAGAAGTAACAACAGCAGAGAAACGTAAAATCGAACGAATACTGGCCAGGCAAGTCCTGTTAATAATCCGTGAATGCCCAAAAATATGTTGTCTGAGTTCTCGCAACATATTCTTCCTTGTCATCCTTGTTTCTAAACGTTGTAGCGACTTTTCAGACTTTGGTAGAAGATTACGAATTTTCCAGCCGCCTCTACTGGGCTCCGGGCCACTGTCTAAAGCAAAATGATGCACTATGAATTTTTAGATGAATTTTAAGCAAATATAGCGCAAATCGTACATGTCGACACAACACCCGCCACTACTGAATTCTGAGGCAGCGAAAAGGCTGACAAACTGGCACGGAAGGGGCCAATCTAAATCCTGCTTGTTCTGCTGTCAACTCTGGTGAAAGGTTTTACGATAATCTTCTTGATATTATTGTGCTGGAATAAGCAAAGGCGACAGAATTGGCACGGAAAGGATCGAAGATATCTGAGGAGGAGACGATTCAGGAGATATATGCGTCTCAACAGGAATTTTTTTTAAAATTGGAAAAATCAGCTTGGAATTTAACATACCGTGGGTGGTCTCACATACCTGGTTGCCAAGTTTCAAAACTGCTGTATTCCCGGCAGTGGCCAACCAGGGAACCAGGGAACTACTTGAGTTCGACAAGAAAACGGTTAACATGCTAAGAGCAATTCTAATGGAACACTACGCAATTGGCGGAGCTTTCGGTGATAAGCTCGCTCTGCTGCACCAGGATTACTGCAGAAATTGTGGAGGAAAGGGTATCCTTACAACACCTTTTATTCGAGTGCCTCTGCACTTCAGGACAAATGTCACCGGTTTTTGGGTGACAGAATGTTTGAGGATCTGGACATGGTGGCGAACGTGCCACTAAGAGAACTGGCTGGTATTATTCGGATTTCGCAGTGGTACAAACCCACCGCTAACGGATCATTACAAGGGGGTTTACCTCACACTTAGTAACACTATCTACCATTTAGCCACTTGCCTGTGAACGGCAAGCTAGCCGCTAACCTAACAAGAGCACTTAGTTTAAATAACTGGCCGAAATAATCAGTTTCCAGGGTTGTAAGCCTGTAAGCAGTAAGAACTTGAAGTGATTTGATACAGTATAATATTTTCAATACTCGAGAATAGCTAAACCGTCATGATGAGGCATGCTTAACTAAATCTTATTCATGCTTTCATCAGTTTAATGACATTGTAGTGTACCCAATTGGCATTGGCAAAAAGAATCACCGTAGTCTAGTATAGTTTAGTTTGTTGGCTTATTAGACGTGTGACCACGGTTCCTGCCCCAGGTCAGAATTCAAAACAAAAACCTGAAAAAATATTTCTTCGGCGACTTCCTCTCAGCAGATTCTGGGCAAAAACCCTGAGTGTCGAAATAAAATTGCCATGAAAAGTTTCTCAAAACAATCTGTCGTTCGGAGTCGACTTTAAACTTTAGCTCCCGCCACTAAGGAATAAAATTAACACACGCAACATAAGTGGTGTGAGAAAATATGTTGTAACCCTGACTGAATAATTGCAATATTTGCTCACTTTAGGAATAAAGCAGTTTTGTGAAGATATTTCCATAAATTACTTGACAATGAAGTCTAGTAGGTAGTATGTTAGCTTATTAGACGTGAGGCCACGGTTCAAACCATAGGTCAACCATCTCCTCTTCTACGGCAACTTCTTCTCAGCAGATTTATGACAAAAACACTGAGACTAAATAAAAATTGCCATGAAAAGTTTTTCAAAAAATCTGACCTGAGCCGTCTCTGAAGGCTTTAAACTGTAGACCTCGGCCACTA
This sequence comes from Sarcophaga subvicina, assembly GCA_936449025.2. Lineage (NCBI taxonomy): Eukaryota > Metazoa > Arthropoda > Insecta > Diptera > Sarcophagidae > Sarcophaga > Sarcophaga subvicina. The sequence goes on along the minus strand of OW388084.2, from coordinate 94,085,807 downwards.
AGGGATAAAATTAACACACACAACATAAGTGTTAAGAGAAACTATGTCGTAATCCTGACTAAAGGTTTTAATGACTAATTGTGTTATGTATGTATGTATAGGTAGTCATGCGAATACGATACGTAACTCATACCGATCAGAAATCACCAATGAGTATTAAAAAAGCATGAATAGAATCGAATAATACTCATAATATCTGAATTCTTATACGCATTTATACTCATTTTAATATCATGGAACCTCTCTACTCATATTCAAAGTTTGAAGTACTCATCAGTATTCATACTTAACAACACGTATGACGTTGTTGTTGATTTCGACTCTTCATAACACAACATATACACGAATCACAAAATAAGTATGATTCGTGTACGAACACTAAAATACTCACTAGAAGGTTATGTGTTTGCTCTGCTGGCTGCTCTGTCTTTTTTGCTCATGTGTGTGTTTTTTTTTTTTTTTTGTAAATGCCTGACAACTAAGACTGTAAATTTTGATGAGTGTTGCGAGTTACTCGTATTATTTAGAAGTATTCTACTAAATTTATGAATCTAAATGAGTATGAGGCTTATTTCGAATGGTCTGAGTGTGATGTCAACGTTGTACGCATACTTATTGCAGCCTGTACTTATAAATCAACGTCGTATTGAGTACGAATGAATCAGAGTGGTTACATGAGTGCTACATGAGTACTCATTGCAACCTGCACTTATAAATCAAGGTTGTAGTGAGTACGAATGAATCAGACAGAGTAGTTAAGTTTCAATATTGTTGACTCACTTTTATTTAAAATTTCATGAGTGCTTATGAGTAGCGAAAAAACGCTTCATTGCTGATCTCTGGTATGTATGTATGTATGTATGTATGTATGTATGTATGTATGTATGTATGTATGTATGTATGTATGTATGTATGTATAGGTGGCCCCAAATAGATTTGGCTGTTGGTAAGTCATGCGAATACAATTCATAACTCATAAAAATTTTGAATGCGTAGCAAGTTGCTTTTGCTACCACCCAATAATTTAGTTGCGCCCTACTATCATACTCATGTTTCTTCATCTCTGTTTTATATTTCTTCACAATCAATGTTTTTGCTGTTTGTTATAGTTTTTCTTGTGCTCCTTTTCACAGTTTAAAGGGAAGCAAAACAAAATATAAAACACAAGAAATTATTTTTTTTACTTTTCCATACATATTTTGTCTTGCACACCCTTTACTTCCTTTTAGGGTGGTTAGTTGCGGTTGTTGTTGTATGCAAGCAAGTATTATTTATAGCATGACTGTTGTATATGAATATAGTATGACTGTTGTATGTGTATGGGTTTGTTTATTTACAAAAAAAAAAAAACAACTGCAGAGTATATGTAAGAGAGTGGAGAAAAGAGAAACTGAGAGAGTGAGAGAAGCAAAAAAAAAAGAAAAACGAAGGATTTTACTCAATTTGTTAAAGATAATGTAACATGTTGGATAAATTTGTTCAATCGAGTGCATATAAAACCAAGTAAATTGATTGCAATTGATGGTTGACATTTTTATGTTGCTCTTGCTGTTGTTGTTGTTGCTGTTGTTGTTCTTGTTGCTTATGTTTGCTCTTGTACTTGTTCTTATTATATAGTTTTTCTTGTTGTTGTTGTAGATCTGCTTATTCATTATGTTCTGGGGTTTTTTTTTTTTGGTTTTTCTTTATAAGAAGCAAAAAACTGTCTTGTTTAAAGGTTTTTGTTGTTGCTGTTGTTGCAATTTTGTGCTGCCAAAAGGGAATTGTAACTCAATATAAATAATTGAAATAAATCAGTTGATTTTGCTTTTCATCTCCCCCCTCTCTCTCTCCTTTACTTCTTCAACTGTTTATCTGTTATAGTTTGCATACCTTTTTTGTCATTTCTTTCTTCTTTTTTTCTTCTTTTTTTTTCTCTTGTATTTTAATACTAAATAAACAGAGATTTTAAAATGAGAGCAAAAAAAAACAACAACAACAACAAGTGAGAGAGGAATTGATAAATAAATTTTAAATGAGACTACAAAGGCCAAGAAGAAAATATTTTTTACAAAAATATATACTCAGGGCTTCACTAACGGAAACGGAAATAAAAGCTGACATTAATTAAGAAAAATTTATATTGAACGATAAACAAATGAAATGTAATGAGAAAGAAAACAAAAAACAAAAAAAAAAGAACAAAAGGAAACGAAACAATCCTGTGAAAATCAATCGTGGTTTTGTCCATTTTTTCTTAAATAAATACTCAGTGGTTTAAAAGCAGAAATGTCAGAGTAGGATTAAATGTTTTTAAATTAAAGAAATTAAGTTCCAGAAGAAAAAGCTCTTAATCAGAATTCATATGACGCTTATAGCACGCATGGAAGCATTACATTCTAAGTGGTCTGAGCCTTAGAAGTTTATTATTTTATATTGTTAAGAAAATGAAGATGATGATGGTGATGAATTTATATTGTTAAGAAAATGAAGAATCTAGATTCTGGTGTTTTGATTTTTACATTAAAATTACAAACAAAAGCCACAAAAACAAAACAATGCGGTAAACAAACCTGTTTAAAAATTATCGTACTGCTTAAGATAAAAAATGGTAAACAAGTAAACAAAAATACAACAATAAACACCAGCATAAAAAGAAAGGTAAACATGTAAACAAAAATACAACAACAAGCACCACAAGAATAAATGTAAACATAGAGATTTCGAGAAGGCAAAGTCACGAACATTCGCCTTCAAGAATCTTCATCAGACTGTTTACTCCGCCATATAAAAGGCAAGGCAAAGCAGGCGAGTAAGTTAGTGAAGTTCGGTCAGTCTTGTGTGAAGATGCTGTGTGTTTGAAGAGAGTAATCGTGGTTTGAAGATCTCCGTTACAAAGATCTGTCGAATCTGTCGAATTGTCTATTAATTGTTACTGTTTATGCGAACTGAACACAAATTTATTCTTATTTTATTTGCAATCTACGTACTTATATTTTAAACGTTTTTAAAAGATAAAAACGTAACAATATGTTTATAAATAATTTGCTGCCTGTTATTAGACAGTTCTAGAACAGGTTTACTGCTGTGCTTAGATAAGGCCAGTCTGAGGTTAGTTTTTGGTCTCATTACAGAGCACACTGCGAGGTTAGGTGGCTGACAAAGATCTGGAACAGATCCCAACCGGACTATTACAGGATATGTTGCGACAAGGAGGACTTGGAATATCCTCTGCAACTGTCTAGCCCTTAGTAAATTAGGATTGAGGACCTTGGGAAGACGCTTCATCGAAGGTTGGGAGTCTCTGTCGAGGTCCGATATAAGGACTCTCCATATATTCAGTGCTAGAGCTTCAAGGTTATCGTCGAGCTCTCCTGTGTGTTTGTGGTCGATCTGTTTTTCCTCCATCTCTTTATCCTCCCTTTCCTACCTCTTCTCCTTTTCTAATTTCCCTATCTCCGTTACTATCCTATCTCTCTTTACTTTAGAACTATTTACCATTTTTACCTCTTGGCATTGTACTTGTCCCAATGACAAATACACGCCCTCAAACCTAACCTAACCTAAAAAAAATCTGCTGCATATGCATTGACATTAGCGTTAAAGAGATTGCAGACGAAATGTCAAAAGAGTAAGGCTTCACTAGAGACACTTTTCCATGTTAATCAGCCAAGATCAGACGGAGAATAGACACTTTATAGCGAAATAAGAGAGAGTGTCTGTCGACTATTACGGCTCTGACTCAACCGCTCTGGAACAGAATGGTTATTGAAACTGTTTAGAAAATTTGTTAGGAACTCGACCAATTTCCAGTGGAGGAAATTAAAAGTTATTGAAACCTTGGCACCCTTTTTCAACATTGCCATGAAAACCTTCTCTAAAATTTGTCGTTCGGTGTCGACTTTAAACTGTAGGTCCCGCCACTCATGTATAAAATTAGCACACACAACATCAGTGGTGTGAGAAGCTAGGCTGTAATACGAACGTACATACATACGTATAGGTTTCTGTATGTAGGCCAGATGGATTCGTATACATTGACGCAATATCATGGTTAAAGAACACGACTAAAATCGAAGCATATCAGCTTCGAATACGTAGATTCGTAGATGCTCTGGTTTAAAACCGCACGTCTATTCAACCCAGTCGTGGATGTTACTGCCTTTGGCTACACCGTTTTTAGCTGGCAAATAGTACCTTGTTCCCAATGTCACTAGATAAACTCTAAACACTAAAAAGTGTCGTCCATTGGAGGAGAGTTTGTCTGCTGACAACTTTTTGAAAGTTTGAAATTGAATGCCGGTCAACTGTTCATCTGGCATGTTTTACACCAGTTCGGCATAATTTTGAGAAAATACATAGCACTGGTTGGTGAACTGCCAGAAATCTGCTGAGAGGAAGTCGCAGAAGAAATATTTTTTTCTGTGTTGGAGATGTCTGACTTGGGAGAAGTTTGAAGCGTGGCCACATATCTAATAAACCAACATACTATCTATTATACTACGATCGAGGGATACTCTCTCTTACATCACTATAAAGTGTTCATTCTCAGTCTGATCCTTTGCCGATCAGGGTGAAGAAGTGCCTTTTTAATTTTTACAAACTCTGAGACGCCAGTTTTTTTTCAGTCTTAAGAGACGTTTTCTGAAATTCATATTGCCTTTCTGCAACTGCTTTTAGTCAGTTATTTAAGAAATCGTCTCAACAGTTCATTTATTTCCAGTTTGAATGAGTGGTCAGAGATAATGTATCCAACTGGTATGCCTTATCTTGGGTGTTATTCTGGCAGAACTGTGGTATTTTTTTGTTTTCCATAAATTTTTTTGTGCCTATAATATGGAAAATCCACATACATACATAATTAGTCATTACAACCCTTCAGTCATGATTACGACCTAGCTTATCACACTAAATATGTTGTGTGCGTTAATTGTATACATGAGTGGCGGGGTCTACAGTTTGAGAGATTTTTTCCAGAAATCTGCTGAAAAAAGTCGCTGAATAAATATTTTCGTTTTGTTCGGTATGTCTATCTTGGGGATTGAACCGTCGCCTCTCGTCTAATAAACCAACACAATACCGACTAAACTACTGAGACTTCAAGCATATTACACTGGAAAATTTCAGAAAGCTATTCTGTATAAACAATAATTCCCTGCCTAGCACCATGTGCCCATGTGATTCTCTCTAGGATGCATAAATGCTTCAGAGAGTCTTAGAATATGTTCTGATGTTGGTTGCTCATCGCCGCAGAATCTATATTCGGGGCTTGAGATAACTTTCTATTCTAAATAAGTGCACCCTGATTCTACAGGAAGCAGTCTGTTGGCTGATTACCTTTCTCACGATATTCCTGCATAGTCTGATGCATCACTTAGAACGCAACCTATTGTAGTTTTCCCAACAAAGTTATTAGGGCAGTCTTTGCCTCTCTTTATCTTCACTTTCGTTGAGCACATCTTCCAAATATCCTCGCCCAGAACACAGAAGAGTTCTGATCTCATCAGGTCCTATCCTCGCAAGCTTGTTTGTTTGCTTAGTGCCAAAAGTCCTACATGACCTAGTACTCATGAGAGGTCTCTTATTGCACTAACCTAGCTGATACAGCTTCCCTAGGCAGTCCCATGCTATCTTGAATTTAATCTTGTTAGAGCCGAGTGCTCGACTGTCAGATTGTATTGCTAAGTTCTGTTGTTTTGCACACCCTACATACATACATAATTGGTCATTACAACCCTTCAGTCAGGATTACAATCTAGCTTCTCACAACACTTATCTCGGGTGTGTTAATTTTATACACGAGTGGCGGGTCCTACAATTTAAAGTCGACTCCGAACGACAGATTTTTGAGAAACTTTTTCATGTTAATTTTATTTTTGGTCCCAGAGTTCTTCCCAGAAATCTGCTGAGAGGAAGTCGCCGCCATATTTTCATTTCGATGTCTGACCTAGGGTTTGAACTGTGGCCTTAGACGTAAGGCTGAAACACTACGTACTAAACTACGCCGACTTAAATTTTATTTGTAAATTGAAGACAACATGTTTTGTCCTTCATGGCATTATTTTTTTTATACAATTTAAATTACAATTCATTTCGTTTAACATTGAAATACAATTTGTAACCCTTTACATCTCTTCTTCTTTTTCTATTTCCAGGTAAATTCAATGATTCACTCCAGCAACAGCATAAGTTTTTCAATTTAAGGAAACCAACTAAAAGCCACAAATTTTTTATGCCCACCTCTCGCATAATTGTAATTGTATGGTGGCGGTGGTAGTGGTGGTAAGTAAATTCACTTCAAAGATCTGTCGATTAGATTTCATAAGTCTTCTTAAGTAGGATTTTAAACTCATAAGACCACTAAAAAGGAAAGGATATTGTAATTGGAAACCTTGAATTAAATCCATGAAATCACAAAAGGATTGTTATTATGAATTGGCCTCATGGAATTATTTCACTCTCTCTCTTTCTCTCTCGCTCTCTCTGTTATTTGTTATGAAATCCTTTAAAAATGTTTCTTCCCTTCTTTAAGCAACCATGCCAGCCCAACCCACCCCAGCCTATAATTGAATACAATAATAATTGTTTTTGCTGTAGATGTTGTTGCTGTTGTTGTTGTTGTTATTTGCAATAATTTATAATCATTTTATTGTTTTAACTGTCTTTATCAGTTTATAAGTATATGGAGAGCCTAAAGACAAACTGATTTTAATTGTCAAGACAAATAATAATAATGAGAGGAGATATGTACGTATGCTAATGGAAATTGCAATAAAAACGTTTTCGTTTATTTATGTGTGGCGAGTCGGAATAGGTACAGGGTGAACCTTTAAAGGAAAATTAAATTAAAGAAACAGAAAAAAAACTAGAAAAAGAAATTTTGCAGCCCTCGTATTATAGTAGTTAGCTTAGTTAGCTTATTAGACCAGAGAAAGAGGTTCAATACCTGGCTCAGACAAAAAAAAATATTTCTTTCGTTCGCTTCATCTTAGCAAATAAGAATGCCATGAAAAAGTTGCTTAAAAATCTGACATTTGGAATCGACATTAAACTGTTGGCTCCAACACTTATGGATTAAATTAACACACAAAACATCGTTGGTGTAAGAAGGTAGGTTGTAGTCCTGACTAAAGAGTTGTAATTACCTTTTAAAGAATGTTTAAAATATGAGTTCGTAGATTGCAAATAAAATAAAAATAAATTTGTGTTTAGTTTTAATTAAAATTCTTTTCTATTCGCACAATCCTGTATGCCACTGTTCACAACTTGATGTAAACAACAACAATTGCTTTGTTTGATATTCCTCTGTTTACACCCTTTGCAGAAACATTAACAATTACTAGACAATTATTCGACAGATCTTTGTTACGGAGATCTTCAAACCCTGGTTACTCTCTTCAAACTCACAGCGTCTTTACACAAGACTGACTGCCTCGCCTTTTATATGGCAGGGTAAACAATCTGATGAATGTTTTTGAAGACGAATGTTCGTGACAGTGTTTCGAAAATGAACAATCTAGATTAGTATTATTAGTAAGAATTAAATGTCTACTGGCATAATGCTGCCGATTATAGAAGCAATCTCCGATGAGCTTGTTATACATGTCCATACCGCCCATCTACAGTCAGTAGAGTCAGTCGATCACTTCTCCAACGGCGAAGTGACGAAACTGTACAAAATATATTCCCAGCAAAAGTCTATCGAAAGATGTGCTCAATTTAATTAGGTTAGGGCGTACAAGATTTTTGGCAAGAACTCTGGGAGTAAAAATAAAATTGCCATGAAAAAGTTTCTCAAGTTTCAGTCAGTCTAGTGTGAAGATGCGGTGTGTTTGAAGAGAGTAATCGTGATTTGAAGATCTCCGTTACTAAGATCTGTCGAATAAATGTCTAGTAATTGTTATTGTTTACGCAAAAGAGTGCAAAGAGGAATAATAAACAAAGCAATTGTTGTTGTTTACATCAAGTTGTGAACAGTGGCACACAGAATTGGGTGAATAATAAAGAATTTTAAACATAAACATAAATTTATTTTTATTTTATTTGTAATCTACAAACTCATATTTTAAACGTTTTTAAAAGGTAAAAAACGTAACAGTAAGTGCATAGTCTCCAGAAGCTAACCGCAAAACTATAAATAATGTTTGGATATTGCCAGGAAAAGTCTCTCAAAAATCTGTCTTTCCGAGTCGACTTTAAGCAGACAAGCTCGCTACGATAGGATCCGATGAGGCCAGAACTCTTCTCTATACTGGGCGAGGATATTAGGAAAGGTGTGCTCAACGAAAGTGAAGATAAAGAGAGCCAAAGACTGTCCCAATGACTTTGTTGGGAAACTACAATAAGTGGAGTTCTAAGTGATGCAGCAGACTATGCAGGAATATCGTGAGGAAGGTGACCAGTCTGTTGACTAGGCACTAGAGAATCTGGGTACATTTATTTAGAATGGGGGTTATCTCAAGCCCCAAATATAGATTCTGCGATAGTGAGAATCCAACATCAGAACATATTCTTAGAACCTGTGAAGCATTTATGCATTCTAGAAAGCATCGCGTGGACACATGGTGCTAGACATGGAATTATTGTTTATATAGAACAGCTTCCTAAAATTTGCCAGTCTAGAAGGTATTGTGTTGGCTAAATAGATGAGAGGCCACGATTCAATCCCCAAGACAGAGACATATAGAACAAAACGAAAATATTTCTTCGGCGACTTCTTTCGGCAGCAGTTTATCCTATTGGAAGATGTGCTCAATTCAATAGTGCAGGACGTACAAGATTTCTGGCAAAAACTCTCAATGTAAATAAAATTGCCATGAAAAAATTTCTTTATAATTTGTCGTTCGGAGTCGATTTTAAACTGTAGGTCCCCGGCTGGGTTGTAATACGAACGCATATACGTACGTAGAGATTTCTGTATGTATATAGGCCAGATGGATTCGTATACAGTGACGAGATATAATGGTTAAAGGACTCGACTATAACCGAAGCATCTCAGCTTCGAATACCTAGGGTTGTAATGACTAATTATGTATGTATGTATGAATGTATGTCATATGCTTGGAGGAGAGACACCCTATAATATTTGTGGGGAATACAATAGAATGTATGGCAGTAGTAAGCCGCAGGATATCGATTTTTAGTAACGGATTTTTTAACTTCGCGTACAATATGGCAAATACACAGTGGCACACCCTTTTCGGTAAGATTTCTTAGTAAAGAAAACAATTTAAATAAACGCTTAATACAGGCTTATAACTATCGAAAGCAATAATCACTACTACTTAGGCAAAAAAGGCCTCAAAGACACACACACACACAAATATCTGTAAAATGTTTCACGAACCCATACAAAAGATTAGCTAGACAATCCAAAACGATACGGCTTTTAATAAACGAAGAAGACTAATAAGACACACACAAACACACACAACAACACAGCAAATACTACGTCAATAATAACGAAAATAATACAAAAACAATGAAAAAAAAAACATTTAAAAGGATTTATATCTACGAACAATAAATCAATAATAAAATCTATGTAGTATGTATGTATGCAAGAAACATACATACATACATACACAGTACATATACAGTAAATTACTCATACGCATGGTCTTACATAAAACCATTTTACATACATACATACACATACTTACACTGACAGACAGCAATAATAAATGCGCCAAAAAGGGAAGTATAATGCATTATGCTGCTTAAATATACATATACAGTGGAAAATTGTTCTTACAGTGGGTAACAAAAATATTGTTATGTTTTTATCTTTTTATAAACGTTTAAAATATAAGCTCGAAGATTGCAAATAAAATAAAATAAATTTGTGTTTAGTTTTTGTTAAATTTCTTTATAATTTACACAATTCTAAGTGCCACTGTTCACAACTTGATATAAACAACAACAATTGCTTTGTTTGTTATTCTTCTGTTTATCGCCTTTGCATAAAAAATAACAATTACTAGACAATTATTCGACAGATCTTTGTAAGGGGGATCTTCAAACCACGATTACTCTCTCACCGCCTCTTCACACAAGACTGACTGAACTTTTACTGACTCACTCGCCTGCTTCGCCTTGTCTTTTATATGGCAAAGCAAACAGTCTGATTAATGTTCTTGAAGGCGGACGTTCATGATTTCGCCTTCTCGAAATCTCTCTAAATGTAAACATCGTTGTTTACGTTTATTCTTGTAGCGTTTGTTGTTGCATTTTTGTTTACTTATTTACCATTTTTTATGCTGGTGTTAGTTGTTATATTAAGCAGTACGATAATTTGTAAACATGTTTGTTTACTGCATTGTTTTGTTTGTGTAGTTTTCGTTTATAATTTTCATGTTAAACGATGTAAAAGCAAAACGCCAGTATCCAGATTTTTCCATTTTCGTAACAATATTTTAAAAATATAAAAACTTTTGGATAATAAAAGAAAACATAAGGAAAAGTTGAAGGCCCGTAGATTAACCCAATTCAGCCTCAAAAAAAATTTAAAATTTTAAGTTTAAGTTAAGGTTTTACACAGAAATCAGTCCCAAGCCTTAACCGAGACAACAAATGTGATTCGATTTCCACAAAATTATTTGCAAGTTAAAGAAGACTTTAAAACCTCTCAGTAGCCTTCTGGGAAAAATTCTCCGAATAAATAAAATTCCCATAAAAACATTCTAAAATCTGTCTTTCACTGTAGGTCCTGGCACTCATGTGTGAAATTAACACACATAACATGCTTCCGGTGGTATATAAGCATGCTACGGCTGGGTCTACCCCGTTGACTCCAACAGATTAAAAGAGAGGTTTACAGTATAGTGACTCCCATGGGCTGGGTCTACTTCACTGACTCCAACGGACTTAAAAGAAAGGTTTACGGTATAGTAGATAGGCGGCTGGAAATGACTGTGGAATACTCAGACAATTATGGCCTCATCTTTGGCAGTACGATCTGACTCTCAGGAAGCCATTCTCCTTTGAGTTCAAATCGTATATTGTACGGCACTGTCTGAAGAAGTTGAATCGGCTAGGAACTTAATTAATATCTTTTAGAAAGCAACACCAGACACTAGATATGCAATTTGTATTGTTAACACTGAACAGCTGACTCCAGCTTAACAGCAAACGAAGGAGTTCTCTGGCGAGGACAAAAATAGAGGTGCTATGGTGTAAATAGTGTCTGTAATTACCGGACGCTTTGTGATAGAGAGACATTCACAGCACTTGGGATTAGGGTATTACGACTATTGTTTCAAGGAAAAATGAAAAAGGTAGTTCGGCTTGGCAAACATGAAATTAACCTGCTGTCAACCGTACATGCATACACACATAAATAATCTGTCATTACAGTGCTTTCAGTCAGGATTGCGACCAAGCTTCGGACACCACTTATGATGTGTGTGTTAATTTTATCCTACAGTTTAAGATCGATTCCAGATGACAGATTTTTGGGAAACTTTTCAAAGCAATTTTGTTTTAGTCGCAGAGTTTTTGGCAGAAATCTGCTGAGAGGAAGTCCGAAGAAATATTTTCGTTTTATTGGAGATATTTGACCTGGAATTTGAACCATGGCCTCAAGTTTAAAAAGCCAACTCAATACCTACAAATAAGCTAACACACTACCTACTAGACTTCGGTGACTACGAACTTACAACAGAGCTTTCTATAGTTCGTCCTAATTTTTTTTAGTCTTTCTCTTCCGGTGTACCATTATTTTTGTCACCCACTGTGTAACTATTGGCATGCAATTACAAATGCACTGTGTACGCTTAATTATATAGACACTATTCAATACAAAGCAAACACACATACACCACACAAACACACACACACATACGCATACTTAATGTGGTCCTCATACATTTTGAAAATTTACCCATGGATTGTTTGTGAATAGAGAGTGAATATATGTAAATAGCATATGCTTGTATGTGTGTGTTGGTATTTACATTCATATCATTATTGCTATCAAATGATGTATAAATGAATGTTTGTACATTTGTGTGTGTATGTATGTGTATGGATGTGTTCATATGATATGAGCAATGATAACTAATCTATGTAAACTAACAACAGAAGCAACAACAATAAGTAAATTATACTCAACTCAATACAGAAATGTACATACGAACACTCACTTATAATAAGAGTGAAAGAGAGAGACAGAAAGAGACAGGGAAACAGATAAACAAATATATGAATGCGTACATCATGCTGTTTGTTAATACTGTAAAGAGAAGAGGAGAAACAGAAGGGAAATGTTGATTACATATGCTGTGTACCCTACACCAACGCAAGTAATGTTGACAACATTTGGAATTAAGTTAGGTTAGGTGATGTATTAGGTTAGGTTATGCCACCACACATAGTTACGTGAGATTTCCACCTAAGCCCGCCTATTACTATCTCTTGTTTTATGTGTGAAGCCTCCTACGAAACAAAGTTGTACTCGCCGTTTTAATTAAAATTCTCATACTTTGGCTGAAAGATGCACTCTGTAGGTCTTTATTAAACCAGAAATTTATAGTACTTCCCAGGAAAATTTCATTCGGTAAAGTGCCACCCAAAGTACGGTTATAACCGGCTTTAGACTTACATAATCCCGTTATACTACTGCCATTACCTGTTGTATGAAGATCACCTCTGGCTGGACATGTTCTGTCAATAAAATCAAGGATACCCAAGAATCCTTCGTCTAAAATTCCCAGCGGCTGGACAATGATAAGAGAAATGCTCCGCGCACTCTTTTTCTTCCTCTTTTTAGCCCTTCAAGCATTCAAGTTTAAGTTCAAAGAAATTCTTAAGGACGGAAATTGAAATTTCGTACCAAAGCTGTGCGTGCTCCCAATTTTATTAATCCCGTACCCCCTAATTTGTATTTCTTTACTTAATCTTTGTATATGTAATCATTTGCTATGGGAGTTTCTGGTATGATAGGGTTGCCAACTTTTATCACTAGAACAACTCCATTTTGTGATAATATTTTTTTTTACTCTTTCTCTAGAGGTGTTACTACCGCCTTTTGCACGACGCTATCATCATTCTTATTCTTCTTGTCGTGAAGATGTGCCTTAGATACTGCAACCATACGATATATTGCACCCGCCACCAACTTCATAGAGTATGCTTTAATATCTCCTCTCAGCCTACTGTCCTGACAGAATACTGCTCGGTATCAACAATGAGAATTTCCTGCCTAGTGCTCGATGTGTTGATCCCAAGTGTTTCTTCCTGGGATGCATGTACAAGTTGGCTTTAATGTAACTTCCATTCTGAATAAGTGAACGCTGAGCATTGAAGTACGGTATTATTCCTGTATAGTCTGAAAGTTTTTCATTGCATCAAACTCACTTGGTTTGCAAACTTCTTTGTCTTTCTTTATCTTCCCTTTCGCTGAGTATAACTTTTCTCCACAGAAGGGTTCTAGTGCCATCAACGGCATGAAACCTCGCCTCTTCTTATGCTCGTCTACTTGCTCTCACATGACCTGGCAGCCAGTGAGTAAGCCTATTTTCCTTAACCAGCTAATACAGCTTCCCCAGATAGTTCCATACTATCTTCAATTTCATCTCATAAAGGCCAAGAGCTCCAATGGCGTTCGGACTGTCAAATAGTATGTCCTGTCTTTTGTGGCTTCTGTCCAAGTTGAATTGATCACATCTTGCGATGATGTTCACATAATCCCATGGACTCAGACTATTACATTCTGAGGACAAAAACTTATGCTTCTGTTCCAAGATCCATTCTTCAACCATATTTACACCACCAAATAATTCCTCTTTTAAGATAGTATGCAGCTTCCATTACTCTATTCATTTTTGTTACAAAGTCTCATTGCAAAGCCCTTTCCAAAATTATTGAATCTTCTGATTCTGTCCAGAGACAGTTAAGAAAGGAGCTTTTCGTCAAATGGCTCTTTTGGCTACGAAATCTTCTAATGAATTATACGCTAGGCTGGTCACCCATTAATCTAACCATACTCTCCAGAGCTCAGGTCGTCATGAGAATCGGACTTACATTCAACAGAACTTTCAACGAAGTTCAATTACCCTTGTTATGCCATAACCTCCGTATTATATCCAAGAAGATTTTCCTAGAATTTCCCTGCAGATCTTCTGCATATCATTGTGGCATGTCTGGCCTTTTCTGAGTTAGTCCCTATATAAGCCCTCTGCGCTAAATATACTACCGAGTGTATTTCCCGGATATCCAGGCGTCCTTTTGCTGTGATAAGGTTTCATTCAGCCATCGAATATTCTTCCATTTAAGAAGTTTTCTTCGTCTTATAAATGATACTCTCATGGACTTGGCTGAGTTTATTCTCAGGTCTATTGTCATACAAAATCAACTAACAATCTCAAACCACTTTGGAGAATGTACCTGAGGCAGTCTTCAAATTTGTATGTAGTCATCAAGATTATATCATCTGCATATCCTGAGCAGTTAATGCCCACCGCAGATTGTTTTGTCAGGCGTTAATGTGTCTATCCCCTAGTTATGTCGATCCTTATTATCTCGTTTTCTGCCCATGTTTAAACAGGTCAAGTTATAGGGCGTCTTTCATCCAATCTATGCCCGCTTAAGATAGTTTTTTCAGGCGCCATCCCCTAGTTATGTCGAACCTTATTATCTCGTTTCCAAAAGTCAAGTTGTAGGACCTCTTTCACCCAGCCTATGCCCGCCTCAGATAGTTTTTTCAGGCGTTAATGTGGCCATCTCCCAGTTATGTCGAGAATTATTATCTCGTTTTCAGCGTATGTTTCCTAAAATCGAGTGTATAGGGTCCCTGCCCACAATTTGGACATTTTCTGTCTAATGACTCGTTTATGAGACCCATTGTAAGAAGTGTTATCAAATGCGGCCTCTATGTTAAAAATGCACATACCTCCTTCATACCTTCCTACTGTTGCCTAGTATATCTTGAAAAGCTAAATTAGCAGATAAGTCTGCCCTATAAGCGTGTAAATTAGGGTACAGTGATAGCATTTCTTTTGTACGATTGTTGTTATTCTTTCTGGGGGCTTCATTCCAAATGAATTTTTTAGAAGGCGTTAATCTCCTTCATACATACATGCCTAATTGGTGATTACAACACTTCAGTCAGGCATTTCGACCTAGCTTCACCTAGCACTTACGTTGTGTGTGTTAATTTTATACATGAGTGGCTGGGACCTACAGTTTAAGGTCGATCCCGGACGACAGATTTTTTTGAGAAACTTTTTATAACATCTTTCATTTACTTTCAGAGTTTTTGCTAGAAATCTGTTGAGGCGAAGTCGCCGTATAATAATTTTTCATATTTCGTTTCTGTTGAAGATGTCTGGCCTGGGGTTTGAACC
Source organism: Sarcophaga subvicina (assembly GCA_936449025.2). Classification (NCBI taxonomy): domain Eukaryota; kingdom Metazoa; phylum Arthropoda; class Insecta; order Diptera; family Sarcophagidae; genus Sarcophaga; species Sarcophaga subvicina. Next base: position 94,070,484 of record OW388084.2, on the reverse strand, counting down.
TACATATACTACGGCGACTACAGATTAACGCCTCTTAATTTTAAAAATTCGAAAACAATAACGATTTCGAGCCTGCGTTAATTGAATTACTACTGCAGGTCACCTTACCAATGCCCCTTCCAGTTGAGGGTGTCTTAAGGTCGGTATTTACCGCCAATAAATTGTTTTGAATGTGACAATATGTGAGAGTGAATGCATAGAGTATATTTATTTCAGATTATCACACACACACATAAATATTGCTTAGGTGTTTGTATAGATTTCCTATGCCTGAATATGCTGGATATACGCTACAAAAAGGATATGATGATTACCCAGTCATTTCACATTTCTTGAATTGATATTGAAAATGAATTGAAAATCAAATAAAAAGACAAAAAAATTATTCTTCTCATTCAACTTATTATCAATCTTAAGCATAAAATTGGCTTTTAAGTATACTCTTAGAAATCTTCAGCATAAATGTTTGCTGGGTTAAGCATTTTATGCATTAATTTAACAACAACTGTATGTAGTAGTAGGTATAGTTTATATGGAGAAGATTTACATAAGTAAACAATTTTACATTTTATTATACTCGATACCTCGGTACTCTCTCTGCCTTTCTCTGTGTAAACGTACATATGTATGTATGTATAATGTACACATATTGAATTGAAACCAACTGTAGTAGTAGTTGTTGTAGTAGAGAGTGATAATTATACAATTTTATGCAAAATTAATTGAAAGTTAAACAAAATCGTTGTAAAATGCAAAAAGTCACTAATTGTAGAGAAGGTTTTTTTGCTTGTCTCTCTCTTTGTCTCTGTTAATAGGTTTAGTTTATAGGAAAGCTAATAAGCCATTGAAATTGGTTTTAAATTCAAAGAAGTATTTAATTTTGATGGACAAAACTCAACTTTAATTATTCATTCATATATAATTGGTAATTACAAGCCTTTAGTCAGGATTACAACCCAGCTTCTCACACCACTTACGGTTGTGTTGTGATCTACAATTTAATGTCTACTCCGGACGACAGATTTTTTGAGAAACTTTTCATGGAAATTTTTATTTGCTTTCAGAGTCTTCTGAGAGAAAGTACACATACGTATGTATATAATTGGTCATTACAACCCTTCAGTCAGGATTACAAGCTGTTGTGTGTATTAATTTTATGCATAAGTGCCGAAACCTACAGTTTAAACTCAACTCTGAACGACAGATTGTTTTGAGAAACTTTTCATGGCACTTTTATCTTTTATTTACTCGCAGATTTTTTGCCAGAAATCTGCTGAGAGGAAGGCCGCCTATAAAATATTTTCTTCATATTTTGTTTTGTTGGAGATATCTGACCTGAAGTTTGAACGGTGACATCACGTCCAATTGTTACGTTTTAAAAACGTTTAAAATATGAGCTCATAGATTGCAAATAAAATAAAAATGAATCCGTGTTTAGTTTTAATTAAAATTCTTATTCGCACAATTCTGTGTGCCACTGTTCACAACTTGATGTAAACAACAACAATTCCTATGTTTGTTACTTCTTTTTGCATAAACAATAACAATTGTTCGACAGATCTTTGTAACGAAGATCTTCAAACCACGATTATTCTCTTCAAACACCGCGCAACTTCATACAAGACTGACTGAATTTTTACTGACTTTATATGTGGCTTTGATAAATTGTGTTTTAGCTTTTCGTCTTTGGTGTTCCGTGGCAAACGACTATTGCGTGTTCGGCTAGCTTCCTGTACCACATGGTCTGGAGTTGCTTTGCTTCTTAAAAGGCCTTGTGTAGAAGGCCTTGTACAGGTAATAAACTCTTTCTGTTAAACTGAAGACTGTCACGAATTCTTAAGGGAAAATACAAAACTGGTCACAGGAACACTATTTCAGAAATTTGGTTCGTAAATTTTTTTATGGCGGGTGTGTAAGGCACTATCTACTAGACGAGTATGATTTAAATGCATAACCCCTGTCACTAAACAGACAATGCTTGCTCTTCAGCTACAACCTTTGTAAGGTGGGATTCTAAGTTGAGCCTCTAAGACAGAGGTTCTAAATCCATCATGTCAGTTCTACATGGTTCAATGAGAGCATAATTGTAAGCCTTATAAAGTCTAAAATGATTTCGCAAACGTTAATGAATCGTATTTTCCGTATTCACATGCATGCTCATGAGATTACACCACACAAGCATTAGGCGGGCTTCCGTTTTCAGGATGTATGGTGACCTTATGTTAGGTTAAGTTGGATGACAGCTAATTGAACGCTTATGTATACCATTAGGAAAATTCGTTTGGCCTAAGCCACAAAGACTTGCTTATATACAAAGTCTTTTAATCTAACCTTAGGACTGTTTCGTCAGACTAACCTTTCAAGTTAGGTTAACGGCTAGCTTGCCGTTCCCAGGCAACTTTACTTAGTGGGCCATATGGTCCATTGTGTCACCCGGTGTGACTTTGCCATAAACTGTCATTAATGGTTTGAACCACCGCGAGCTCCGTAAGAAACCGGAAATCGGTACCATACCCAGATCTTCAAACGGTCTGTCCCCCAAAAAAACGATGATGTCTATTCTGAAGTGCTAGGCACTTGCATAAAAGATGTTGTACCGATTCCGCTTCCTCCACATCCTGGTAGCGTCTTCAGTAATCGTCAGTGCTTAGCTTAAAAATTTTATGTGAATTTTTATATGTTTCGTGGAGCTACTAGAATTCGTTATGAACTCTCAGGTTGACAAGTCCGTTTAGTTATGCTAAAACCATCATTCATAAGTTTTTCTGCGAGGTCTTCCCTCCTGCCTATGTTCGAAATAATGTTGAGGAACAATAAGGATATAACGAAGCGCTGTCTTACAGCTCCGACTACTTTTATAGCCCGAAATTCCAAATCCAATATTTTTCTTTTAATATTGTATGCGCGAAGTACTCAAGTCTTTGAAAAATCTGCTGAAGGTGCTAAGATCCTTTAAAGCCCTTTAAGCCTTACTAAACCATATCCTGTTCAAATAAACTCTTCGATGGCTTGGCTATCTTATCGAACATGTACAACATGCAGACGGAAACACGAGTAGGTTTTCTCATTTGTGATGGCAACGTCGAAGAGTTTTACAGCCATTCAGTGGAATGTAGTGCCTTCCCGGCAGAAATCCTAGGGATTATTAAGTCACAGAAGTAACCAAAAGAGATATACCGAAGAGCTCAAGTTTATTAATTTATGTAGATAATCAGCCACCACTGAAGGCTTTGTAGCGGCATATCTTTACGTCACATCTGGTCTACGAAAGTAAAAGGTTAAGGTAACTGAGAACAAAGTTGCAACTGAATTGGTAAGACCACAACCAGCTTTGGTTCCGTAATGATAGAAGAGATGTCGGCCAATAGGCTTCTACATACATACATACGTGCAGTCGCAACCCTTCAGTATGGATTACGACCTAGATTCTCACACCACTTATGTTGTGTGTATTAATTTTATACATGAGTAGCGGGACCTACAGTTTAAAGTCTATTCCGAACGACAGATTTGTGAGAAACTTTTCATGGCAATTTTATTTTGCTCACAAAATTTTTGCCAGAAATCTGCTGAGCGGTAGACGCCAAAGTAATACCTTTTCATATTTCGTTTTGTTGCACATGTCTGACCTGGGGTTTGACCCGTGGCCTTACGTCTAATAAGCCAACACACTACCTACTATGGCGACTTCAAGATTACCATTACAACTGGAAGTAGATAAAGCTAAAAGTAAACGTATGCTGTTCGAGAATGAAGCTTAAGTTGGAGAAAAATGAATACAAAATGTAATCGTTGGAGACATGTCCTAATCTAAAATAAATCGAGGAAATCTTCAGATCTGGTAATACAATTAAGGAAATTCTTCTACCGATGATGAATGATATAACGTAGTCTGTAATACAATCAGAGATAAGCAATGAATCATTTTTTCGCTACTCATAAGCACTCCATGAAATTTTGAATATAAGTAAGTCAACGATATTGAAATTTCAACTGCTCTGTCTGATTCATTCGTACTCATGCAATTATAAGTTCATTTTACAATGAGTACTCATGTAGCAGTCATGTAACCACTCTGATTCATTCATACTCACCTACAACATTGATTTATAAGTACAGATTGCAATGAGTAACGCGTACAACGTTGACATCAAACTCATACCATTCGAAATGTGTGTGATTCGTAAGCCTCATACTCATTTAGAATTTAAAACTATAGAAAAATACTTATAATAAGTACTTATAAATGATTCGAGATTTACAGTTTTAGTTGTTGTTGCATTTACAAAAATAAAAAAAGACACATAAGCAGAAAAGACAGAGCAGCAAGCAGAGCAAGCACACAACCTTCTAGTATATATTTTAGTGTTCGCACGCTATTCATACTTATTTTGCGCTTCGTGTATATGTTGAGTTATGGAGTGTCGAAATCAACAACAACATCATACGTATTCGCACAATTCTGTATGCCCCTGTTCACAACCTGATGTAAAAAACAACAATTGCTTTGTTTGTTATTACTTTTTGCACTCTTGTTCGACAGATCTTTGTAACGGAGATCTTCAAACCACGATTATTCTCTTCAAACACCGCGTATCTTCACACAAGACTGACTGAATTTTTACTGACTTTATGGCTGGTTTTGATAAAATGTGTTTTAGCTTTTCGTCTTCGGTGTTCCATGACAAACGACTATTGCGTGTTCGACAAGCTTCCTGTACGGCATGGTTTGGAGTTGATTTGCTTCTAAAAGGCCTGCCCTTGCGTAGACCTTCTACAGGCAATAAACATTCCACTGATATACATATGTACATACATAATTGGCCATTACAAGGGACTACGGCCTAGCTTCTCACACCACTCATGTTGTGTGTTTAAATTTTATACATGAGTGGCGGGGGACCTACAGTTTAAAGTCGATTCCGAACGACAGATTTTTGAGAAACTTTTCATGGCAATTTAATTTTACTCGCAGAATTCTTGTCAGAAATCTGCAGGGTGGTAGACGCCGGAGAAATATATTTTCGTTTTGTTGCACATGTCTGACCTGGCCTTACGCCTAATAAGCCAACACACTACCTACTATGGCGACTTCAAGATTACCATTACAACTGGAAGTAGATAAAGCTAAAAGTAAACGTATTCTGTTCAATAATGAAGCTTACGACGGAGAAAAATGAATTTAAGATGTTATCGTTGGAGACATGGCCTAGACTAAAATGAATTGAGGATGTCTTCAGATCTGGTAATACAATTATAAAGAAATTCTTCTACCAATGATGAATGAAATAACGTAGGCTGTAATACAATCAGAGATTAGCAATGAATCGTTTTTCGCTACTCATAAGCACTCATGAAATTTTGAATATAAGTGAGTCAACAATATTGAATTTTAACTACTCTGTCTTATCTTCATTCGTACTCACACAACGTTAATTTATAAGTGCAGGTTGCAATGAGTACTCATGTAGCACTCATGTATCCACTCTGATTCATTCGTACTCACTACAACGTTGATTCATAAGTACAGGTTGCAATGAGTTTGCGTACAACGTTGACATCAAACTCATACCATTCGAAATATGTTCATCCTCATTTAGGATTTATAACTTTAGAAAAATACTTATAATACTCATAAAAGATTCGATTTACAGTCTTAGTTATGTTGCATTTACAAAAAAAGGAAAAAACGAGCAGCAAGCAAAGCAAACACACAACCTATTAGTGAGTATTTTAGTGTTCGTACACGAATCATACTTATTTAGTGCTTCGTGTATATGTTGACTTAATGGAGAGTCGAAATCAACAACATCATACGTGTTGTTAAGCATGAGTTACTTCAAACTTTGAAAATGAGTAGAGGGGTTAATGATATTAAAATAAGTATGAATGCGTATAAGTATCAGGAATTATGAGTATGATGCGATTCTATTCATCTTTTTGAATACTCATTGCTGATCTCTGCATACAAACTATTTTCAATAATTTTAATTTTCTTTTTCATTTTAATTTTTTGTTAATAATTTATTGCTTTTCTTGATTTAAGTTTTTTCTTTATAATTTCCTTTCTTTCGTTTCTAAATTTTTTCTCTTTTGTTTTAGGCGACCTCAAATTTAATTGTTTTTTTTTTTCTTTTTATTTCGTATTTTTAATGTAAAGATTTGGCAACTCTAAAATTCAATTGATACTCTCTTCAAACAAAAGAAAAAAGAAAAATGTTTGCTTATGTACAACATGAAACATGGTATAGAAAGGAAAACCCAGAAAAAAGAAATTAAAAGAAAAAAATAAAACCAACAAAAAAAAACTTCAAATTTACTTTAAGAATGTACCGTTCCTCGCCTATCCCCCACCATAATAGTTTTATTCTCCACAGTAAAGAACACACACACACAATGATTTTTCTTCGCATTGTTTCCACCATTATTTTGAGTTTATCTTCTTAATTAGTGGCAAATCTCTGATTGTCTTCCAACTGCTACTGCTACTGGTGTTTTGGGAAAATGTTGAGACAAAAGGAGTATAAAAAAGAGAAAGAAAGAAAGAAATTCTAAAATAAATACTCATGAAAAAGAAAGGGGACGAAAGAGAGAGAGAGAGAGAAATTGCAATTGCAAACATCAATTTGTCATAATTTTCCAAAAGATTTAAAGTGTCTGTATGTGTTGGTGTCTGTCTCTGTGTATTTAAGCAAAGAATTAGGTTATCTTTGTGTCTATGTACGTATGTACGTTCGTATGTAAACACAAAAATGTTTGCTGGGTGTATACATATATAGTATGGCAGTGTTAGTGGTAATGATGCCAGATGCCGAGAGAGGGCGTAAGTGTACTTGTATGTAAATCATAAAATCTAAAATAAATCTTCCAACGTTGATTTAATTCTTTAGCTTGAATGAATGAAATTTTATCATAATATTGGTTTACCTAAATTGCTAACAAGACATATTCATTATTATCTCTGCTCTCTTCATTACATATTCACTAAAATTCTTTCTGGCTCTCTCTCTCGCACACACACACAGCCGTCCTTCCTTCCATTCAAAACTGAAACTGCAACAATTTGTTAAAGCAAGACAATGACGTTGAGAATGGTGGTGGTGTACGACAGTGATGATGAGAATGATGATGATGATGACAATTGTCTGAAATGTTTATTTTTCCAAGTAGTTATTATAGGATGATGAATTATTATCTTCTTTTCTATTGTAAAACGTTAGTGGTTAAATACTCACACACACAGTATACACATGTACACTCTTATACCAACGTACAGCTTAAAATGTTTCTTAATTTCAAGGGTATAATATTTATTTAAAATATTTTGATTATCTTGCAATTAAACGTTTGTCTTTTGACTTCTGAATGCAACACACACACAATCCACAATACTCAGTCACATATACATACTCATACATACACACATACAAGAACAAGAAAGTTTTAAAAATAGTTCAACACTCTGTAAATACTATCACTACCACAGGCAAATTTAATAAGGCATAGGGTATCTCTAGTTGCAACATTGTGAAGAAACCTTTAAGAAATTATTTTGAAAGAAAAAAAAAAGGACGAACACAAAACAGAAAGGAAAACTTAAAAAGAGAGTATTCAAAAATATGATTAGAGTCGAATCATAGTCATAATTTCTGATACTTACTGATACTCATTCATACTTATTTTAATATCATGGAGCCTCTACTCATATTCAAAGTTAGGTCGTAATCCTATCTAAAGCTTTGTTATGACTAATTGTGTTATGTATGTATGTATAGGTAGTGGCCCCAAATAGCTTTGGCTGTTGATAAACCATGCAAATACAATACGTGACTCATACATATCAGAGATCAGCAGTGAGTATTCAAAAATATGAGTAGAATCGAATCACACTCACAATTTCTAATACTTATACGCATTCATACTTATTTGGAATATCATGGAACCTCTCTACTCATGTTCAAAGTTTGAAGTACTCATCAGTATTCATACTTAACAACACGTATGATGATGCTGTTGATTTCAATACTCCATAACTCAACATATGATTCGCGTACGAAGACTAAAATACTCACTAAAAGGTTGTGTGTTTGCTCTGTTTGCTGCTCTGTCTGTTTTGCTTATTAGTCTTTTTCTTTTTTTCGGTAAATGCGGCAATAATTAAGACTGGAGGAATGATTCTAATCACTCGAATCATTTATGAGTACGATTATAAGTATTTTTCTAAAGTTATGAATCTAAATGAGTATGAGGCTTATGAATCAAACATATTTCGAATGGTATGAGTTTGATGTCAACGTTGTACGCATACTCATTGCAACCTGTACTTATAAATCAACGTCGTAGTGAGTACGAATGAATCAGAGTGGTTACATGAGTGCTACATGAGTACTCATTGCAACCTGTACTTATAAATCAACGTTGTTTGCGATTACGAATGAATCACCCAGAGTAGTTGATATTTCAATATTGTTGACTCACTTATATTCAAAATTTCATGAGTGCTTATGAGTAGCGAAAAAACGATCCATTGGTGATATCTGATTGCATTACAGCCTACGTTATTTCATTCATCAATGGTAGAAGAATTTGCTTAATTATATTATCAGATCTGAAGACATCCTCAATTCATTTTAGGTTAGGCCATGTCTTTATAAAGCTTATGAGTAGCGAAAAAACAATTCATTGCTGATCTCTGATAAACATACATTGGTACAACCATTTAGTCAGTATTAGGAACATAGCTTTAGGTTGTGTGTGTTAATTTTATTCAAGACTGCCAGGGGACCTACACCTTAAAGTCATCTACAAACATTCGATTTTTGAGAAACATTTCATGACAATTTTTTATTTACTTTCACAAAGTTTTTGCCAGATAGGCAGTTGGCGAGGAAACATCTTCGTTTGGTTGGAGATCTCTGAGCTGGTGTTTAAACAATGGCCTCACATCTATTAAGGCAACACACTACCTACTAGACTACATACTCACATATGTACATACGTACTTGCTTATTACAAATCTTCAGTCAGGATTGCGAACCTAGCCTCTCACGTCACTCTTGTTGTGTGTGTTAATTTTATTCAAGAGTGGCGAGGGACCGACCTGCAGTTTAAAATCGTCTACGAACAACAGATTTTTAAGAAACATTTCGCGGTAAATTTTTATTTACTCGCAGAGTTTTTGCAGAAGAAACATCTTCGTTTTGTTAAAGATGTCTGTGCTGGGGCTTAAAACATGGCCTTACATCTAATAAGCCAACACATTACCTACTAGACTACATACATGCATACATCCATACGTAAACCCTCATTACAACTCTTCAGTCAATTTTTGATACTAAATTTACGCCCCTAATGCCACGCCCACTTTAGATTTTGGATGCAATTGGATATCCTAACTGAATAGTACATGTTTATTTATGTATGCATGTAAATACGTAACCGATCGCGTAGATTGGATAAGGAGTGACATCTGAAATCCAAATGTTACCAGCGAATTTTTTTTAGATACCAGGCGAACAGGACTGTGCAGAAGGTGATTTTCTTACAAATGATTTTGATTTTATGGCTATAACCTGTTGTTTCAAGTTATTTGAACATAGCTTCTCATATCACTCATGTTGTGTGCCGTGTACGAACAACAAATTTTTGAGAAACATTTCATGACAATTTTTTATTTTTACACTCAGAGTTTTTGCCAAACATCTGCTGAGCAGAGAACAATTTTTTCAGACTTCGTTTTGTTGCACATATCCGATCAGGGGTTTGGTCCATGCCTACTGGAATAGGATGACTTCAATAAACAACTGACAGATAATATCACGAACAACATTCCTTCTGAAGTTGTTGGCTGGTTTTCGTTAAATCCACACTGTCACTAACCACATTAACAATCTTCACATTACCACAAAGCCAATTGAGTTCTTAGTCAATGCCAGGGTAAATGTAAGAGTAGGCGTCAAGTCACACTTGTATGGCCAAATATGGCTTGCCGCCGCCAACATCTAGAAAACGAGACAACATAAACAAACAAATCGTTAAACCAGCTGATGCCTGTAGCACTAGATAGTAGGAAATCGAGTTCAATTATGCCTTAAATCCTCACTGTACTCTGTCTTAAATATAGTAAGCGATAAGACCGTACAAGCTAACAACACAGGGGTATAAAGCTTCTTCCCAATGTCATTCACATTCTGTGTGAAATTTACAGAAATTTAAAAATATCGCACACCAAAGACTCTCATATATTGAACGATTCTTAACAATTTAAGATTTTCTAAAAAAAACCTTAAAATTTAAATTAATTCCTGTGCAATATTTAAATATTTATCCTTCTAAGTTTTTAAAGTGTTTCTGTCTTTTTTTTTTGGTTTTTTTGCTTTTGCTTATGTAATTCGACTCCACAAATGGATCTATGGATCTTAGTGGCAATAGAATGAAATTTAATTCAATTTAATGTCTATAGCCTAAGCTACTGCGGTTTAGGTTAGAGGACTTGTACTTGCCAATTAAGACCCCATTGTTCAACATCCTAAAGGGGAGAGGATAATAGAGGAGATAGGAAAAAAGCAGAGGATGTAGGAAAGAGAGAATAAGAAAGCAGAGGAATTACACAGACTAACAAAACACACAAGAGAGTGCGACTATACTATTGAAGCTGTAGCACTTCTCAACCAGTTCAATCTAATAATGAATCTATGGAGAGCCTTTATGTCGGCTCTCGGCTTCAAACCCTCAAAGAAGTCCCTTCCAAGGGTCTTCAACCTCAACCTACTAAGGGCTGGAGAGTTACAGAGGAGGTGTTCGATAGTCTGCTCCTCCCAATCGCAACATATCCTGCAATAGTCTGGCTGATACCTGTTCCAGATTCTAGTCAGCGATCTAATCTCACAGTGCCCCGTAATAAACGCAATAACTAACCTTAGACTGGCCTTATCCAAACGTAACAGCCAAACTGTTCTTACGCTGTATATAGCAGGCCATAGGCATCTAGAAACATAACAACCCGATCCATTCCCCCAACGCCTCTGTTCTTCCTCCCTGACCCATCCATTGATGAGGCCGTAGAGATTTGGGGATTAGGACCAACGCTCAGAAAGTGAACCTAATCTAGCGAGAGCAGAATAGACGGATACAGTATGGTCTAAAAGTCCTTAACGACTCCTTACACTCGCGTACTGGCAGTGGTTTGCACCAGACAGAAAAATTTGCTTGCGAGTATGGTAACTGGAAACATTTCGATTGTTGCTCTCATCTTAACAAACACTTCATCCTCCCCCTTTCCCCCCTTTAATAATCTTACAATTGCTTTAAATTATTCAAATATTTGAAACGACGATTTCTTACAAGAAATTTCTTAATTTTCTAATTTTTAATAACAACTCCCCCCCCCCTCACCATGTCCCCTTATAAATATGAGCTTCCCTTACCACAGCCAAAACTGCTTAAACTGCTTTTGTTGCAACACAACTCTAATATTACAACGTTGCAATATTAGATGATGTTGCCAAAGACGAAAGAAAAAAAAAACACACAATAAACGAGAAAGAGGAAAAAATAAAGAAAAAAAGAAAGAAGAAAGAAATCCCCAGAAAAAAAGTTGTTGTTACGGTAGTTTGCGTTTAAGGAATCTTTTACTCTCGCCGTACTTCTTACAGCTTTTCCTTACACATTTTGTTGTTGTTGTTGCTGTTTTTTACGACGTTTTTCCAACTTTAATTTTCTTGTAGTTTCTTGGCTGTAGTTTCAGTTCTACAAGGTGTTGTTAGAAAATTTGTTTCACTTTTTTCTTTTTGTTTTTTTTTCTCGTTAAACAACAACAGCAAAAATGGGGAAAAAAATTTTTTTTGTTTAAATTGTTTGAAACAACAATAGCGCAACGTAGCATTAGCGTCAGCATGCAGTCAGTCAGTAAGTGAGTCCTTCAGCCAGCCTTCGTAGTCATATTCTCTTCCATTCTTGTGTTCAATTCTACTCTGGTGTTTTGAGAATTCTTAATGCATTTGTATATGTATGTATGTATGTATGTAAGCATGTGTGTATGTGTGTGTTAAAATATAATAAAAAAAAGTTGCATGAAACTCCAGGTTTTCTAATGCTTTGTTTGGCAGACAATTTAAGGTAAAAAAGGGAAAATACTTGCCAAGGCTTTAAAGCAAACGAGAAAACAAAAAAAAAAAAAGAAAAGCAGGAGAAACACTCTTTAAAAATTTAGCAGCATAAATGTTTAAATATTGCACAGGAATTAATTTAAATTTTAAGGTTTTTTTTTTAATAGAAAATCTTAAATTGATAAGAATCGCTTAATAGTAGTGTTTGGTGTGCGGTATTTTTAAATTTCTGTAAATATCGCACAGAATGTGAATTGGGGAGAAACTTTATACCCCAGTGTTGTTGGCTTACATGGTTTTATCACTTATTGTGTGCTGGACAAGGTACACTGCGGATTTAAGACGTAATTAGACTCCATTTCCTACTATCTGAAGCTACAGGCATCAACTCGTTTAACGATTTGTATGTTTATGTTGCCTCGTCTTCCAGTTGTTGGCTCGACAAGCCATATTTGGTCATACAAGTATAACTTGACGTCTCCTCCGAGGTTTATCCTGGCATTGACTAAGACGTCAATTTGTTTTATAATTACCTGCAGATTGTTAATGTGATCAGTGGCAGTGTGGATTGAACGAAAACCAGCCAACAACTTCAGAGAGAATGTTGTTCGTTAGATTATGTGTCAGTTGTTTGTAGTAGTCTCTGTATTCTAGTAGGTAGTGTGTTGGCTTATTAGACATCTGGGCGCGGGTCAAACCCCAGATCAGTCATGTGCAACAAAACGAAATCTAAAAAAAATTTTCTCAGGCGTCTGTCTCTCAGCAGATTTCTGGCAAAAACTCTATGAAAGTAAATAAAAAATGTCAATGAAAAGTTTCCCAAAGAATCTGTTGTTTGTTGACGACTTTAAACTGTAGGTCCTCCGCCACTCTTGTTTAAAGTTAGCACACTTAACATGAGCTGCCCCCACTCTCAGGTATAAAATGAACACACACAACATGAGTGATGTGCGAAGCTTGGTGCGTAATCCTAACTGAAGAGTTGTAATAAGCAATTACTTATGTATGTATGTATGTATGTATGTATGTAGTCTAATAGGTAGTGTGTTGGCTTATTAGATGTGAGTCCACAGGTCAAATCCCAGATCAAAAATGTGCAACAAAACGAAGTCTGAAAAAAATTTTCTCCGGCGTCTACCGCTGAGCAGATTTCTGGCAAAAACTCTGAGTGTAAAAATTAAAAATTGCCATTAAAAGTCTCTCAAGAATCTTACTTTCGGAATCGGCTTTAAATTGTAGGTCCCCCGGCACTCAGGTATAAAATTAATACACATAATAGTGTTTTCACACCGAGTGGTTTTAACGCAAAAGTTGGTTTTAACGTTAAAACCAAAAATAAAACCTGATTTTACCATACAAAATTATTGTGTTAAAACCAAAATAAAACCTTTTTTGAATTGGTTTTAAGTTGGTTTTATGAAATACAACCTTGTTTTGATGTACTAAATGTACTAAATCAGAGCTACCAGCTCTGAAAACCTGAAAACAGCTGATAAAAACAAAAACAAATGTAAATAAATAAATAAATATAAATAATCATTTATTTTGTATTAAAAAAGGAAAAATTTGGAATATTTTTAATTTCTTCAATGAAAATTTTAAAAATTTGTAAATTTTTAATTATTAATCGAAATGTGTATTGTTTCTGGTCACAATGAATATAGTTTCTTGTGCGAAAGGTAAGTCAGAAGCTAAATATATCAAGATGAAATAAGGCATATTGCTCATAAAATTTTTTTCTCGCAGTCATAAATGTCATGAATTTAAAACCAATTTTAATAAAACCTGCAGTGTGAACGCAAAATCAGCTGTTTATGGTTTTAGTGCTAAAATCAGGTTTTAAATTTTGGTGTGAAAACACTATAACATGAGTGATGTGAGAAGCTACGTTCAAATCCCTTGAAACAACAGAGTTAAAGCCATAAAACTGGAATCAAGAAAATCACCTCCTACACAGTTCTGTTCGCCTGGGTATCTTGAAAAAAATTTCGCTGGTCACTCCTTATCAATTCTACGCGATCGGTTACGTATTTACTACATGCATACATAAATAAACATGTACTGTTCAGTTAGGATATACAATTGCATCCAAAATCTAAAGAGGGCGTGGCATTAGTGGCGTAAATTTAGTATCAAAAATTGACTGAAAAGTGGGATTACGTATGCTTGTATGTATGTAGTCTAATAGGTAGTGTGTTGGCTTCTTAGATGTGAGGCCATGGTTTAAACACCAGCTCAGACATCTCCAACAAAATGAAGATGTGTTTTCGGCGACTTCCTCTCAGTAGATTTCTGGCAAAAACTCTGTGAAAGTAAATAAAAAATTACCATGAAAAGTTACTCAAAAATCTGTTGTTCGGAGACTACTTTAAGGTTTAGGTCCCCCACCAGTCTTGTATAAAAGTAACACACACATTATGAGTCGTGTGAGAAGCTAAGTTCGTAATCCTGGCTGGAGAGTTGTAATGACCATGGAATGCCCCATATGCACCGTGTATGACCAAAACAATTTAAACACGTGTGTGCATATATTTTAGTTTCTTGTGTATTGTTGTTTAACCTTCTTCTAAACCATAATTTTCTTATAATAAAATTGTTTCTTCCCAACAAGAGACGAACTGAACGGAAAATAAAAAATAAACATGAAAAAAATTTTGTATTTTGGGGGGAAATGAAAATGGGGAAAAACAAAACGAAACAAATTTCGAAAAATATAAATAAAAATGCCATACTGCAGCAATATGATGAAAAACTCTCTGTAGATGAGTATGTAAAATTGGAGAAAAACCCCAAAACAAAACAAAAAAAGAATTAATTTTAAAAGAAAATTTTTATTTTATACATACACACACATGCATACATACACATGTTACAATATAAAGAAGACATAAAAATACCGAAAAGAAAAAATTCGAAAAAAAATTTAAAAAAATAGGACGGGAAGAAGAGAGAAATTTGTAACATGTTGGCGTCTCAAAACTTTTTCAAACATGACATTAAATGTTACTGCATGTCTGCTTAAAAATTTATACCCAATACACTCCGCCACCATCTCTCCGCTCTATATATTTCTGGGGTAAAAGGAATGAACGAAAAAAATGTGGAAAAAAAACTTGTTTTATGCTACAATCAAGCAACAACGGCAAAAACACTAACAAGGATAAAGGATAAGAATATAACAACAACAACAGCAACAACAATAATGGCAGCAGCAACTGAAAATAATCACCCGGGTGAAATGTAAGAATAAAAAATCAAGAGAACGAGTGTAACAAAACATAAAAATAAACTGCTTAGAATTCTTATTTCAAATCCCGCCACCCCCCTCTCCCTATTAAAGCTTCTCCTCTAAGCAGAAATATTGCCAGAATATGCTACACTCAGCCAGAGGTGTATGATTTTCCCCATCTTGTTACCTGCCTGCTTGGCTGCCAGCCTGCCTGCCCTCCATTGGGTTTAAAGCAATTCCAAATGGATTTCAAAATCTTATGAATAATTTCATATTTTGCAACACTTTATAGTGTTATGTGTATAAACAAATGTATTTTTGAAAGCGACAAACATATTTTAGACGAGATTTTATTTTTGAAACCCAAAAATGCTTTCAAAACTATCAAAATTATGCTGGTATGCTGATGAAGTAAATTAAAGTCCAGCAGCAGCAGCAGTGGCAACAACAAGCGTACAACAGATGCAGTTTGTAATTCAAAAGCCCAGAATGAAATATATTTTTCTACCAATGTGGCAAGGTTAAAGAGATCAGCAGGCACTTTCCTAATGTTTTAATATTAGACTGGAACTAGAGTACCAGGTGAATCTACTTGTATGAAATTAGTCGTCATCAATCATTCAATCTGTTTTGCCATGGACTACACATAGGCAACTTAGTCTAGTTTACATCCAAGAATCATCTTCAACAATGAGAAATATTTCTGACTGAAAGGATACGTGAACAATTTTCTCAAAAACTGTAGGTCCCCCGCCAATCATGTATAAAATTAACACACACAACATGGATGGTGTGAGAAGCTAGGTCGTAAGTATGGATTTCGGGCTGGCGGCCTAGTCGGTCCATACATACATCCACACATATGTACATAATTGGTTATGTTTAAAGTCTACTCCGAACGTCATGTTTTTGTGGAACTTTCCCTGGCAGTTTTAATTCCTTTCAAAGCTTTTCCCAGAAATCTGGTGAGGAAAACTCGCCGATGAAACATTTTTTCAGATGTCGTTTTGTTAGAGATATCTGACTGGCGGTTTCAACTGTGTCATCACGTCTAATAAGCCAATATACTACTTACTAGAATAAGTCGACTACAATCGCCCTTAGCTACGCTATAAGTGACCCATTTATGAGATCCAATCTTAGCATACTTTCACCAGCATTTGCGTAGAGTATCTCAACAGTTTTAGTTTCAATTTCGGACTAGCTGCCTCATCGGTTCGTATTTCTTTCATGCTATCTCCACGCCACCACAATCAATGGCATGTAGTATAGCTTAGTGATTACCAACTTTTTTAGGCCTGAACTGTAAGATCTAGACACCAGCGACATGTGGTCGATGCTACGTTTTGCTCAGCTCATGTCACATTGGATATTTTATAAGTACACAAGGGCACGAGTCGAGGGCATGGGCATCTTACGTGAAGGTGATGTAAACCAGTAGCCCAGATCATGCTATTTCACCTCGTCGGGCTTTTCCTTGTATAGTTTTCTAAAGTACGCTACTGACTGCAGAGGTTTCTCAAAACCAACATAACACAGGTCATCAGACAATTTCTGTTTTATACGTCAGGTTCTTGAATAATTTCTGCTACAACAATAGTCAAAATCTGTTTCTAAGCCTCTCGACTGGACAAATTTGTAGAATTCCCTGCCATACTGGTGAAGCATATCGTAATACTGTTGATAGTTACCATCGACTGTTAAAGTCTCTTACTCTATGTAGGTCTCTCTACATTTTTCATCATTCGCAATTGAGTAATTGAAACTTTCATCGTCTTCTTGCAGCATGGTCCACGTAATGTTAACACCATCATCTGTTGATACTCCCCAAATATTTGATAAATTCTTAGGATATTATACTGCTCTCACCCACTTGAATCCTTTATCTGTTCCCTGTTGCGTTTACGACTTTGTTTTATACTCTGCTCTACCAGATTTTAATACATTTGCTCCATCCATAGCTTAATAACTCTCATAAAATCATTTGAATATAGCTTCACATGTTCCAAAATTATTGAAATGTCATCCGGGAATAGTGTTTCTCATAGAGCATATCCGTTCGTGGTCAATTGGACAACAGTTTGAAGAATGGATTACAGAGAGAGTTCATACTTTGTGGAATGCTGGAAAAGAAATATCATTTGGTCTAGCAGGTAGCCCTAGTCGGTATAGGTAATGTGCTGACTTATTAGATGTGAGGCCATGGTCCAAACCCCAGTTCAGACGTACGTACAATGTAGCGTAAATATGAAGAAAATATTTGTTCGCCGACTTCCTCTCAGACTCTGAAAGCAAATGAAAATTGTCATGAAAAGTTTCTCAAAAAATCTGTCGTTCGGAATCAAGACATTAAACTGCAGGTCCCACCACTCATGTCTAAAAGTAAAACACACAACATTAGTGGTGTGAGAAGCTAGGTTGCAATCCTAACTAAAGTGTTGTAAGGACTATTTATGTACGTATGTATGTATGTAAAACTGCCTAGTGAATATTGTTACGAAAATTAAAAATCTAAATACTGTTGTCTTTGCTTTTACATCGCTTAACATTAAAAGTATATACAAAAGCTACAAAAACAAAACATTGCAGTAAACAAACCTGTTTACAAATTATCCTACTGCTTAATATAACAACAAAAACCGGCATAAAAATCGTAAACAAGTAAACAAAAATACACAAACAACACTACAATAATAAATGTAAACAACGATGTTTACATTTATAGAGAAGGCGAAGTCATGAACATTTACCTTCAAGAATATTCATCAGACTGCTTACTTTGCCATATAAAAGGCAAGGCAAAGCAGGCGACAAAGTCAGTAAAAGTTCAGTCAGTCTTGTGTGAAGACGCAGTGCGTTTGAAGAGAGTAATCGTGGTTTGAAGATCTCCGTTACAAAGATCTGTCATGCTCGTTTATACAGCTCGAATCGTTCAGTAATTACGTCTGTATGCTTTCAAGGAACTTTCCCATATCCTTTATATTTAGATGGGAAAAACCTTCTGCTTGGAAATTATCTTTCGAAGTCTACTTTGCTTAGAGTAGGTTTCTCTCAGATTTCTAAATTAATTTACTGTTGTGCTTATTTTTATAACAGCCAGCGAAAGTTAGGGGAGTTAGGAACAAGGTAGACCCATTAAATAAGAGGAATGAATCCAATGACCAGGCAGATGGTAGCTTTGAAAAATGACCCTACGCTGAACGCCAAACTGAAGCTTCTATTTTAAACAAACAGCGTTTTACCTCTGGAATACCAGGACATGGGAACTTAATACGACCCAAAGAAAAATTTCCATCTTACCAAGGCTCACAATACTTTGATTCAAATTCAAAGTTAAGAGCGGCTAAAACTGCTTTTGAAGCTGTTAAACATGGAAATCTCTACAGGGCTTCGATATTTCAATACAAAGAGGAGTAGAAAGTCGCCTTAGTCTACTGGGTTCTCTATGTTATCCCTTCAGCGATGTGGTGAGTTATTTATTCCCATTCCTTCTATTTTTTTTATTGCGGCTGCGGGTAAACTAATCCTAAGACCATAGAAAGTGAAGCTTGTCTCCCAAAAGCGAGAGAGAGACTGCTACAGGGAAATATTGGATTTCGTTTAGTTTTATAACATCAGTCAGCATACTTGATGCCGCATTTGTTACAACATTTTGTTACTATTTTTCTGCTTCTTCTTCTTATTCTTCTTCTTCCTTTTTTGTGGCGGAAGTAAATGACGCAAACACTACATGATGGTTGGAAAATTGAAATGATGGTTGGCAGCAGCCTGAATGCCTGAATGCTGCTGGCTGGCTGGCTGACTAGCTGCCAGGCAGGCAGGCAGGTTGTCTGCATGGCTGCTTAGCTGCACTGGCTACAAGGATATTCGACTGACTTGTATGCTTAACGGTTATGGTTTTAAACAGTTCGGCTTCGTTTGGTTTCGTTTAGATTCCTTGAAAAATTTCTTCGCCCAGCTTTTGTTTTATTTCGTTAAGGAATACGATGGATTTGGTTTTTCGTTTCGTTTTTTTTTCTTTACTTTACTCCTGTCATATGAAAATCTTCAGTTTATTAAAGAATAAAAAAGAAACGTGAGAGAATTTGTTCTGTAAACGTAAATGATTTGTGTGAGTATTATTAAGGAAATATATTTCAATTTTAAAACAAAATTTTCATAAGTTTTCTTTAGTATTTCTTTAACAAAAAACGTTTAAAAATTTTTTAAAATTTATTGTACGCAAATCGTTATGTTCCTGCAATGCCAACCATCTACTAAAGTAGTATCTTCCAAGAGACTCACTTTGAGCAGGGTTTTTGCACCTTAACAGAACGTTTAACAGTTTATTACTTACTTACTTACTTAATTGGCCATTAACAACCCGATTAACGGATTTCGGCCTGCCGCAACACATCCTTCCAGGCGCCTCTTCTTCTTGCACACCTACGCCAGTTGGCCACACCAATCGTTGACTTCTTCTGAAATTCCCAGTGCCAAACAATGACAAAAAATGTGGTCTTCTCGTCCTCTTCATTACTACAGCTTTTTGTTTTGCGGTCTTCCTATCGTATGCATCTAGAGTTCAGTGGAGTTCTTAAGAAGCATTCTAATCTGATTTTATTCTGCCTAGCAATATCCAGTAGGTAAAGAACAGTCTCCTTCCTTTTCTTCCAGCTTCTGCAGAAATCATTTGCTCGGTGTTCTATACAAATTAGTCTTTCATACGTGCCGATAATGGAATGTCCCGTAATGACACCAACAACCATACTAAACGTAGTTCTTATCGGAAACCTTGGCAAGATTTTCTCTGCCGTTCCATCTGTTGTTGACGATATACATGACTGCATTGACTATTATAAGACAGCAGCTGTGTTGGCTTATTTAGACCTGAGGCCACAATTCTTACCCCATTTCCCCCCGAAATAAGAACAAATATTTCTTTGTCGACTGCCTCTCAGCAGATTTCTGGCAAAAACTGTGGAAATAAATAAAAAATTGTCATGAAAAGTTTCTTAAAAAATCTGTCGTTCAGGGTCGACTTTAAACTGTAGGTTCCACCACTTGTGAACATAAGTGGTTTGAGAATCTGGATAGCAATTTTGACTGAAGGCTTATAATGTCCAATTATGTATGTAGGTATGTAATCTTGTTTCGTCAACTGTAACGTTGCAATTTTGATAGTTTACATGTTTCTTCTAGGGTCCGTTAATAGCCCTTGATATGTCTCTGAACGCTGTTTACAACAAATTTTTCAAATCTGTGGGTTGACGTAACTAACCATTGAATCAAGCATGACCTTCGTTACTGAAGACAGTTTTACGAGTTTTCGAAACTCAACATAAAAACGAATGCAAGAATTCACAAATGGAATCCGTTTGTTAGTCTAACCATATGGAAATGATAAAATTAATGATTATGACATCCTGACATGTATATTGTTACGAAAATGACAAGTAAACAAAAATTCACAAACAACTCTTGTGGTGTTGTAAACAAACAAAATACACAAGCAACCAAACAACAATAATGAATACAAACAACGTTATTTACATTTATAGGGATTTCGAGAAGGCGAATTCAAGAACGTTATCCTTCAAGAACATTCATTAGACTGTTTACTTTGCCATATAAAAGGCAAAGCAAAGCAGGCGAGTGAGTGAGTGAAGTTCGGTCAGTCTTGTGTGAAGACGCGGTGTATTTGAAGAGAGTAATCGTGGATTGAAGATCTCCGTTGTAAAGCTCTGTCAAATAATTGTCCAGTAATTGTTATTGTTTATGTAAAGGGTATAAACAGAGGAATAACAAACAAAGCAATTGTTGTTGTTTACATCAAGTTGTGAACAGTTGCACACAGAATTGTAAAGAATTTGAATTAAAATTAAACACAAAATTATTTTTATTTTTATTTGCAATCTACGAGCTCATATTTTAAACGTTTTTAAAAGGTAAAAAACGTAACAATATTGTAAAAGAAGAGATAAATAATCACCCATTTTTTGATGTTGTCAGTTGACAAAATTGAAGACTTCTCTAGAGAAAAACTTCAACACTTTAGCTTCATATTTTTGTGACTTTTATTTGTCTATGTAAACTTATCATAGTTTTTATGGTTTTCTCCGATTTAATTCAATTAAATTGCCTTTCATTCAGTGCCTTTACTAGATGGCATGAAAACTTTTTGATTTAATCGTCATTCCTAGGAAAAACAATTTTTTTTTTAAATTTTTTATTCTGCAATCTTTTTTTTTCTTTTTCATTTTTATTTTGCATATCGCAAATATGTTGGCTGGTATTTGTTTAATTTAATTTAAATATTCGCCCATACACACATGCATATTTACATACAATCAAATACAAACAAATAAATAAACATAGGAAACGATTTTGTTAATCATATTATTCAACGACTTCCATGCTTTTTTGCTTGCTTGTTCGCATATCATGAGGATTCTTTTCTTATGAAGAAAAAGAAGAAAAAACGATAAAAAAATGGCGGAAAAGTTTTCCCCAAGTGAAACTCAAATTACTTGTTCTTCTTCTTCTTCTAACATTTATACTGCATTTAAACACACACGCACACATGATTACATGCATACATGCATACCATAACCATGCTATATACTCCTCATATTTATATATGACGCATACATTGCATATGCACATTACAAGTTAAAAACTCATTTATGTATGCCCGGGTGATTGAATATATATGTGTGTATGTGTTTGTAGTACTACTTGTAGTAGTGGTGGTAGTATGGTTAATGCCAACATTTAAAGTTTGCCGAAGAAAACTTTTCATTGAAATACAACATGATGAGGGAAACTTAAAAGACATGGCCTTACAAGGGATTTGAAAGAACAAGAAAAAAAACACCGAGAATAAGAATTCTTCGCAACTGGCATTAAAAATGTTCAAAATTTTTATGTCAGACTTTTAATATTTTAAAAAAAAAAATTATCTATGATCAGCAATGAGTATTCAAAAAGATGAGTAAAATATAATCATACTCATAATTTCTGATAGTTATACGCATTCATACTTTTTTTAATATCACGGAACCTTTTCTACTCATATTCAAAGTTTGAAGTACTCAGTATACACACTTAACAACACGTATGACGTTGTTGTAGATTTCGACTCTCCTTAACTCAACATATACACGAAGCACAAAATAAGTATGATTCGCGTACGAACACTAAAATACTCATTAGAAGGACAACGACAACTAAGCTGTAAATCGAATTATTTATGAGCATTATAAGTATTTTTCTAAAGTTGTGAATCTAAATGAGTATGAGACTTACGAATCAAGCATATTTCGAATGGTATGAGTTTGATGTCAACGTTGTACGCATACTCATTGCAACCTGTACTTATAAATCAACGTTGTAGTGAGTACAAGCGAATCAGACAGAGTAGATGTAATTTCAATATTGTTGACTCACTTATATTCAAAATTTAATGAGTGCTTATGAGTAGCGAAAAAACGATTGATTTCTGACCTCTAATTGGAGTAGATTGAAAATCCCATCACTTCTTGATTTCCAACAAAGGTCTTATACACGCTATCTACGAACACAAACTATCTCCGAAGCCAGAGAGTAGAAAATAATAAGAATCTCGCACAATGAGAGATTACACACAAAGGAGGCAGCATTTTTATAATAAACGAAGCCCCTCTATGAAATTATCTGAAGCCGGTATTTACTGCTGGGCGAATGACAAAGTTATCAGGGCAAGAGGCAAAAGACTCGTTTGAAATATCATTCAAAGAAGTCTTGGAATTTTAAGTCGGTAATGATTGTATGTATTGGACTAAAGGGAGTAAAACTCCCATGACATCTCGATTACTAACAAAGATTTTATACATGTTATCACCGAAGACCAAAGTTCTGCGAAGACAAAGAGGAGGAAATAATGAGTGGTTGTACACAAAGGGGGTGGGGAGGGGTGTGTTTTCACGATTGACGTGGAGTCTAGTTGTAAACGAACCCACGATGAAATTGTCTGAAGCGGACATTGACTGTCAAGTAGTTTATAGACATAGCAGGAGACAAACGACTTTTTTTGAAACATCATTCGCAGGGAACGTGGAACTATAAGTCGAAGATGCATGTTAGGCGAAATTGAAAATTAAACTGCGGTAGACCCCAATAGCACCGTTAGCGAGAAGATGGAAGCTCCATAAATGAAAAAATATTGAACTCCTGTATTAGTCTATTGCACAGAAACTGCAGGCAAAATATTGAAGATTATTTCTGGGTAGTAAGCAAACATAATTTATTAGATTATTACTAATCGTGCTTCTTTCAAGTTCTAGCAGACTTATTGTACGCCCCCCATCCAATTTCTATGCCGTACTACGCTTGTACATGGCTGCATTATCGATTAAAAGCCTTGCAGACTTTGAAGCCGCCGTAGTCTAGTAGGTAGTGTGTTGGCTTATTAGACGTATGGCCACAGTTCAAACCCTACGTCAGATGTCCCCAACAAAACGAACATATTCCTTCGGCGACTGCCTCTCAGCAGATTTCTATTAAAAATTCTGAGAGTAAAAAAATTTGCAATGAAAAACTTCCCAAAAAAATCTGCTGTTCGGAGTCGACCTTAAACTGTAGGTCGCCCACTACTCTTGTATAAAATTAACACACCCAGCATAAGTGGTATGAGAATCAAGGTCGTAATTCTGACTGACCAATTATGTATGTATGTGACCCCGATAGCCCGTTTAACGGTTGATAGAGATCTTACCTTCATCGCCTGCCTTAGTATTGCGAAAGACAATGTACTGTACTCCTCTCAAGCTTTATAAGTTATCCCTCTATTGTCTCCTCAACGATCAAGTTTATACTCTTTTTAAGTGAATTATTTTAGGCTTGGAGACGTCGTAATTGACTTTTATTCAGTTGAACCCCTTCTCAAGAAATGACCAGGCTGTTCCTCTTCTCAAACAGTTGAGCAAATAATTTTTGCTTTTTATCGCTTAGGTCTTGACCCCAGAGAATCTACTTTCTCCTTGGATAACTTAAGGTCTTGATCGTCTAACTTTCACTCAGTCGTTTACAAATTCAACGTGTTAAGTAGAAGTATAATCTGGTAAGTTTCCGGAATGTCAAGCGGATCGAATTGAAGATAAAGGACATATGCACTTTCCTCTCCTATCTATTTTGCTTACTTACGTGAAATTACGCGGACTTTGGACTCATGGCTGTTGACTTAGCACTCATATGGTTTTAATCTCAAAAAGCAAAATTCAATCAATTGCCTTCATATTAAATAAAAAGGCGAGTGCCTTGATAGTCTGGTGGGTAGTGTGCTGGACTATTAGAGTGAGGGTCATGGGTTCGATTCCCACCAGAGACTCAGGTTTGTGACACTACACCGAGCATATGGTCAAAGATACTCAGCTCGTGTATAATTAGAATATAATTTGTATTATAATTCTGCTGGGGCGGGCTATTCCCCTTTACCCCAATTAATTTACCTGTGAGCCCCTTTTTCCAATTTCTTCTTCCTCTTTAATTTTCTTTAAAATTCTTCAGATTTCTCTCCATTATTCCCTATGAATTTAAAAGTAAAAAAGTATTGCTCATCGTTAAATACATCAACATATTTGAACAACACATGTATGTATATCTGTGTTATTGTTTGCATGTGTGCGTATGTATGAATATGTGAATAAATGTTGTTTTCTGTTATTATTGTAGTTGTTGTTGTTGATGTATTCTATGGTTCATTGTAAGTATGTGGTAGAATTTTCTAAGTGCATTCATTTCATAAGAAAATCCTTTACATGCACAAATACCTTAATACAGTGGGTAACAAGAAGACGACGACACTTTTGTAAATTTCACCAAAAATTTTAATGTTAAAAACATCGTAATTTTCGTGACCACCAGAGAATAATCTCTAGTTTAAAATCCATGTTTATATAGACACCCTGTATTGACTTTGTTTACTTCTGAGCTGTCATACGAAATCCATGACAGATCCATGGCAGACGCATTGTAAATGTTTTAGGTCTCATTGTACAATCTACAGGAACTGCATTTTGTGGCCATACAAACACATCCTTTCCACATATTCGCGAGTTATAGTGCCTCTCGTCGGAGACTTTTGAAGTCTGACAATTGATAACGATTATCTTGTTAGAGCTGGGTCGATATCAATACACATGAGACCCAAGACTCTCCAATTCGGTCCGACAAAGCCACTATTTGGTGTGAATTTTAAGCTGACGCCATCATCGGTGCATATTGCTTACAGAACGAAGTTTGCAAGGCGAGCACTGTAGGCCAATGATTACAAACTTCTTTTGGTCCAACTTTCTAGATACCAACACAGTGTAGTTTCAACAGAATGATGCCATATTCTGTATGACAGATTTGAAGGCATGGTAATCTCATGTGAAGGTGATCTGAAATGATCACCAAGATCGTACGTACGGTTTGAAACCGTCAGACGTTTTCTTGTGGTGTTGCTTTAAGTCGCCGGTGTAAGCGATTAAGCTACAAAACACCGCAGCCCTCAAAGCTAACATAATCCACACCATCCGTCCAAAATTCGCTCTGAGTCAAAGAAATGGCGGATGCGCTCCACCCAGAGAAGTCGTGGCGGAAATTTGAACGATATTACGTTCCACACGTAATAGCATTGAAACGTCTTTCTAGCGAGTAAAAAATCTCTATGATATGCCACACAAACTTAGTTTAGATTATCAGCAGCTATGTTAGCCTGATTGCTCGGTATCCACAACCAACATTAGAAAGTTCCTGCTTATCAGAGACGCCCAGCGTCGTTTATGAGGGTCAGATATTGCAGCGTTGTTAGATAGCTGCCCACTCAAGAATTTGAAATGGATCTTGGCTATGTAAGGCCCATTGTGACAACACAGTTATCCAATTTTCCTAGTCCTGGAACCATACGAAGTTTCTGGCTAACCGTCGTAGACTCCTAATTACGGACAGATCATCGTCAACACAATAGACATTAAGGCGCTCTTTTTTCTCGGACATAGTACTGCTGGGCATGTATCCAATAAATGAAGAACAATTTTCTTCGCTTCCACGTCTCCACAGCTACTGAAGAAGTGGTTTACCAATACGTCTAAGCCCAGCAGATCTTTCATGACTGCCCATAATACCGTGCCTGTTAATGACTGCCATATTGAGGGTGGTTCAGTGAAGATTGAGCAAGTTTTTCGTGCGCTACTCACCCAGCTTTGGTCAGATTAGCTGCGTTTAACCGCAGCTATTTAAATGTGCCTACCATGTCGAGATTCAAGTATTAGAGAACCAAGAATGGATCATGACAAGAGGGCTTACCTTACACTGGGTAACAATGGTTCATATGGGCCAACGAATGAATTTGCTTGTAAACGGCAAAAAACCGTTAACCTAACCTAAGAAACAGAAAGTTCAATAGTTGTGCCAAAACTTGCCAGTTCATCGGCTGTAGAGTTTCCATGGAAGAGTGTCATATACCCACATAATATGACTGCAGCACCGCCCCGCGGACTCATTTGCTTTAAGTAGATGTAACACAGTAAATAATACTACAGTACAACTTAACATAATAGCATTACCTAGAATAGCATGAAGTAGTATGGAATAGTGTGGCATAGCATAAAATAACTTCGAGTAGCATAGTAAAGACTGGAGAATAGCATAGCAAAGCAAAATAATAGCATCGAATGGAGTAGCATGCTATAATGAATGAAGCAGCATGCTATAATATAGAATAGCAAAGTACTGTGCATTAAATAGCATTCAGAATCCGACTACTGTGTAAACAGTTGGCAGTTATTGGTGATGCTTGAGTAGATCAAAGGTCCAATATTTTTTGAATAAAATCAGCATGTATTTAGAAAAGCAGCTGTTTGAGATATAAAGCCAATGCTTACATGTGGTCCATTAACTTTCGGCTGAGCGTTGAGATCAATTATTGTGTGCATGAGATGGAGATGTAATAGACCAGTCGTTGCTTTATTTTTATAACCCACTGTTTTGGGTATGGAATTGTTTAATATGATGTTTAGTTTGTTGATGCAAATAAAAGTTTGTTGAGGTTTTTACTTTCTTTTTCTTTCTTTCTTCATTTCTAGCCATCTTCTTATTTCTTTTTATTTTCTTTCCTTTTTTCTCCTATTCTTTCTATTGTATTTGGAGTAGTTTTAGTTAGGTTTGTAGCTGCTGTTGTTGTTGTTGCCAATGCAGTTGTTATCGGCATTATAATGCAAAGTCTTTAGAAATTTTCTATGAAATTTGATTGCAACAAATTTCAATATCTTTGTTGTTGCTGCTGTTGCTATTGTCATAGTAAAAATACCAAGAAATTAGAAAATGCTGGCATTTTAAATTTCTCTTGAAATATATTCTCTCTACTGATCATTAAATAACGTTCTCGGGCTAAGGGAGAAAAACTATGCTCAGAAGCATTGGAGGTATGAGCCTTGAGGGGAGGGGGCATACTGTTGGTTAGAAGTTTGCAAGAATAAGTTGGTTTAGACGAGAGGGAGAGAATGTCATTAAATAATGGATTATCAATGATGTGTTATTAAACGTGTACCAAAAGACTGTAATTATCTGAGTGGTTTACAGCAAAGCCACATAAAAAGGTATTTTTGGGGGAAAATATTCTTTGGTTTCCAAGAACTAAGGTGGTAGGCATGTACAGAAGAAGGTTATCTACTGAGGATAAGAGACTTAAATTTAAAAACCACAGTGAATACACAGCAATTTGGCTTTAGCGCTTATACAGGACTTCCACCAGTACTTTTCTTAGTCTGGATTACAACCTTAGTTTTTCACACCACTCATGTTGTGCGTTTTAATTGTATACATGAGTGGCGGGACCTATAGTTTAATGTCGACTACGTGCGACAGTTTTGACAGTTTCATGGTAATTTTATTTACGCTCAGAGTTCTTGTCAGAAGACTACTGTACAAGACTTCTACTATTAGTAGGGTTATACACCAGAATAGTACCTGGACACTTCTGGTGGTGATGAGTCTCTCACATACTGTTTATTGATATCCACCCTCCTACTAAGGTACTACGTGTAAAGAAAAGCAACTTCACCACTTTTGTGATTGTATGTACTTCGATGGTTTTATGGTTTGAAGCCACTGTAGTCTAGCAGGTTGTGTGTTGGCTTATTAGACATGAGGCCTCGCTGCAAACCTCATATCATATATCTCGAACAAAACGAAATCTGAAAGGATATTTCCTCGGCCACTCCCTCTCAGCAGATTTCTGTGAAAAACTCTGAAATTAAATAATAATTCACATGTAAACTTTTTGAGAAACTCTTTCATGGCAAAACAGCAGCATTATCTGTAATGCTATTGAATAGCATGGAATAGGAATTAATTAACTTAACAGAGGAAGTATAGCCAAACATAAAACGGTATAGCAAAGACTACAGTATCCTTAGCATATTAGTACCTAGTACCTAGTACTGAAGATGTAATAGCAATACATACACTATTACTACATGCCTAGCATGAAGTAGTATGGAATAGTATGGCATAGCATAGAATAACTTCGAGAAGCATAGCAAAGACTGTAAAATAGTAAACAAAGCAAAATACAGCATTGAATGGAGTAGCATGCTATAAATTAGAACATCAGAAAATAGCATAACAAAGCACTGTGTAGCATTAAATAGCATTCAGAATCTAGTATTGTGTAAATAGCGTAATGCACGATAAGTCGACAGTTATTATTGATGCTCAAGGTGATCAAATGTCCACTATTTTATGAACAAAATCAACATTAAAAGAGTGCCTTTCTACCGCTATACTTAGAAAGACTGCCTGTAATCCTTCATTTCAGAATTTTTGCTTAGCCTACCAGCCACTACATTACCCTCATTGCACGTGTATTCACAACTAACATTAGAAAGTTTCAACATGTTAGAAATGCCCATCGTCGTTTATAGTTAAGTAGAGTTAGCTATCCACTCAAGAAGTTGAAACAAATACTCTTGGCTATTAGCCATTGATATATTTCTCTTAGCCATTCGAAGTTTCTGGCTAATAGTCTTAGACTCCTAATGACCATTACGGACAGATTATCGTCTACATAATGGACATTAAAGTGTTGTTTTCTTCTCGGACATATTGCCGGGCATGTATCCAATATATGAAGAACAGTTTCCTTCTCTTTCACGTCTCCACAGCTACTGCAGAAGTCGTTTACCAATAGGTCTAAGCCCTGTAGATCTGCCATAATGCAGTCTCCATTGATGACTGGCATATTAAGGGTGGTTTATTGAAGTGTGAGCAAATTTTTCATGCGCTATTCATCTAGGTTTGGTCAGATTTTCTGCGTAGAATTTATAACCACAGCTCTTCAGAAAGTAGAGATCCAAGTATCGAAGAACCAAGAATGAATCATGACAAGAGGGCTTACCTTAGACTGGGTAACACAATATGGGTTAACGAGTAAATTTGCTTGTAAACTAACCTAACCTAAGAACCGGAGAGTTCGTTGGTTGTGCGAGGTATGGCTAGTTCATCGTCTCTAGACTTTCCATGGAAGATCGTCCTATACCCACATAATATGAGTGCAGTACTCTCATTTACTTTAAGGAGATGTAACACAGTAAAGGATACTATAGTACAACTTAATATAATAGCATTACCTAGAATAGCATGAATTAGTATGGAATAGCATAAAATAACTTCGAGTAGCGTAGTAAAGACTGGAGAATGTTTCTGTGACTGTAATTTTCAATTAATTTTCATGCAAAATTTGTACTTGTTTTGAATGTAAAATTTTTCAAAATAATTTCAAACTGAAATAGTTTCTGTCATTGCTATTGGTTTGCCCCTGTACAGAAGCGTGCTTATATTTCCATTTTTTTAGTTTCCTTTTAACAGGAATTCCTAAACCATCTTGACATATTTTCTTTTCATTTAAAATGAATTTTTTCTGCTTTGTTTTCTTCTAAGTTCTGTATGGTTTATCTCCGATTATAAGTTGACTTGGCTTAAAGCATTTGTTGCAATTTGCTTTAACAGATGTTGGCTAAAACGGTTTCTATTTGTCGCACTTTACTTGGGCCCAGTAAAAGTAAATTGTGTGGTTAGATTTGCTTATTAAAAAAAACTCCATCTCTGGTATCATAATAATCAACAACAGCAGTAGCATTAGTGGCAGCAGCAGCCGCAGGAGAAGGAGGAGGAGCAGTAGGTGTAGAAAAAATGAAATATCGGTGATGTAAAGTAAGAGAGAGCAAGATGTGAAAAAAACCTAAAAAATGTTGTAAAACTTAAGCTTGAAGTGTAAATGGTAATGGCAACATAGAAAAAAATGAAATGAAAAGTAGTTTTGTTTTCTCTCCGTCTTCTCCTTCTTCTTCGGCTTCTATAATTTTTCTATTTTCTTTTAGGCCATGTAATTTTAATTCAGTTTTTTGCTTTAAGCCATCATGGCTGTTGGTTTCCTAGTAACTTAGTTAAAGTGACTATGTTTTCTTTTAAAGAAAGTTAGTTTTACAGGCAAAAAGAATTCATTTAATTAACCGCACAACAACATCATTAAAGACAAGGCAACAGCGGTGGCAATAGCTCGAGCAGCAATTTTCTTCTGTCTATTTAAAGTCACTCACTCACTTGGCTTGGCTTTGCTTGTCCTATTTCTTGTGTTGTATGTTGCAATTTAACATGACGTTTAAGTCATAACTGGGCCTTGTTTTTTCTTTCTTTTCTTTTTTCTTTCTCTCTGTCTCTCCTTTGTTCGTTTTCTTTATTTCTTTAAATAATTATGCAATGCCAACTGCAAATGCAAACAAAAAAACTTCGATTTTTTTTCTCCTTAACTTCTTTGCTTTTAAATGTTGTTTTCTGTCTTACTAGCTTCAGTTTTTTAATCTGTTTTACAAATAATTGTTACGTTTTGTTGCATCAGTTGTTAGTTTTTTTTTTTTGTTGTTGTTAGTTGTGAAACCATCCATCAAATAATATTGGCAGGTTGGAACAAAAATATGTTGATTTTTATTGTCTTCATATATTGGTCACTACGATTTGCAATTGTTATGCGGTAACCGGGTAACTTTTACTTTTATTTGTATGGCACCAAGGGGGAAGTATAGCCAAGACTAAATAATTGCCGTAGAAAAAATTTTTCTTTAATATGACATTAGCACAGTAAATTGTAAAATAGTACGGCTTCATATAACAACATTTCTTGTAATGCTATGGAATAACATGGAATAGAAATTAAAAACCATAACAGGAAGACTCAAGCATAAAATGATACAGCAAAGACTACAGTAGTCTTAGCATATTAGTACAGTTTAGAATAGCATAGTACTGAAGAAGTAATAGCAATAGATATACTAGGCTTCAATAGCATGGCATAGCAGAATGCTAAGTATAAAATTTAGCCCCTAAATTAGTCGTTCTTAGAGGACGTTAGCACAGTAATAGCATGAAGTAGTATGGAATAGTATGGCATAGTATAAAATAACTTTGAGTAGAATAGTAAAGATTGGAGAATAGTATATTAAAGCAAAATAATAGTAGCGAATGGAGTAGCATGCTGTAATACAGAATATCAGAAAATAATATAACAAAGCAAAATCCAGCATTGAATGGAGTAGCATGCCATAATACAAAATAGCAAAGTACTGTGTAGCATTAGATAGCATACAAAATCAGACTACAGTGTAAGCAGCATAGTGCACGATCTGTCGATAGTCTCTAACTCAAGTTATTATTATTGATGCTTGAGTTGATCAAATGTCCACTATTTTGTGAATAAAATTATCATTAAAGGTGTGGCTTTCTACCACTGTGTTTGGAAACCCTGTCTGTAATATTTGTGTGATTATTTGTCATTGGATGTGTGGAACTAAAAGCCAATGCTTGTATGTGGTCCATTAACTTTCGGTTGCAAGTTGAGATCAATGTGCATCAAATAATGGTGTGCATGGGGTCTTAATACAGTCTATTATGAAATGGGGTAACTTATGACAACTAATTATTTATCGGAATATGGAAAATAGTAATCATTTTTCTCGATATGCCAGAGTGCTTTAAGTACAAAAAGGTTGATTTAGTCAATGCCCCGATATATCTCGCGTGGACAGTTGTTAAATATTAAAACGTAATACAAACATGAATAAACCTGCATAACTTTGGATACAACAGCTGAGGATACTTTCTTGTCCTATACCTCATTCTGGAGTCCATTATGCATACAAGCGAGCAATAGCATTAACTACTCTAAATATTCACGAAGAATAACCGCAGTGACGAACATTAATGTCAGAGCAGCTTCATGATTCAGACCCAGTTGAACTCAATGAGTAAAGTTAAGCTCTAGAACCTGTTACAGTACAGTCTGTCATCAATAATTTTAGGCGGATATTTTTGCTGTTGAACAAGCTGCACTTATGTGTGAAATCAGGAACCTACCTCCTTCGAACTGGTTTATATGAGTGGACAGCAGCAATCAAAGCGCTGTGATTCCAGCTCGTCAAATCAAAGGGCGTCATGGGTTGCTTGGACTACCTACACCACATATGCCGATACAACACCTGCATCTACTGGGTTTTGGTGCGCCGTGGCATAGAAGGAAATGAAAAGAAGGAGGTACTGTCACAGAGGGGATCGGAGATGTTTAACGAAGAGGAGATAAAGGGGATATATGCGCCGCTGAAAGAATACTTTTTTAAATTGGTGCCCAGCAGTGAACAAAAGGAAAACAACCAAAGAACTACTTAAGTTCACGCTGGCAAGCTTGGTCTTTCCCACCAGGATAACTGTAGAAGCTGCCAGGATGTGGAAGAAACGGAATCGATACAACACGTTTTATGCGAGTGCCCTGCACTTCAAAACAGACGTCATCGGTTTTTGTGTAACAGAATGTTTGCAGATTTGGGCATGATAGCGAACGTGCCACTTCAGTTTCATCCGGAGCTTGATTTGGTTCAACTCCATCACTTATGGATCCTGACAAGGGAGTTTATCTTACGCCAGATAACAAAATGGGCTATATGGGTTATTCGATAAACTAACCAGCACCATATTGAACGGATATGATTTGGTCTTCACTCCAAAGCCGACGTATTTTTGGATTATTTAAAAAATTTGACTCAAAAAATTTAATTTTTCTTATTTTTCTTTTGTATCCTTAATTGTCATTTACGAAAATGTGATAAACTGAAATCGCAAAAGGAATGAACAAAATGGCACACAACAAAACTTTATTTCAATTTCTTGCTTTACGTCCGTCACACTATATAGTTGTGTTTGAAAATCCATACGTACGTTTTAAGGGGAGTTTCATAGTTTTACAACTGTAAAGTACAAATACTTCTAACATTATTGGCGACTACAACTCTTAATCAGGATTACGGCCTGGTTTCTCACACCATTTACGATGAGTGCGCTAATTTCATCAATTAGTTGCAGGTCTTACAGTGCCAGAACACTGTTGAGAGGAAGTCGCCGAGATATCTGAAACCACGGGCCCTCGTTTAATAAGCCAAAACAATGTCTAGTAGACTACAGAAACCCAATACATGAACATGATCAGAAACTAAAGAATACTGAAAGGTGTTTTCACAAACGAAAAATAGCGCTTCTTTGTCACAGTACTCCTTAACTTGTTATTGTATTGATATGGACTCGGTTCTGCAATCTTTCTTTACTTAATTGCTCATTACAAACCTTTAGTCGGGACTACAACCTAACACCCATGTTGTGTATGTTAATTTTAGAAGTGATTGGTGGGCCCCACCGACAGTTTAAGGTCGACTCTGAACAACAGATTTTTGGGAAACTTTTTATGGTATTATTTCAGAGTATTGCCAGAAGTTTTGCCAGGTTTAATTACAACGTACATACATACATAAATAACTGGTCATTACACCCCTTTAGTCAGGATTACAACCAAACTTATCACACCACTATTTATGTTGTGTGCGTTAATTTAATGTGGCGTTACGTACAGTTTAAAGCCGACTCCGAATGACAAACTTTTTATTTACTCACAGAGTGTTTGCCAGAAATCTGCTTAGTGGCCAGGCGCCAAAGACATATTTTTCATACTTCGTTTTGTTGGAGATGTCTGAGCTGGGGTTTAATCAGTGGCCTTAGCTCTAATAAGCCAACACACCAACTACTAGACACATTACCTACAACTTCACTAACATATACTAGGGGATTCAGTTCAAGAGAGCCTCTAGCACCACTATAGAATCGATTCTCATTACCCCGTGGATCTGCTGGCAGCGGAGCGGATGGAGATTTTTAAGGTGAAATCGGCTGGAAATCACATAACCGGTTACTTCAGGGAAAACACCATTTCAAAACGGCAACAACGACTGAACGAGGAAGATAGAGGAAAATGGACGGCGAGACTTTTTCCGCACATAAGGCCATGGATTGGTCGGAAATTTGGAGAGGTAAATTACTATGTTACACAGATGCTATCGGGTCACGGATATTTTAGAAAATATCTGCACAGAATGGGCAAGACCGCCTTCCCTTACTGTCTTTACGAGAAAGGGGAAGTAATTGATAACGCGGAACACACTGTTTTCGAGTGTGCACGATGTCAGAGCTATCGCTCTCTACTGACGTCAATAGTTGTTACGATCACAGTCGCTAACATTGTCGGCGTTATGATTGCGATAGTGAAAATTGGACCTCGGTGGTGAATTACGTAGAGCGCATTTTGAGACGGAAAAAGAGAGATCTTGAGGCTGCAGAACAAGTAAGCATGTCGGCATAGTAGATACTGTCACACGTGCCAAGTGAAATCGAAACGATGATTTAGACGAAAGGAATAGTGAAGACGCTTAGATATCTCATCAACTTTCGATACGCAATCCGGACGAGGATATAAACATGGAGGGGCCAAAAGGTCAAAATGACTCCACTCCGTAGTAATACCACCGTAGTTCCGGAGTGGGCACGAACACAGGAGACGAAGGGGGATTTAGTGTGTGAGGGACCCAAACACGGAGGATGTGACGACTTCCTCTATGGTGCAGTTAGGTACATTTACCCCTCCTCGGCGAAAAAAAATCTCATTACCCCAGCTCCACCTATCCCATCCAGCTCCAGCTCAACTGTTTTCATACGTATTTTGTCTGCCAAGAAAATGGCTGCATAGGTCATGATTGGCCTGACCACATCCAATGCTTTAGACTTGAGTGGCATTCCCAAGATGTTCCTTCAAGCCATCAGCATAGCACTTTAGCATGCATGGGCTCTTTGAAAAGCCCTCTTTACCACTTCACTCTGAAGAGGAATATTCCTTCATAATTGGAGTTTCATCGTGTTCCTTCTGGAAATAATTCTGGAATTCGTTGACATATACTACCGAAGTCTAGTGGGTAGTGTGTTGGCTTATTAGACGTAAAGCCAGGGTTCGAGCCTCAGGCCAGACATCAAAGACTTCCTCTCAGCAAATTTCTGGCAAAAACTATGAGTGCAAATAAAATTGCCATGAAAAGTTTTTCAAAAATCTGTCGTTCGGAGTTGACTTTAAACTGTAGGTCCCACCACTCATGTATAAAATTAACACACACAACATAAGTGGTGTGAGAAGCTAGGCCGTAGTCCTAACTGAAGGGTTGTAATGGCCAATTATGTATGTGTATACTACCAACATATAACCTGTAGACCATTTTGAATCATGTCACTGAGGAACTCTTCAAATATGCCTCGTGCTATTCACAGCTATCAAGACTTCTATTCTGGTATGCTGCTGTCTTGGATTGAAAGACGTGACTAGGCGTGCATGTGTGGTATTATGTCCTTCTTTCTTGTCCAGTTTAACCTTACATTGGATATTTTATCTGTCGACCAGTAATTTTAGTTTTTTCAAGCACTTTTCCTCTTTCTTGATGGGAATAGATTTCTTGCACTTCTAAATATGTACCAGTCAGGATTACCTCATGATGCTAGGGCTTACATTAGAGGATGCATTCATGTTGCTTACGTCTAGGTTGCGCCATCTATATTGCAGCCGCTGAAGCTATATGACCTGATTTATATTTAAACTTTATATACCCAAAGTCATGTTATCGTTTCAAACAAAGACATGTTATCGTTTCAAACAAAGTCATGTTATCGTTTCAAACAAAGTCATGTTATCGTTTCAAACAAAGTCATGTTATCGTTTCATTGTAAAAACAATAAAGATTTACGGCAAAGGATTTCTTTCTTCTTCTATTTTAAATTCAAATCCATAGCCTAAGCCACTTCAATTCGGATTCAATTACACAAAGTGATTTAATTGGATTTACTTCCACTCACATGCAATTTGTCCCAGTTTTCCTTATCAATTATGTGTTTACATCTCTGGGGGAATACCCTAAGACTTGAAATCATCTTCTCAAACTGAAATCCCCCATATGACTGCTTTTGCCTCTGCTTTAAGTTTTTCGTATTCCATGTTTCTTCTTCTTTTTTTTTTGGTTTGTCAAGTTTTCATTTCGTTTTTTCGGTATGACAGCACATGTCTAATAAGTTGGAACATTTATAAACCATTTTCAATTCTAAACACAATACGAGACAACAACAACAATAAGAATAATAAGTATATATTCTTCTTCTTCTCCTTTCCGTTTTTATCCTACAAAAATAAGGAAAACTAAACATGAAAATAAAAAGAAGAAATTCCAACTCAAAAACAACAGAGAAAAACAGAAAGAGAAGATGAACGTATAGTAATGCAGGGAAGTTGCTTCGAAGTCTACAGTGATTATTAAATGTGGCAGGGCAAGGATTCGTTTGCGCTGATCCAAGTACTGTAAAGTCTTTTGACTTTTACTTGCACTATGTTGCCGAGCCATACAACAAGTAAAGAAAACAATGTATAGAGAGAGAGAGAGAGTGTGTGAGAGAGAGGAAAAGTCTTCTGTTCAAAATCAAATGTAAACATCAGTAATTTTTTTCTAGTTTTCCATGCCACATTTGTTTGTCACTGTTTGTAACGTCACAGTATAGAAGTGATGTTTCGCTTGTATTTCATAATGTGGCAGTTGCTTATTGTATGGTGCGATAGTATGAAGTAATCTACAACAATAATACAAAAACAAACTGTTATGAAGGCATCAAAGCCGACTTTAAAGTACCCTACTCTCATTTACTATAATTTTGATACGAAAATGAAGAATCTACATATATTTATTTTGCTTTTACATCGCTTAACATTAAAATTATAAACAAAATCCGCTAAAACAAAACAATGCAGTTAACAAACATGTTTACATATTATCGTACTGCTTAATACTACAACATAGTGATGTGAGAAGATAGGTTGTAAACCTGACTGAAGGGTTGTAACGACTAATGTATGTATGTATGCTTCGGCCATACAAATCTCGTCCATCTTGTCTGTTACAGTTTTGGCACGATAAACATTGAATTATAATGTTGCCTGGAACAAATTTGGATCGGAGATCCAATTACTGGTCTTCACGTAGATAGAAAATTCCAAACTTTTTATTTGCTTTAAAGCGATCAAAACCATGTCCTGAGAATTATTCAAAACGGCGGCTGCACTGTATTTATCTTTGGATCACTCGCCTAATTTATAATGATCTCTTTTAGGTAAGACCTTGTCATGATGCGTTAATGGTCTGCTTAAACCCACCCCGAGTTCCGGATGAAACCGGCCAGTTCCCTTATTGGCACGTTCATCACCATGGCCAGATCTTCAAGCGCTCTGTCACCCAAAAACCCATGACATCTATCCTGAAGTGCAACGCACTCACAAAAAAAGTTGTGGCACCAAATACGTTTTTCCACATCATGGCAGCTTAGGCAGTACTACTGCTGGGGGCCAGATCGAGCTTGTCGGCGAAACAAACAATAGGGCAGTGTCCCATTAGAATTCCTATTAGAACACGAACCGTTTTCTTGTCGAACTCAAGTAGTTCCCTGGTTCTCCTGCTGTCCACTGCTGGACGTAACAGTTTTGATTTCAGCCACCAGGTATATCGGACCACCCACGGTTTGATGAATTTTATGCTGCTTTTTTCAAATTTGAAAAGTATTTCCGTAAAGGCGCATATATCCCCTCCTCCTCAGACATCTACGATCCCTTCCGTGCCAGTTCGTTCGCCTTTTCGCGTCACTCTATGCCACAGTGGCCCGTAATCAAATAGAGTCGGGTGTTATGTTGGCGTATAAGGCGTAGAGAATCTATGCTACTCCTGAAGCCCTTTGGTTTGACAAGATAGGATTCTAGCGCTTAAATATGCTCCAGGTAGGATAGGAGGTAGGTTCCCGGTTTTAACTATGTGGGCAGCTTGTTCAGTGGAAATCACCAATGTTAGCTTCAGCAATCCATTCTTCCCCTAGGATAGTGTCAGTTCCGTATGTTCATCTGAAAACAGGGCCGTGTTGTCGGATCTAAAACCCGAGTGGTTCCGTTCTACCTTCAAACAGCATTGAACGGTGTCTACCATACAAGGCCTAAACGTATTCGAGAATTTAAGCCTCAGTGCAGTTCAATAGCAAAAATTTCCGCCTGAAATACTCGGGCCTGGTTAGATAACTTTTATGATCCCTCCAATGGTAGTTTATCGGTATAGAGGACCTCAGATCCAGTTACCCACTCCAAACTTTAGCCATCAGTAAAGATCGTTATATCACCGTCACCGATGACAGCCTCGGTAACGCATTATTCTCGTATGGGAGTGTGAGTTTTGTATGTTCGTCCGAAAACGGTCTCCGTCACCATGAAGTCGCCTCTAAAACCCGGGTGATTTGGGTATATTGCTGATGGGTTTCTACGCATTTATTCACCGATAAGGGACTGCGTAATAATGGAGGCGGATCTTTATATTCCCTTTGTTTGGTTAAGGTGTCAGATTGATGTAAACCATCCTTCGGTTCAAGACTTATTCCATTCAAAATCTTTGTTACAAGTGTATAGGCTTTCTTACTCTTCCGGATACATTAGTTTTTGGTTGAGGTTTTATCTAAAACAAGTCTTAGGAAATGTGTCTCATCAGTAAGAGTAAGATTTCGGAAGTGTTGCCGATACCGGCTGCTGTTACCATTATTTGGGATGCGATTGTCCCCAATGAAAACATCAGCATACTCTCCGATAGCCAGGCGGCTATCAGGGCTCTGAGCTCTAATATGATGAAGTCCAGGACGGTCAACGGCTTTCGAAAACACCCAGGGTGGGGGGAGGTATAATGTACACTTGATTTGGGACACACAATGATATCCCGGGCAACTACAAAGCGGATGAACTGGCCAGACACGGCACGACCATCGAACTCTCCGACGAATTCTTGAATATTGGAATCCCTTTGGGAACCTGCAAGCTCAGGATTGACAACGAGATCACGGACTCTCTCAACCGCAGGTGGGCAGCTTCGGATAAGGGCAGAATGGGTTATATAATCTGGTCGCGGCTGTATGGAGGGCGCACTGCAAGGCTGTTTCAACTCCAAAGAAGCGCGCAGCATGCTCAGTACGATTATTGGAGTCGTGACGGGGCACTGCATTATGGGTACGCATACAGGCTTATTGGTCTGGGACACCTCGCAAATGAGTTCTGTAGAAGCTATAGGAATGAGGAGAAATAAGAGATTGTTCGTCATCTATTGGGAACATGCCCATGTCAAAGGAGAAAGAGACATCGATGATCTAGTTGATTTGTCGAACATTGACGTCGACAGTTTAAGTCGCTACATTGGAAGCTCTAAGCGGTTCCAGGACTAAGGGATAATTGCCATGAACGGTGGTATCGCAATGGGCCCCATGAGGCCTAAGTGCGTCCATTCGATTCCTTTGGGTGATGCCCTCCTATACCTACCTACCTAAGTACAAGATTTGATGATTATTTGGCTTGAAAAGCCGAAAATATGTCAGTTTGTGCTTTTGGGTTTCCATCTTCTTACAATTTAGCTTCACCCAACTGCCAGGCAAACATACGCTAACTCGCTAACTCGCTAACACTTCCTAACCTTCCTGAAAATACTCCCAGGGCGACAATGTCATCCATACAGGATGTTACTGAAATACTGCCAAAGAAAAAACCTCACATTAAACCCCTTTCGCTAGTGTGTAGCGCCTAGTGCCACGCATAATAATCTTACACTTTCGCTTCCAACTATTTTTGTGCAACAAGACGCAAAATGCTGAAAATGGCAACACACAGCACAGTGTTACAATGTTTTACAATAAAACAACAGCAGCAGCAGCCGGAGCAGCAGCCGGAACACCAGCAACAGCAATAGCAATAGCAATGGCAACAGCAAAGGCATCATCATCGTCAACAATGGCACAACAAAAGTATCATTTTGATGCGTTTGCTGTGTAACAAGAGTAAACAATAATAAGTTTTCCTTCTTGCAACAGCAACAACAACAACAACAACACCAACAATTTTAACACTAACAATGCCGCAAATCAAAAAACAATAACAACAACAACATGAATCCCCATAAGCAGATAAAAATGAAAACAAGAAAAGGAAGAAGAATCAAAAATTGTTGCAAGATTAAGTTGAAGGCAT
Source organism: Sarcophaga subvicina (assembly GCA_936449025.2). NCBI lineage: Eukaryota > Metazoa > Arthropoda > Insecta > Diptera > Sarcophagidae > Sarcophaga > Sarcophaga subvicina. Next base: position 94,029,659 of record OW388084.2, on the reverse strand, counting down.
TTTCTTACAATTCTTGTTCTTCTATGAACAATTGTTGTTGTTGTTGCAAATCTTTAGAAATCTTTTCTTTTCCGTTCCGTTGTATATTGCTGATGCTGCCGCAACAATTTATGAAAAAACTTAAGCAATTGCACAGCCATTCTTACAAGAGTTTAGGTTTTGGCTTCATTCATTCATTCAGTCACTCATTCATTCATTCATTCAGTTCTTAAAGGATTTTTGCTTTCTTTCTTTAATTTTTTCTCATTTTTCTTGATACGCTTCAGTATGTTAAATTAATGATTGAATGAATACATGAATGAATGAATGAAAGTTTTAGTTTAAGTTGAGCAGAACAGAATCAAACACTTGAAATTTGATTAGAACTGCCTTGAATGCGCAAATCTCATTAAAATGTTGTTTATGGAAAATTAATTCTGGAAGGATTTCATATTGTTTTTAGGAAAATTGAAAAACAATTTCCAGGCTTATTGGGGGGAGAACTTTGCTCTCAGGGGAAACAAATGTTAGGCAACCCTCTGAAAATCTTGCTGCACAAGCTAAGGGCAACACAGATTAAGTGCCAAACCACTTTGAGATGATGTATGAACGGTTTTTCTTAACGCTTGGAAGAGAAAAGCGCGATCATAATAATTCTTAATCCTGACACCAAATTAAATTATCGTACTGCTTAATATAACAAACACCGGCATAAAAAATAATGGTAAACAAGTAAGCAAAAATACACAAACAACACTACAATAATAAATGTAAACAACGATGTTTACATTTAAAGAGATTTCGAGAAGGCGAAGTCAGGAACGTTCACCTTCAAGAACATTCATCAGACTGTTTACTTTGTCATATAAAAGGCAAGACAAAGCAGGCGACTGAGTTAGTGAAGTTCAGTTAGTCTTGTGTAAAGACGTGGTGCGCATACAGAATTGTGCGAACAATAAAGAACCTTAATTAAAAACTAAACACAAAATTATTTTTATTTTATTTGCAAACTACGAGCTCATATTTTAAACGTTTTTAAAAGGTAAAAACATGACAATATTACCTAAACACGCTTTCAATACTGATCTATAAATGTCCAATAAAATTGCTTATCATAACACATGATAAGGACTTATCCGCCAGAAGAAATTATCGAAGACATCGGATATTGAATCTCTTTGAAAGAGTTGAAGAGTTGTCTGCCCTTCCACTGCTCGACGACTGTAGTACTATTCCGACTGAAAAAATACATAAAGAATGCCACTGTGCGTATCCGGCTCTGCCGTCGCCGCAGTGTAGTAAGTAGTGAGTTGGTTTATTAGACGTGAGAACACGGTAAAGCAGCCAACATTATTGCTACTTTCAATGCTCCCATCTCCAATGGTATCCATATGAAAATAACCGTCGAATGTTTCACTAACTTTCTTGGAAAATCTTACATGTTGTGTACATACTCTCTAAGGATCTAATTGTCGGTTTACATACATATATAATTGGTCATTACAACCCTTTAGTCAGGATTACGACCTAACTTCTTACACCACCACTTATGTATGTTGTGTGTGTTAATTTTTATACACGAGTGGCGTTACACACAGTTTAAAGCCGACTCCGAACGACAGATTTTTGAGAAACTTTTTCATAGCAATTATATTTACTCTCAGAGTTTGTGCCAGAAATCTGCTGAGAGGTCAGACGCCAAAAAAATATTTTGTATACTTCGTTTTGTTGGAGATGCCTGACCTGGGGTTCAATCTGTGGCCTTACATTTAATAAGCCAACACACTACCTACTAGACTAGGGCGACTTCACTAGGGGATTTAATTCAACAGAGCCTCTAGCGCCACCATAGAATAGATTCTCATTATCCCAGTTAAACCAACGCAAGACTTCTGTATAATATCCAGATCCACCTCAACTATTTTCAAATGTATCTTGCCTGTCGAGAAAGTGGCTGCAATGCTTACGTAAAACATAAATTTAAAATGTAAGCCGCAATACACTACCAATCGGAGATCAGCAATAGTTTTTTCGCTACTCATAAGCACTCATGAAATTTGGAATATGAGTGAGTCAACAATATTGAAATTTCAACAACACTGTCTGATTCATTCGTACTCACTACAACGTTGATTTATAAGTACAGGTTGCAATTAGTGACGCGTACAACGTTGACATCAAACTCATATCATTCGAAATATGTTTGATTTATAAGCCTACTCATTTAGATTCATACTTATAATACTTAGAAATGATTCCAGTGACTCGGAATAATTCTTCAAAATTTACAGTCTTAGTTGTTGTTGCATTTACAAAAAAAAATTAAAATAAAAAAGACACCTAAGCAACAAACACAGAGCAGCAAGCAGAGCAACACACACAGCCTTCTAGTCATACTTATTTTGTGATTCGTGTATATGTTGAGTTATGGAGAGTCGAAATCAACAACAACATCATACGCGTTGTTAAGTATGAATACTGATGAGTACTTCAAACTTTGATTATGAGTAGAGGTTACATGATATTAAAATAAGTATGAACGCGTATCAGTAAGTATCAGAAATTATGAGTATGATTCGATTCTGTCTCACCTTTTTGAATACATACTCATTGCTGATCTCTAATCCCTACTAAAACTTGATCAAACTACGCTTCTAACATTTCATTTATACATAAGCAATCTTCATGAATTTCAAATGTAAGCCGCAAGACACTACTAACATGAATTACTTTTCTGCATTGGCTATACTTCCCCATCACACACTTCAAACGAAACAACGTAGACAATATGCCAACATAATGAGTTCAATCAGTCAATATTAACGCAATTATATCGATTTTTGTTTTCTTTCTTTCGTTCTTTCTTTCTTCATTTACATCATGATTGTTTTTGTTCCACTATTTGTTGCAACTTCATTATTCGAATGTAGTGTTGCATGTGTGTGTTATGACTCATTACAGAAAAGAAACCCGCTTAACAAAAGCCTAGGCGTCCATGTGTATGAGTGCGTTAATAATCGCTTTAACGAACATGCGATTTTCTTAGCAACGCTCGTTTTATTTTTTTTTTTTTGTTTATATTGTTATGGTGCATGCAACACTTGCTAGCTCCCCCGAAAAACTGTACCATACTGGAGACTAACAAACAGCATGAAGAAGAAGAAAAGAAAACATAGAAATGCTTTTTCCATTTCATCTGGAATAACAGTTCATACGTTTGTCTGTCTGTCCGATTGTCGGTTTGTCTGTTTGCCTGTTGAAACATCTGTCGGTTTAACTGTATTAGTCAAGTCATTACAAGTCAATGCAACATGCAACTTAAACGCTTTTGGTTGTGCTGCTGCAGCAACTGGCAATACTCAGCACACACTAACAAATGCTTAAACACTGTGATTATTGCTAATGTTGTTGTTGTTGTTGCTGTTGTTGTTGCTTTTTTCAAAAACTCTAACAATTTTGTGGCACGTTATGGTTTCGATTTGTGTTTTTTTTGGCTTTTTGGAATTCTGCTGCACGTTGTTGCGTTTTTGGGTTTTTAATTGTTTAAATACTTGATTGTTGTTGTTGTTGTTGTTGCCATCGTTAAGTGCATAAATAAATTTGTTGCACACAGTTTTGGTATTTTTGTAACACAAAAACAAAACAAAAAAAAATGTTTTCGGTTTTTTTTCATAGAATTTTATAACAGCAGCAGCACATAATGACGCCTAATGACAACATGTCATTGGGAGTTATGAGTTACCAACAACATGAATGAATTGTTACCAAAAATTATGAAAAAACCACAGCATACACATATACACACCCACACACACGCACACAATCAATTTGATTGATTGTCCAACTGAAATGTGTTGATGTTCGCAACGTATGCAATGGAGACCAAATAGTGATCGATTAACTGTCACACATTTGAAGGGCGCTGCTACTAAAAATTCTTAATAAATATGAAATTAAAATTGATAATAACAACAACAACAACAGCAAATACTTGCATTACAGTTAGTTAAACACGACTGAAACATGCATTCGTAAGCTTAAGATCCCAGTATTTTGGGGATGAATGACACTACACTTGACATAACTCGTTTCAGAGAGTTGGACTGAATTTATACAACAAACAAACTTCCTATCGAAAGTAAAATGCATACCTAATGTTAAGCGTACATCAAGCCTGCATGATGGCATGAGACCCTTGGTTGGTCTCCTCTTATTCAACCTGCCTACCAATCTTTCCAACGTTTACACTACCCCATCACGATTCTAATTTAAAAAATGTTCAGTTAAGCAAAGAACCTGACAATCTTTATTAGATGTAAACCTTTCAAGCATCTTAACTTTTGCTTAGCTATCATACTGCATATTTGAGGTATCAATCATCAATCAATCTCCATTTCAATTTATTCGCCTGCAATTTTCTATACCGCTTAAGTTGATTCACCTTCAGCTTTCTTTCTATTTATGTTCCGCCCCTTATATGTAACCCCTCTCCACCCCTTTGAGAGTTACATTTCACCGACAATTAAAATACAAAAAATTTTCCCATGAATAATTTATTGTGTTGGGCAACACAACACATGAAATATTTCAATCATTTGGACTGCACCGTTTCGCCAATCATTCATTCATTTATTCAGTCAGTCAGGCAGTCAATTCCATTACGAGCTGCAACAAATTAAAGAAAGCGAATGAGTGTACAAAAAACAACAAAAAACAGAAATTAAAAATTTAATTGTTTTGCTATATTTTGTTGTTGTTGTTGTTGTTGTTTTTGTAATCAGTTTTTATACGCTTGTAATTGTTGCTTTCAATTTAAACATAAAAATCATAAAACGCTTCGTTGATTTCGAAATCGATCTGTATTTTGCTGTTTCAACTTCTTTAGCGCGTTTGTTTTTAAATTTTTTTTTTCTGTTGTTTTATTTTTATTTTTTCCGTTAAAAGGGAAATGGGAAAAACATGAACAACATGTTTACTTTGTTGCAAGGAAACGAGCATTTAAAGATAATTTGCAACAAATAAAAAATCAAAATCACACACACACACAATAAATAAATACTTTGATTAGAGGGAAAATTTAGTTTACAAAGGAAATCAATATGAAAAGTTTCTTTTACTGGAAAACGGATCAAAGATTAGCCATTAGAAGTATTGAAAAAGTGAAGGAAAGAAGTGGGAAATATAAGTGTGTATAAAACATGTGGCGGTATCATATTAAAAAAATAAGATGTATAAATTCAAATCAAATTATATGTGCATGTCAAACTTTTATGTGTCTGTCGAACTTCTATGCGTCTGTGAAACTTATATGTGTCTATCGAACTTCTCTGTGTCTGTCTAACCTCTAGGTGTCTGTCGAACTTCTATGTGTCTGTCGAACTTCTATGTGTCTGTCGAACTTCTATGTGCCCGTCAAACTTCTGTGTGTCTGTCGAACTTCTATATGTCTGTCGAACCTTTATGTGCCTATCAAATTTCTATGTGTCTGTCGGACTTCTGTGTGTCTGTCGAACTTCTATGTGTCTGTCGAACTTTTATGTGCCCGTCAAACTTCTATGTGTCTGTCGAACTTCTACATACCTGTCGAACTTCTATATGTCTGTCGAACTTCTATGTGTCTGTCAAACTTCTAGGTGTCTGTCGAACTTCTAGGTATCTGTCGAACTTCTAGGTATCTGTCGAACTTCTTTGTTCCTGTCGAACTTCTATGTATCTGTCGAACTTCTATGTGCATGTCGAACTTATATATATATCTGTCAAACTTCTAAAAGTCTGTCAAACTTCTATTTGTCTGTCGAACCTTTATGTGTCTGTCAAATTTCTATGTGTGTGTCGGACTTCTCTATGTCTGTCGAACTTCTATGTGTCTGTCGAACTTCCATGTGCCCGTCAAACTTCTAAGTGTCTGTCGAAATATATCTATCGAACTTTTATGTGCCTGTCGAACCTCTATGTGCCTGTCGAACTTATATATATCTTGCGACCTTCTATGTGTGTGTCGAACTTCTATGTATCTGTCAAACTTATATGTGTCTGTCAAACTTCTATGTGTCTGTCAAACTTCTATATATCTGTCGAACTTCTATGTGTCTGTCAAACTTCTATGTGTCTGTCGAACTTCTATGTGTCTGTCAAACTTCTATGTGTCTGTCAAACTTCTATGTGTCTGTCGAACTTCTACGTGTCTATCGAACTGCTATGAGTCTATTTATGTGTCTCTCGAACTTGTATGTGTCTGTCGAACTTCTATGTGTCTGTCAAACTTATATGTGTCTGTCGAACTTCTATGTATCTGTTGAACTTCTATGTGTCTGTCGAACTTCTACGTGTCTATCGAACTGCTATGAGTCTATCTATGTGTCTCTCGAACTTGTATGTGTCTGTCGAACTTCTATGTATCTGTCGAACTTTTATATGTCTGTCGAACTTCTATGTGTCAGACGAACTTCCGCCGCAACTTCTCTGGACGAAGCGCATTTGAAATATCAAATTTTCCATGACTCTGGCTTATAAATTTAACTGAATCTGACCTGTGACGCGGCTTATATTAGTTTCGAGAACTGCTGTGGTTTTGGGAACACCTCACAAGAAAAACTTTAACGGAGACAAATTGTACGAACTCGTTGACCAGTTCATTTAACCTCCCTGTGAGAATCCCGTGCTCTCAAATTGCTCGTGAGCCACGTCCAATGTGGCATGAGCTGTTAAACACGTAGCACCATTCGACTGAAACCACAAACCATTGGTATCAACACCATCCTGTTCTGACCAAAATGTATTACCGTATAGGCAATCATCGACCTACAGAGCAGCCCGTTGACTATGATGTCCTGGGCAACGACATTCTCAACAGTATGACGATGAAGCCGCCAACCCAAAATCCATACTAAACAGAGGTTTTATTGGAATGCATTGAATGCCCTTGGATTTCATGTGGACTGGTATCACCCTAAATTCAACGAATTTGTTGTTTTTGTAGAATTGAGACACATCGCTGAAGAAGATGATTTTTCGATAAAAATAAGAAGCAGTTGCCAACTGCCGTGGTGTAGTAGGTAGTGTGTTGGCTTACTATTCGTAAAGCCCGGGTTCGTATCCCAGGTCAGACATCAAAAATGAAATATGAAAAAAAAAATATTTCTTCGGCGACTTCCTCTCAGCAGATTTCTGGCAAAAACTCTGAGAGTAAAAAATAAACTGCCATGAAAAAGTTTCTCAAAATTCTGTCGTTCGGAGTCGACGTTAAACTCTAGGTCCCGCCACTCACGTATAAAATTAACGCACACAACATGAGTGGTGTGAGAAGCTAGGCCGTAATCCTGACTGAAGGGTTGTAATGGCCAATTATATATGTATGTATGCCAACTGCTCCTGAGCCCATTCAACGAATGCAGGTCGTTGTCCATGGTTTTATACCTTCAGTTTCACCTACCTACTAGACTTATGGCGACTGCGGGTACTAATAACGACGCAGAATTCGCCAAGTTGTGGTTTTTGAAATAACGAAGTCTTGACTCGTGTTCTCCTGCATACTCATGCGGACATCGGCGATGGTTTCCGCAGATCTAATGTTTCGTTTTTAAATCGATTGCTTACTGAATTAGTGGACCCATTTTGTGAACAATATTTAAAAAAATTGGACGGCGTTGATCGTCAATTTTAGTGCACGTCAGTGAATTTTCTTAAATTTTTTACAGCAAAACTTGCTTATCATCCTGTTGATTACAAAATTAAAAGAATAATTTTTCTTTTCTTTCCAGGTACGTTAGCAATACTGCGACAATTCTGATGAAATTATGTGAGTATAAAATATCGTAAGTCATATAGATAGCTAAGCCTTTACTTGTTATAGCCACTTCAGCTTGAGATGTGCGATCACATTGCACTTTTCCAGTTATGCTTGACAGTAAATTTTAGGTTACATCCTGCTCATTACCATTTTCATCACAGTATTTCCATCCAAGTTAGTCCCTTAAAGCTAACTGCGAAAGGAGTAAGTTAGTGTAGATACATGGTAACAAGATCAATACTCTCCTGTACCAACTAATAACGCCTTTAGTCCTGACTTACTTCACTTAAAATTTCAAAAGGGTACCTAAAAACCTAAAGGCTTTATTTTTTCAAGGTTAGATGAGAGAAAAATTATGGGTATTTGTCTTATACCGTGAATATAAGTGTATAGAAAAGTATTAACAATAATAATATAGGGTGGACCATTTAAAAGTTTAAATTTAAAAATGCAATGAAACAAAAAGGGTTCGAAATTTTGCCAAAATTCATTTTGTTGTTGTGAAGTGCAATTGTTCCGGTTAGAAATGGAATATTATTTCGGTCATATGGCTGACGCAGCTGGCCTTACTGTACCTCATTCAATCGTAGTAATTTTTATAGACTTTTTCTTGTGTATGGTGTCGTATCTTGGCAATGGCATCACGAATGTTGGCCTTCAAAAGCTCAATTGTCTCTGGTTTGTCGGTATAACACTTTTCTTTAACGGCCCGCCATAAAAAATTGTTCAACAGTGTCAATTCGCGGGTTCTTGGCGGCCAATTGCTATCACCATTTCGGCTAATTAAACGGCCATCAAACGTTTGACTTAATAAATCGATTGTGGCATGAGTTGTGTGGCAAGTTACACCACATCCTGTTGAAATCAAACATCGTTCACGTCAATACCATGAAGAGCGGGGGTACAAAAATATTGGTTATCATGGTGCGATAGATGTCTCCATTGACCGTAATGGTTGCGCCGTAATTATTTTCAAAGACCAAACAGTCACTCGTAATGCGGGCATTGGCTTCTGTAAGACCACGTGTGAATTTTCTGAGCCCCAAATATGGCATTTTCGCAATGTTTGGCAAATTCGACATCATAGTGTAGTTTCTCGTTGGTCTATTCCAATAAATACCAACCTTACATACATAATTGGCCATTACAACCCTTCAGTCAGGATTACGGCCTAGCTTCGCACACCACTCATGTTGTGTGCTTTAATTTTATACTTGAGCGGCGGGACCTACAGTTTAAAGTCGGCTCCGAACGACAGATTTTTGAAAAAATTTTCGTGGCAATTTTATTTACTTTCGCAGAGTTTTTGCCAGAAATCTGCTTAGAGGAAGTCGCCGAAAAAATATTTTTTTTTCATATTTCGTTTTGATCTCTGAGCTGGGATACGAACCCGGGCTTTACGTCTAATAAGCCAACATACTACCTACTGGACTACGGCGACGGCGAAAGCCGCACCAAACAGTCACTCGTAATGGGTGCATTGGCTTCAGTAAGACAACGTTGGATTTGCTGTGCCCCGAATATGGCAATTTTGCTATTTGACGTGTTTACCAAATCGGACAAAATTGACATCATCGTGCAGTTTCTCGTTGATCCATATATCCCAGTAAATCCCGACGTTGCTCAAGCGTAAATTGATTTATTATATTCAGTTTTCCAATTTAAGCCAATAGATGACACACTCGATAGAGAGGAATTGCAATAATAATTCAATTGAAAATTCTAGAAGTTGCCAGACCAAAAATAAATCAAGTATTAATAGAGCAAAACATAACGTTGCCAGTGAGCTGTAAAATTTTGATAAAGAAATTCAAGAGATTTGGAAGCGTTGTACGTTTGTTAATCTATTGATAGTAAAACGCTAGGCTGTACTCAACATTTTTGGTTTTATCACATGTCACGAATTATATTTTTTACACTAAAAATCCAAATAAATTACTCGTTTTTAAAGATTTCTGACAGGAAATGTAAAAAGTTTTCAGGAAAATTTTCTTCAAATAATTTTGACTTAATGACTCACCCACTAACTATTTAAATTAACACGTAGTGATGCTGTAGCATCAAGTTGTTTAAGACAAAAAATAGAAAAGTTGCGAATTCATTATAAAAATATCATCATCATCGTCTCTCTCTCTCTCTGTTGGCATTCATAAATATTTAAACGCGTAATCAATTATAAGCCGATAATCTTCCTCCGTTCGTATTTACTCATTAAAATTGGTCACATAATCAAATATTATTTAAATCTACATTTCAAGTGTAATTTTTCATTACAAAAACAACTAAACAGACAGACAGACAAGTGGGTTAGAGAGGGACAGCCATGCACACAAAACAAAACAAAGAAGTAAAAATCAAATGTTAAAATCTGACACACCGTAGACTGGGCTCTCCTCAGCTCAAACACTATTCCGAGTGCCATGTGCCATGTTTGTGTTCATAAATTATGAAAGGATTTTTGTTGACTCCCCTCCCCGTTCTGTTTGGTATGTGAATGCCACACTGAATGACTGACTGACTAGCTGTCTCTCTGTTTGTTTGTCTATCTGTCTGTCTGTCTTTCATTCTATTCTTCTTCTATATTTTCAGTATTTTCGTTGCGAGAGATTTTGTTTCTTTGTTTTTGTCAGTTTTATGTAGTTGTTGTTATTGTTGTTGTTGTTGTACAAATAATTCATTGTTATTTATTTGACGCTAAAAAGTTGTTTCAACAGCCGTAAGTAAGTGTTGCTGTTTTACGTGTTGGCCGAACGTTCTCTGTCGCTTGTGTCCGTCTCTCTATTTATATTTGTTTGTTTTTCCATGTCAATTATATTTTACTATCTCTTCAACTTAATCATACTCATCATCATTATCATACTCATCATCATCATCATCGAGCTCCATGATCCTCATACTTCATTTTCAACTCAGCAAGTCGTCGTCGTCGTTGTTGTTACATGCAGCATACCTATGCTAGAATACACCATGATACAAGCATCACGTACAAATAAGATTCATATACGTTCTATACTACACAAATTAAGCAGTGCCTTCAAAGAATGAAATCCTTTAAAATTTCAGATAAAAAATATTATTAAGGAAATGGAAAAATCATCTGCTTTTACATCGTTTAACATTAAAATTATAAACAAAAGCTACAAAAAAAAACAATGAACTTGTTTACCAGCATAAAAAATTATAAACAAGTAAGCAAAAATACACCAACAAACACTACAAGAATAAATGTAAACAATATATACACATAATTGGTCATTACAACCCTTCAGTCAAGATTACGACCTAGTTTCTCACACCACTTATGTTGTGTGTGTTAATTTTATACATGAGTGGTGGGATCTACAGTTTAAAGTCGACTCCGAATGACAGATTTTTGAGAAACTTTTAGATGGCAATTTTATTTGGACACTCATAGTTTTTGCCACAAATCTGCTGAGAGAAAGTCGCCGAAGAAATACTTTCTGTATTTTGTTTTGATGTCTAGCCTGGAGCTCGAACCCTGACTTTACGTCTAATAAGCCAACAAAGTACCTACTAGACTACGGCGACAATATATACAAACAATAATAATGAAACATCGATGATTACATTTATTGAGATTTCGAGAAAGCGAATCCGCGAAAATTCGCCTTCAAGAACATTCAACAGACTGTTTACGTTGCCATATAAAAGGCAAGGCAAAGCAGGCAACGGAGTTAGAAAAAGTTCAGTCAGCCTTGTGTGGAGGCACGGTGTGTTTGAAGAGGGTTATTGTAGTTTGAAGATCTCCGTTAAAAAGATCTGTCGAACAATTTCCTAGTAATTGTTATTGTTTATTCAAAAAGTATAAACAGATGAATACAAACGTAGCAATTGTTGTTGTTTACATCAAGTTGTGAGTAAATGCACACATAATTGTGCGAATAATAAAGATTTTTAATTAAAATTGAACACAAATTTATTTCTGCTTTTATTTGCAATCTACGAGCTCATATTTTAAACGTTTTTAAAAAGGTAAAAACGTAACAATTGGTCGCCGTAGTGTAGTAGGTAGTGTGTTGACTTACGAGACGTAAGGCCACGGTTTAAACACCAGGTCAGACATCTGCAATAAAATGAAATCTGTCGTTTGAAGTCGACTTTAAACTGTAGGTCCCGTCCCACACAACATAGGTCATAGTCCTGACTGAAGGGGGTTGTAATGGACAATTGTGTAGGTTTTAATATAGTCTGGCTAGGAAGGCCAACTTTTTCAGGATCCTGGATTTACTTAGTAAACAACCTAATCAAGGTATTTTCATATGTGAAAACAATAAGAAATTGACAGAAACCGAACACAACAGTCCATTAAAAGTGACGCAGCAGATGCCACCCAGTTTAGATGTGAAGTAAGGATTTTTAGCATTGAACCTCGTCCACCTTTCCCTTACCAAAGAAGATATTTGTTGAGCCTACTAAGAGTTTCAAAATTAGGCTTTCATAAACAGCTTCCAACCGAAAACAATGGGTATTTGGATCTTCAAAGGCTATCTTCAATGCTTCTATCGTATACAAAGTTTGAATTCCTTTACACCACTGCCAGGAGATGTTGTTTTTGTGATTTTTAATACTTTATGAGCACAAAACACAGACATGTTGTGTTGTGCTCTTGTATAAGTGAGTGAGTGATGCACTCCATGTTGAAGTTTATGTTGTATTTTGTCTCCTATATTTCTGCTTTGCTCTCTCTCTCTCTCTCTGTTCTCCATATAAATTTACATGAAATTTATTAATACTACACAGAACACACAAACACATACACACGGACATAACAAAGCAGGCAAAAAATAACTGCAATATGTATACAAATGAAGTGCATGCTTGTATGCATGTGCCAGCCAGTGTACATATATGATGAGCTGACTTTACATCATATCAAGCACAGTGTTGCATACTACCAGGGATGATGTGGGTACTACGTTCGTTTGTAAACAATCCTTATACAGTCTAGGGTGCAGTGACAATTTATTTGTTGCATTAAATCTACTGCTGCTGCTGCTGTTAGATGTTGTTTGTTTTGTTTTATTTGCAGTTTTTTTTTTTTCTTTGCATTGTTTTGTTTGTTTTCTCGTTGTAGTTGTTGTTATCTTAACTTGTTTTTGTTATTTATTTTGCAGCAATTGTTGTAGTAGATGTTGTTGCTGTTGTTGCTGTTGTAACTGTATTTATAAGCAAATGGCAGAATTGTTGCTATTGTTTTTACATTAATTGTGTTGTGTATGCAAATGAAATTAACACCTCCTGGTCTTTTTTTTTTACATTCCCTCTATCTCTCTCTGCCTATCTCTTTTGCCTTGGCATTCGAAGTCAATGGTATCGGCTGTTTTAATCGGTACTCTTGTAAATTATTTATTTTGTTTGTATTCGTAAAAAAGTCTGCAAATACAAAAGTTTTTACGCACACTAACACAGATGCATGTGTATATGAAATTCTATTTGTAAAGGGATTGCCTCTCTTCGGTTTAACAGGGTTAAAGCCTGAAATCGCCGTAGTCAAGTACGTAGTGTGTTGGCTTATTAGACGTGAGGCCATGGTTAAAACCCTAGGTCAGACATCAGAACGAAAATATGAAAATATTTCTTACGGCGACTTGCTCTCAGCAGCAGATTTCTGGCAAAAATTCTGTGAACAAAATAAAAATTGCCATGAAAAGATTCTCAAAAATAAATAATTCGGAGTCGACTTTAAACTGTAGGTGCCCCGCCACCCATGTATAAAATTAACACACCCGACATAAGTGGTGGTGTGAGAAGCTCAGTTGTAATCCTGACTATGTATACCAGCCTTGCACCAGTACAACTTAGAGAATCTCCAAATGAGGCATTAAAGGTATTGCCTTCTCAAAAGCCGCTGCATTGTAGTATAGTAAATGCCAGTAAATATTGGCTCTTCAAATTTGTGGCTATTTACGGCCCTGAACATAGTTTTGAATATCCGTTATTTAATTTGATATTAAATGTTCAAAATTAGTTTAAAAGTCCTTGAATTCCAATTAAAATATACAAATTCAAAGGCCTTCTTCAAATGGTTTCAATGCTTGTTTACCTAAAAGTAGGTTTAATTTATTTAGCAGCCTAAATATATGCTACACAAGTCTAGCCAAGTGAAATATATTTGACAATTAATAGAATTTAACAACGACAACAAATAACTTTTAAATCTCTTGTAAGCAAAGCTTTAAATTGCGTTTCATTTAATAGAGGCAAACCAGGTAAGGGTTTTTTGGCCATTTATGTATGTACGTATGTATGTATGTTTGTTGGTACAACAAAACAAATTCCGTTAACATGGAACAATAAAATCTTAAGCATTCCCCTGGGCAAATAATTCACCAACAATTGTAACATTAAGAAAATTAAATGAAAATAGAAAAGGATTTTCTTTTCAAGCTCTCGCTCTCACTCTCTCTCTCACGCTATGACGCTATGTCTCTCCGCTGTATTGCCAATAAATAAAGAGAGAAATGTACTCTACACACACACTATTTTATTTACACTCGTTTTAATCTCAAGGGTTTTAATAAATCTTTAACAAAGAAATACAATAACGGCAGCCTCTCTGCTCCCCTTTTCCCATTTTGGCATTTGAATCACAATAATAGAAAGGAATGGTAAGGAAAACTGATGGTTATTATCAGGTTAAACAAGGATAATAAAAACGATTCCAATGAAGAACGATTTCGATGAACTTCAGCAATGAAAAGAATCAATAAAAATTTAAATTTCTTTTAATGATTGCCTTAACAGTTTTCTAATACATAAGCAAAGAATGTGATTAAATACGTTAAAGCCGGCGTTAAACTATAAGGCTTGAAAAAATATCACGACTGAAAACTATTTCTATATACATGTAAACATGTGTGTTCTCGAAGTTGTCACGCGAAGCACAAGTTGAGCTCAGTGGCCGCTTTATAATACAGAATTATTGACTTTGCTGTAAAGAGCCGCCATGAATAGTTCAAGTTCGCCCAATCAACTCTGAAAACATGGACGGTTTGCTGCCGCTTAAGAGCCGGTACTGCTTCCATAGTGATTAATACTATATTTAGACATGCACTTATATTGAGTAAATGGCAATAAACGACATTATTGATCTCAATATTTCATACAAAATGTCAATTAATTATTGCTCAATAAATTCATAAATTGTTATAATATTGATTAAAACTTGAAATACAGCACTGTCATAAGTACGTTCAGTGAGAATATTACAATTTTCCGAGCACTTTCTATTGATATTTGACAACTCAAATATCAACAACGACAAACAAAAAAAAACAACACAACGAACAAACGAAACAATCTGCTGTTTTGTTTATCAGCTGTCAAATGAATATTGAATAAGCAGCTGCGTATATTTTATGTCTAAACACTTAGAATATTACAATCAACAAACCGAATATTGACTCAATAAAAGTGCATGTCTGAACATAGTATAAGTTCGCAATGTTACAATCAATAAAGCAAGGTACTGTACAGTGTCTATGCACTCTCTACCCATAAATGGGAGAATAGAACTTAGTAGACATATGGGTTCAACAAAAAGGTACCACATATAGCACATTACGCAATACCATGAACCTATTAAGTTAACCCTTAAGTCAGGATTGCATCCTTGCTTCTCACACCACTTATGTTATGTTTGTGGCTGTAGGTACCGCTTAAAGTCGGCTCTGAACAACAGAAACTTTTCATGGCAATTTTTAATTTCACTCTCAGATTTTTTGCCAGAAATCTAATGAGAAGAAGTCGCCGCAAAAATATTTTCTACATGTTTCCTTTTGTTGGAGATGTCTGATCTGGGGTGTTTGAATCGTGGCCTCACGTCTGACAAGCCAATACACTAGACTACTACGCAATACAGCATTATCCCAGTATTGGGCCAGTTGTACCAACATCGATAGATGGCCAGTGCAACATAACATATCAATCTATTGCTCCACTCCCTCTGCCTCCTCTTCTATATTCCGATGCATCCATAAGGCTAGCAGCTTATGGTATTGGAGTCCACAATCACATCATCTATCGAATAGGAAACAAATCGAACAAGGCCATCAACCGATGCGGTACAATAGTTCTCATGGAGCCCTTAAAGTTACGAGGCAATTTGGTTTTATATCTTACAGATCCTGGAGACCTCGGTGTCACTTACATACATACGTAATTGGTCACTACAACCCTTCAGTCAGGATTACAAACAAGCTTCTTACACCACTTAAGTTGTGTGTCGTAATGTTATACATGAATGGCCGGACCTATAATTTACAGATTTTTTGAGATAAACTTTTCTTGGCAATTTTATTTACTTTCACAGAGTTTTTACGAGGAAGTCGACGTAGAAAATTTTTTTCATATTTCAATTTGATCGCGATGCCTGACCTAGGGCCACTTAACTAACAACGAACATCACTTAGGAATCGTCAGGTCTCCGCCTGAAGATCTCTGCATTGTCATCCAATCGTAAAGAAGCTTCAGTTTAAGATCTTTTTACACAAAACCCCAGCAAGGACAGCGCTAAAGAGGAATTTTCAAGGCTCAAGAAGTCACGGGCGAAAGATCTACGTTACTAGAAGAGCTAGAACTATGTATATGACCTTACAAGGATAGGCGAGTAAGTATAGGTAACCCAAGAACATATTCTCTGTTATTAAAAGTTACTTGGGACTACGATACGAAGGATTCAAAGGCATCCTGAATCTATATTTTCAAGAAACATAAAGATTGGTTAGGGAATTCTATGTTTGGAGAAATGGGAATTGGTTGTATGTAGTTGAATGACGAAATAGTTACTAACGGGAGCTATTAAAACCGGATTTTATGGACTTAGTTAAGCAATGCTTTTTGAGGCGGCTGCAAATTTAACATAACCAACCAACATGGGTTCCAGAGGCATTCCGGGTACCTGCATAGCGGATGAACTGGCCAGAAGGTCCACAACCATCGAACTCTCTGATGAATTCTCGACATTGGGTATCCCTTTGGATACCTACAAGCTTATAATTGACAATGCGATCGTGGACCTTGTCATCAGTAGATGGGCAGATTTGGAGACGGGCAGAATGACGCATAAAATCTAGCCAAGGCTGAATAAGAGGAGCCAGGCGGCTCTGCTTAAACTTCAGAGAAGGAGGCTCAGCACTTTTGTCGGGGTTATTACAGGCCATTGTATTATAGGAACGCATGCAAGGCATATTGGTGTTGGACACCTTGCATATGATTTCTGTAGGAGCTGTGAGGATAAGGAGGAGGATGAGACTTTTCTGCACCTATTGTGTACGTTCCCGGCACTTGGTCGGAGGAGAAAGAGGCGCCTGAGTGCCTACTATGTATGGAGGAACTGGATGAACTATCATGCATTGATATGGTCAGTATGGGTCGCTTCATCTTAAGATTTGAGGGGTTCCTGGACTAGGGGAAAATGTGAAACTGTGGTGTTACAAATGGCCCTCCATCGAGGGACAACCACTTCTACCTACCTGCATGGAAAGTTGCACATATCACGGTAGCCAAGCCATGTAAGATTAAGCTACTTCGTGGCAGCCATATTCTACGCAGAGGGGTAATGAAAAAACAATTCAAAAATCTTCTCAAAACAGGTTTTCTAACCCAAATAAAGAAACCTTTAATTACAACGACTAATACATAACACACACAGACCTTGTTACGCCATAAAATTACGACTGCAAAGCAAAATGGAGACACCAAGACAACAACAACAACAACAGCAAATAAATTCGTTTAACATTTTGACCGGAAGTTCAACAAAAAGTTCAAATTGTTACAATCACACATGCAGGCCTATGCGATGATATATGTAAACAAATACATGGGTATTCTCCATAAAATAACTGGAAATACCAACATAAATACACATTATCACACACACACATATGTACATTGCAAATCATACAGAATAAATATTAACAAATAAATAAACACACACTTTATGAGAGAAAGAGAGAGGAACAACTAAACTTAACCTCTAGAAATTATGGGGCTTCTTAAGGTCCTTAGAGAAGCATAAGATTTTTGCTGTAAAAAAATTCTCAAATATTACGGAAACCTTTTTCTTTCGATTCTTTTTTTGGGGAGTTAAATCCTCTTTAAAGGGTTAACCAAATATTAAAGTTTATTTGAACGTTTTTTTTCTAACAATTTCTCTAAAATATCCAATCCTTGAGCATGAAATAAACTTGAGAGTGTAGAGAAGCAAAATAGAAGAAGAAAAAAGAAATGGAAAGAAATGTAATGAAAACGAAATGAAACGACCGTACAAATCTTTTTAACAATATTCAAGCAATTGTTAACATTGAGACCCTTTTCAAAACATACAATTCCAAATCTCAATTCTCTTTCTCTCTCCCCGTCTCTTTCACTTTGCCTATCTCTCGGTCTCATTTTATTGTTTTCTGTGGAGTCTTTTTCTTTGCTTAGTTCAAAGTATTTGAGTTGAAAATAAATGAACCGAAAATATACGAAAAACAAACAAAATTCAATTGTTCTTGAAGAACAGTGGGGCAAAAGTAAGAAATTTTTGAAAAATTCATAATACACATTAACAGCCATATAGTCAACATAATCCATTAGATTTGAGGCCATGGTTCAAAACCCAGGTCAGACATCTCGAACAAAACGAAACTTGAAAAAGTATTTCTTCGCCTCTTCCTCTTCCTCTCAGCAGATTTCTGGCTGAGAGTAAATAAAATTGCCATGAAAAGTTGCTCAAAAAGCTGTCGTCGTTCGGAATCAAATTCACCGAGAACTTCAGGTTCTCTAAGATATAAAACCAAATGGCTTCGCAACTGTGAGGGCTCCTTGAGAACTTTTGCACCAAATCAGTTGATGGCCTTGTTCGATTTGTTTCGAGTTATTCGTTCGACGATGTGATTGTGGGCTTCAATACTATAATCCGTTAACCTTATGGTCAAGGAAAATGCAAAAATGGAATCAGAGACGGTGGAAAAATATCGAAATATTGGATGCCACTGGCCCAATACTGAGACATTGCGGTGTAGTAGTCTAGTGTGCTGGCTTATTTTAGGCGAAGCCATGGTTCAAATACCAGATCAGACTACTCCACCAAAAGGAAACACGAAGAAAATATTTCTTCGGCGACTTCCTGTCAGCAGTTTTCTGGCAAAACCCCTGAGAATGAAATAAGATTGCCAGGAAAAGTTTCTGTCGTTCGGAGTAGATTTTAAACTTTGGTCTCACTCCTCACAGATAAATTAACGCACACAACATAAGTGTTGGGAGAAGCTAGGTTGTTACGCAACAGCCCTACACCTTAATTGTTATCCAAATATCAGGCATAAAATTTCTTACTGCCTTTATATCCATACTTAGTCATGATTTGGTTTTCAGTAGGTCACATGAAATTACCAGTTACCTTTAAGTGAAGTTGATTTCCTAGTCCTCCCATCAAAGTTCCTGTTTAAATATCACATAATTCATCTAAAAAGCATGCAGATCCCAGAGGAGAGAGCATCAACAACGTACCTTACAAGAAAGTCAGACAGCGCCATCTATCTAGTCGCTGATAAACTACGTAAGATAGGCATTTGCCATATTATCGTTGTGCCATTTAAGTTTTCTTTTAAAGGAGATGTGGAATGAACTTTAACTACTCCTCCAGAAGAGCAGATGTGTCCCCTTATAGGTGAAGGCCCCACTTAAGCTAAAGGTTATCACAAGAAATCATTCCAACTTTAAAAAAGTGTCACTACGACTACGACTATTTTTATGTTGAAGAGTTCATTCCAAACAGAACACGGAAGTAGAGGCAAAGCATAAACAGCTCCTTCACGTCGAGAGCTGAGGTATTGGCACATGAAGTGAAATATCGTCGCATTCTCCTTCTCAAATTCATGATTTCTGTTCGGGAATATCGAATACATCAGCCGTCAATGCCCTTCAATAGGACAGTGGTCTATGGCAACCGCAGTCGTGATATGATGGCCTTATGATTCCGAGAAAGAAGACAATTATTCTTCTGCTCTCTCCAGGTCAATCTAATATACCCTAGCAATACTCTGCATGGACCCTCTTGGCGATAATGAAGTTGAGCCTCGTTACAGTTGTTCGACAGAGACTTCCTAAGTTTGGCCATCTAGTTGAAGCCACAAATTAGTTGCGATTTATTCACTCTGTTTAGCCAAATCATTATGGATGAGTATTCGTTCCATGAGTCCTGAAGCAGTGGGTAACTGCGACTAATTTTCATCAAAAAATTCTGAATATGTATGAAGGGCAAATGCCCATACAGCCTGCTTTATGCGATACCCAGAGAAGTCATGGCCTTTCAATCGAACAAAAACTTTTTTATTCGAATTTAAAGACCCTTTGCAAGGTGTACACCCAGTTGGAATGAGGCTCCTTAACATCAAGGAAATTTTAAGCTCTATTTTCGCCCGTGATCAATTCACCATCTACGAAAGAGACTTCCCTATCTCCTAAAAGCCATATCGGAGTTAGCTTTGAGTTATTATCCGATTTTATATACATAAATGATCATAAGAATCCCTCAATCAGGACTACGACCTAGCTTCTCACATCACTTATGTTGTGTGCGTTAATTTTATACATGAATGGCGGGACCTATAGTTTAAAGTCGACTCCGAAAGACAGATTTTTGAGAAAATTTTCATGGAATTTTATTTTCCTCTCAGAATTTTTTCCAGAAACCTGCAGAGAGGAAGCCGCCGAAGAAAAAAAATTTATTTCATCATTTCGTTTCGTTCGATATGTCTGACTTGGGATATGAACCGTGGCCTCATGTCCAATGAGACAACATACTACCTACTAGACTACTTTACTTAATTGGTCATTAACAACCCGATTAACGGCTTTGGGCCTGCCTTAACCCATCCTTCCACCCGCCTTTGTTTCTTGCGCGCCTACGCCAGTTGACCTACAGGCCTTCCTCGATTTGGTTCTTACAACGCAAACTTCGCCGACTTCCGCAGATCCCCACATAAAATACCCGTCTCGCAGGAGTATCCTCCTCCATTCGAACGACATGGCCGAGCCATGAGGAGCTCATACAGCTCACTGTTGGATCGTATAAGGAAATCATCGCCAACTCGCACTGTACATAAGATCTTACGTGGAATGTTTCTCTCGAATACTCTTAAGGCTGCTGCATTAGTGCTTAATAGAGTCCACGTCTCTGAGCCCTAAAGAAGGCCGGGTAGGATGAGCATTTTGTAGAGTACTATTTTTGTCATACGATAGAGGTCTCTGCTACTCAATTGCCTATTGAGACCATAGTAGCACCTGTTGGCAAGAGTGATCTCCTGCGCTTGATCTCCAGACTGACATTATTTGTGGTGGTAACGGCGGAGCCAAGATAAATAAATTCCTTGACCTTATCGAAAGTAACGAATATTTTTTCCGTTCAATCTGTGAATATATTATGGGGTCCCACTGTCAATATTTAAAAATGACGTCTGTCTGTCTGTCGGTCGATCTGTCTGCTTGTAATTGTTTGCAAAACTGCAGTGCATTACACACACATACCAAATGATTGTACCGAGTATTTGTAAGATTGTATGTCTGTATCTCTATAAGTATATGGCATATGTTTGTGTGGGTGTATGTGTTTTAATATTTGTATGGGTACATTTATTTGCGTATATGTATGGTAAGTGAATGTGTATGTGTATGTGTGTGTGTATAAGGATTTGTTATTGTTAAAAATCTCTGGGGTTTTTCATTCGATTTCTTTATTTATTTTTCCTTTTCAAGTTCTCTTCTCCTATTTGTAGTTGTTATTATGCGATGCTCTTATGCTTCTTTTGCTTCTTATTTTTCTTGGTTTTTTTTTTGTTGTTTTTGTTGGTTTTTTAATATAATTTTCTTTAGTTTTATTATTTGTTATTATTATTGTAGTTGTTGTAACTGATTTTCATTACATTTCGTATGAACCACTGGCCCACACATACAAAAAACATTCCAACAATCATTTCATTCATTCAGTCATGCACTCATACACTCAGTCCTCAGTCGTTCATTCATTCATTTCGTTTGTTCGTTCCATCATTTCAATCGCAATTTATTTTCCATCTGCTGAAATCGTAACAGACAACAATTGCCAGAGAAAACCGACGAAAAAAACCATGGAAGAAGAGCACAAAAGTGTACAAAAGAGTACATGATTCTCCTTGGAAGATGAAAAATCCTTTTGTTTGTGTTCAGTTTTTCCCTTTTTCTTTACGATTTTCTTTCTGTAATTTTCTTTAGCTTTAGTTTCTAATCGAAAACTAAAGTTTCTTTCCAATTAGAAAACAGAAAAATGGAAAACGAAAAATTAAACTGAGGGCAGCTGATTTAAATTTATGCACCCACTGTTGTATTATGCACCCCTAAATAATTAAAGTGCAGCATAGCAGGGGCAGAAGCATAGATAGTTTCGAAGATTTAAGGTGGTCAGTTACAGGTCATGTAACTTACACGATTGGCTTACAGTTCATGGCATAGCTCTTCGATATGAAATTTCCTTTATTTGCTATAAATTATAGAGGTTACGTGATATGACACTTAAAGTGTTTAATTACAATTCCAATTTGCACTCAAGTTTCTAATTCAGCTGTGAATGCAAGGACATATTCACCCCAGTTTTCAAATTTTCAACATAGCAAGGAAGCCCGATGGCTTCCATGAAAAGGGAAAACATCAACAAATATTATTTGAAATATTACAAGAGAATTAGATAAACTCACCTCATGCAATAGAGAAATATATGTATACAGAAATTCTTCATGATATATGGCAACTCTGTAATTCTAGAAAATGCTTTTTTTAAGCGTTAACTGCTTCCCTGGAAAGATTTTTATAAGCAACAAGGCCAAGGCCTCATGCAATAGAGAAATTCTTCACGATATATGGCAACTCTGCCATTCTAGAAACTGCTTTTTTAAAGCGTTAACTGCTTCACTGGAAAGATATTAATCTCAAACAATTCAATTTCTATTGCAATTTCTCATGCAAAAGACAATTCTTTACGATATATGGCAACTTTGTCATTCTAGAACCTGCTTTTTTCAAAGCGTTAACTGCTTCCCTAGAAAGATTTCAATCTGAAACAAGGCCAAGACCTTATGCAATACAGAAATTCTTCACCATATTTGCCAACTCTGTCATTCTAGAAACCGCTTTTTAAAGCTTTAAGTGCTTAGCTGGAAAGATTTTAATCTGAAACAAGGCCAAGGCCTCATGAAATAGAGAAATTCTTCATGATATATGGCAACTCTGTCATTCTAGAAACTCCTTTTTTAAAGCGTTAACTGCTTAGCTGGAAAGATATTAATCTGAAAAAAGGCCAGGGCCTCATTCAATACAGAAATTCTTCACGATATATGGCAACTCTGTCATTCTAGAACCTGCTTTTTTTTTAAGCGTTAAGTGCTTAGCTGGAAAGATTTTAATCTGAAACAAGGCCAGGACATAACAGCAAAAGGGGGATGCTGTGTAACTGCGTTTCTTTAATATATCCATAATAGGTCGCTATAACCCTTTAATCAGGATTACGACCCAGCATCTCACACCACTTATGTTGTGTGCCTTAATTTTATACATGACAGGGATGACCTAGAGGTTGTAGTCGTTTCCTAGCGGCAGATTTTTAGAGAAATTTTTCATGGCAATATTTTGCTTAATTTCGAAGTTTTTGTCAGAAATCTGCTAAGGGGTAGTGGCCGAGGAAATATTTGTTCATATTTCGTTTTATTGGAGATGTCTGACCTGGGGTTTGAACCGAGCCCTCATGTCTAATAGGCCACTACAATGCCTACTTGACAACGATGTCTAATACGTTTACAAAGAAAATGAAATTGAAGAGGAAAAATAAAAGTGCAGAGATCGAGTAAGGAATCGTTTGATCGTTGATTATGGTCGTCATAACGTCCGTGCATCACCGGAATCTATACACTGCCGAAGATACCGGTTTTTTGAGACAAAGTGTGGCAGATAATCCGCACATTTCTCTTCTACGGAGTTCTCAGTAATGGGGCCTATGTTCTGGCTTGTTGTACTATATTTTGCATTTAAATTTGCACCTCCGCATACACAAAAGTTCAACTGTGGCAACAATTAAAGACGGCTGGAATTTATTGATTGAGTGCTAGAGCAACAGACTTTCACAGGCCAATTTTTTTCTCCCACGAATCTCATTTCACACGCGGTAATTACTTTATCAAATAAAATTGCCGCATATGAGTATTGCGGAACGCAGAAGGGATTGTGAGATTTTATAACTGTTTACTTACATACTGTTGATTGGTCATTACAACTCTTCAGTCAGGACAACGACCTAGTTTCTCACACCACCCATGTTGTGTGCCTTACGTTTATACATGAGGGGCGGGACATACAGTAAAAAGATGTGTCCGAACTAAAGGTTTTTAGTGAAACTTTTCAAGCCAATTTTTTATTTACTCCCAGAGTTTTTGCCAGAAAACCGCTGAGAAGCAGTCGCCCAGAAAATATTTTTTCGCATTTCGTTTTGTTGAAGATGTCTGACCTGTAGTTTGAACTGTGGCCTCACGTCTAAGAAACCAACACCCTACCTACTAGACTACGGCTACTTTTCCGGATAATTGTATCTCCTCTCAGAGCTTTTTTTTGAAAACTGCTGAGCGAAGGTCACTGAAAGAAATATTTTTCTGGTGTTTCGTTTTGTTCGAAATGTAGGAGCAAGGGGTTGGACCGCATCTTATAAACCAGCACATTACCTACTAGAATTTTCAAAGAAAAGGTCATCGTTTGATCAATCGCTTGGTGTTGTATAGTTTCTCACACAAACCGAACGACAGATTTTTGTAAAATTTTGCATGGAAATTTTATCTACTGTCAGTGCATTAGCCAGAAATCTGCTGAGAGGAATTCGCAGAAGAAATTTTTTTTTCGTCTGACCTGGGGTTTGAACCCTGGCCTCATGTCTAATAAGCCAACACACTACCAACTAGACTACGGCGACATTGGATTCAGTAATCATGAATTCATGAAGCTTAGGCTGCCTAGCTACCAAAGCATTGAGAAGCGAAGCATGCCTCCTATCTAGAGCAGCAAAACCTGATCTGTTGCGTTAGGTGCAGGAAATGGAGGGCGAGGCTGATTGTAATCAGCCTTCGAAAATTAGTCATGTTTTTATTTAACGCATTAAAGAAATGTTTTTATGAGACAACGTGTATGGGACGGCGCCAACTAACTTAGTATGTTAGGTTAGGTCAAAGCGGTATCTTTGATTACCAAAGCTTACTTGAGCATGCATAGCAGCCCGTTGTGACGACACAGATAAGCGCAGTTCCTTTACTGGCCGAATTCCACTAAACTAGGGAAGAAGTTGGTCAGTGCAAGGGCTACCCAACTAACTAAGTTCCTTTCAGAGTGGAAAGAGAAAGAGAAAAAGTAAATGGTGAGGAGAGAAAAGTGCAATGTATAGTTACTGGACTTTAATCTTTTTACATTTATAGATCAGTTCTTCAGAAGTTGCTTCGACTAGCTTAACTTTACTGATTTTTTACCTGACCTTGCATACTTTTGGGATCGAAATTTATTGCATACTTTTAGGGGGAAAGAGAGTGAAATGTGTCCTTAGGAAGCTAGGTTACGAATTTAGTTAAATGTAACACCTCTTCTTTCCCGTTTTGTACTTGAAACGAGTCTAAATTGTGTCGTTTTTATCGTAAGCCTTTCGCCATTTTCCGTTTAAAGCCATTTACTGATTTTTACCTGACCTTGGTTTAAGTTTTAAGTCTTCTCCTACATTTCCTGGAATATTTTTAAATAAATTTCGTGTGAAAGAAAAAAACTTCATCTTTTCTGTTTGGAAAACAACAAAAGTTTTGTTAATTGAAAATAATGACTTCCATTAAGCCAAAGAACTCACGAAAGCAGACACAATAAATGAAAAAACTTTTTTTAGTTTTTCAGCGAAAAAAAATTCCAATTTTTTGTATTAAAATTTATAGAGAATGGACGCCGGCAAAATGGGGTTTTAACAATAAACTCATAAATATTTATAAAAAAGAAAATTTAATTTTTTTAAGCGCAAATAATTAAACCTTAAACGAGATGTGGTTTCAAAAAAAGAAAAGAAAATATTTTCTTTCTTTTTATTTTCTTTTTCATTTTTTTTTTAGTTTCTTTGTCTATTGACCTGCTTACAGTTGATTTTTTCCTGAAGAAATCAAATTCCATTTGTTGGCTTTACAAATTATCATCGTTATCGTCGTTATTGTCATTCGAATAGAAGAAATCGAAACAAAAATATTCGATAATCACTTGAATTAACGCTTCACTAAATGCAAAATAAGTTTCCGTGAAAAATTCCATGGCATTAATACTGGCTCAGGCTCTCAGTAGTAGTTTCGCTCTTTAATAAGAACAAAAATTCAAAGGAAGCAGATTGCTAAAGAAGAATTCCTTTTTTTTCCTCATTGCAGAGATGCTTGACAGAAAATATTTTTAAGAAAAAAAAATGTTTCTTTTTTTTCATTCTCTGTTGTGACCAAAGAATGAAAGTTCAACAATTAAGCAAAAATAAAGAAAATATGGGAAATAGAAAAGGAAATTCGGTAAAGGAATTGTTAAAACTCATCATTAAAGAAATACCAGCACAGAGAGAGAGAGAGACAAATTTTAAATTATGAAAAATTTATTGCATACTTTTGGAAGCAAAATTTATTGCATACTTTTAGGCGGAAAAGACAGTGAAATGTGTCCTTATTAAGGTGAATAAGTTAGGTTATGAATTTAGTTAAATATAACACCTCTTCTTTCCCTTTTTTTACATGAAAAGAGTCTAAAAAGTATCGTTTTTATCGTAAGCCTTTCGCCCTTTACCGTTTAAAGGCATTATTCCATCAGTCAGTGTATTTTCAGTGGGTTTTCTAAGCTAAAAACAGTTTTAATTCTGTTTTCCAGGCATGAACAGAATTTAAATCTACACCCTTAAGTTCTATAAGCATGGAAACGAAAGGTTTAAGGTACACTATATGAAGAATACATTACAACTTCTCAGGCAAGCGCTACCAACTTATTCCTTCAGATTTCACGTCTTATAAGACAAAACACTATCTACTAGATCACGGCAACTTCGAGATAAATGCCGAACAGAATTTGCATTAAACATGTCTAAAGTCCATCTTAGGAGCACTGTTCTTTGAGTCACACTACCGGAGATTGGGAGTTCTGAAGAATCTATAACAACGAGTATGAAGAGGAGTCCTTCAGACCGTACATAGTACATACTTAATTGGTCGTTAAAATCCTCATCCACAGGTAGGATTACGACCAAGCTTCTCACGCCACTTATGTTGTGTGTGTTAATTTTATACATGACTGGGGGAACCTAGAGTTTAAAGTCGAGTCCAAGCGACAGATTTTTAGCGAAACTTTTCAGGGAAATTTTATTTTATTCTCAAAGCTTTTGCCAGAAATCTGCTGAGAGGAAGTCGCAGAAGAAATATTTTTTCATATTTCGTTTTCATGTCTAACCTGGGTTTTGAACCGTGAACTCACGCCCACTAGACTACGGCGACTTCGGTATAAATGCCGAACAAAATTTGCATTAAACATTTCTAAAGTCCATCTTAAGGAAGCCAGTTATAATGGAGCACTGATCTTTTAGTGCACATTATCGGAGATTGGGATTTCTAAAGAATCTATAACAACGAGTATGAAGAGGAGACCTTCAGAACATACATAATTGCTGGTTATAATTCTCCTCCATCAGGCAGTATTACGACCAACCTTCTAATGCCACTTATGTTGTGGATGTTAATTTTATACATGACTGGGGGAACCCAGAGTTTAAAGTCGAGTCCAAGCGACAAAGTTTTAGAGAAACTTATCATAGCAATTTTATTTATTCTCGCAGAGTTTATGCTAGAAATCTGCTGAGAGGAATTCGCCAAAGGAATATTTTTTCAGATTTCGTTTTGATGTCTGACCTTGGGTTTGAACCGTGAACGCACGCCCACTAGGCAACGACGCTTGGAGATAAATGCAGAACAAAATTTATGTCTAAACCTGTCTGGAGTCCCTCTTATGAAATCCGGTTATAATGGGGCACTGGTTTTGAGTGCACACCACTGGAGATTGGGATTTCTGCAGAAGCTATAATAACGAGGACCTTTAGAGCATATTTTCCTTCAGTGACTTGTACTTGGAAGCCGGAGGCGAAGGATTCTTTGGCACATAAAATTAATTGACTAATCGTGTCTAGTGTCAAAGGAGAAATCCAGACCTTCACAAAAACGTCAGGGAAGACATTCAGGAGGTATTGTCTTGTATTTGGACGAAGGATTCTTTGGCATCTGAAATTAATTAAGTGAACAAGTCTAGCCAAAGGAAATTTCCATAAAATCCAGACCTTCATAAAAATATCAGTAATTGTCATTCAGGCGGCATTACAACGTGACCTTTTAGAATCTAAATAAGGTTGGCTTATTGAGACGGCTATTCATTCAAGCTAACTTAACCTAACCTTAGACTTTTGCAGAATCTATAATAACGATGATGAAGAGGAAGCCGTTAGAACGTGTTTGCTTGTAGTGTCTGGTACTTGGAAGCCAGAGACGAAGAATACTTTGGCATCTAAAATTGATGGAATGTGTCTAGCCAAAGAAGATTTCCCTAAAGTCCGGAACTTCATAAAAATGTCAAGGGAGGACATTCAATCGGTATTTTCTGGTACTTGCAGGTCAGAGGCGAAGAATACTTTAGTACTTGAAATTAATTAAGTGAACTTGTCTAGCCAAAGAAGATTTTCATATAGTCCGGACCTTCATAAAAATATCAGGGGTGCCATACGGGCGATATTGTCTGGTTGTTGGAGGTCAGAGACAAAGAATACTTTGGCACCTGAAAATACTTATGTAAACGTGTTTAGCCGAAGGAGATTTCCAAAAAATCCAGACGTTCATAGAAATGTCTGGTACTTGCAAGCTAGACACGAAGAATACTTTGGCACTTGAAACTAATTATGTGAACGTGTCTGATCGATGGAGGTTTGCATAAAATCCAGATGTTCATAAAAGTATTTGGAATTGCCATCAAAACGATGTTACAACGGGAGCCTTTTAGAATCCAAATAAGCTCGTCTTATTGAGACGTCTGCCCATTCAACCTAACTTAGTCTAAACCCCGGCCAAATGAGATTTCCATAAAATCCAGGCTTTCATAAAAGTATTAGGGGATGCCATCCAAACGGTATTACAATGGAGTCTTTTAGAATCCAAATAAGCTTGGCTTATTGAGACGACTGCCCATTTAATCTAACTTAGCCTTATCCCCGGCTTAGATGTTTGCAAATGAGGATAAAGATGAAGCAACATAAAATGTATTCCCCGAATGACTTTTATTCTTCCAATTCTAACTGTAATGAACTTACTATTCCGATTACTTTCCAGAGAATTAAAGTCAAGGTAGGCCTTTTCAGAGGCGATTAAATGTAGTAGTCCCAGAGAACATTATGGGGTATACTACGAGCTTCACGTATGCAATTTTTTTGAAGGATTAAAAATTATTTTCCTTCTTCCAACTTTGAAGCTGAATTACTTGGTTTTGTAGAAAAGCATTGGAAATGTTTTTATTTATAAAATAAATATATATGGAGCCTGGTCCATTTCCCATAGGGGTAGTATATCTCTGAATGAAATATTCGTTTAAATCTAAAATTTACCTGGCTGTGGCTGTGTAAAGAATGCTTTCTATTGACCACTGCCATACAAAATGCAATGCAATGGGAGTGTATTTGTATTAGTAAAACAGTTTTAACCACTTTGATACAATTTGATCCACTCATACAATGAACTCAAACACAAATCCACATACACTAAC
The DNA here is from genome assembly GCA_936449025.2 of Sarcophaga subvicina. Lineage (NCBI taxonomy): Eukaryota > Metazoa > Arthropoda > Insecta > Diptera > Sarcophagidae > Sarcophaga > Sarcophaga subvicina. Next base: position 94,000,030 of record OW388084.2, on the reverse strand, counting down.
ACGTGTATAGGTATGTCATGGTATGGCTTGGCAATTGTATAAATTCAAGGAGTATGTTTATTATTTCGACATTCATTTATGTATGCCTGACTGTATAGCAAATAAATACTCATATTTGTGTATGTATGCTTATGATCCTACATAGCCTATCAATATATACGTAGTATACATGCATGTGTGCATAAGTGTATGTGTTCATTTTAAACCTGCCTTGTGTGTGATTGTGGTTTTATTGGTTAAAGTTAAAGTGACAGCAATATTTTTGGTTAAAATTTAATTATGTTTTGTTGCATGTACACATGCACACATACACACACGCACATAAACACAATAAAAATTATAGACACCAACGGACACACATATTCATTTACGTTTACGATTACGTTGCCCGAAAATGCAAAATAGAAGTTCAAATGTCAGGCATACATTTGAGGTTAAAACAAATGATTATTGTTGACCTGATGTTGCCAAAAACGAAATAATTTTCTACAACAAATTGTTATATTTTTTTTTTGCTCATATTATTGTTGTTGTTGTATTTTGCTATTGACTATCATAGAAGAGACATCAAAAAGGGCAAGAGACAAACAAACGGATTTTTTTTTCTAATATCAAGCCGAACCCCACATGATTATTCAGTGAGCAGTTAAAGCGCATTAAAGAAAACGCAGACGAAGAGGCCAATAGAATACGTGTACATCAGCTTTAATAGAATGCTCGCCTACAAAACCAAAGGAAAAAGAATTTGAGAGAAAAAAATTTGAGTTTTAAAATTGCATTCTGAGGAGACTAAATAGCCTGATGTGGTGACTTTCCTAATCAAACGGATCCATGCCACAGTCACCCATAAGGACTACTTGTTAGGTAGGTAAATAGGTAGATGTGGCTGGCCATCCAAGAGAATTGCATTGGCCCCATTGTGTTACCACAGTTTTCCGTTATCCCCTAGTCTCGAAACCACTTGGGACTCTTGATCAAGCGATTTAAGCTGCCAATGTTAATCCTTGACAGTTCATCCATGTGGTAAGCACCCAAGCACATCTTTCTCCTCTGGCAAAGAGCCGGGCATGTACCCAGCAGCTGGAGAACAGTCTCCTCCTATTCCTCATCTCAGCTTCTGCAGGAATCAAAGTGTCCAAGACTCATGCATGCGTACTCGTAATGCAATTCCCCATAATGACCCCGATAACCACACTGAGCGCGCCCATTTGGTGTTTAAACAGACCCATTGTATGCCCTTCATCCTGCCTTGGCCAGATTTTACACGCCGCACAGTGGGGTTTTTGATACCAAAAGTGGAAATTAATTCAAGGTAACTTTCCCTGTTTCTAATTTTAACTTTTTTCAGTTAAATTCACTTTAAGAAGTAAAACTAATAAATTTTTTAATATTATTTAGTACAAATTTTAATTCCCATTAGTCTATTTAAAAAAAAAATGCAATATTTCCAAAAAATTAAAAAAAATAATATTTATTCTCACATTTCTATTCCTTATCCGATGCTTTATAATCATCATCATCAATTATTATTATCATCATCATCACTATAATTAGTATAGGTATCATTATTATTGGCATCTTCTGAACCATCGACATTTGATTAAAATCTTATCAATTGAATTGCTTCCATAGAACAATTATGGGTTTTTTCTCTTTCAATTTTCTCATATTTGATATTACTGGATCTGAAGTATCTAATAGTCTTTTAAATATGTCTTCACTTGATTTTTCTCCAGAACATTTTCGCAAAAATGCTCCCTAAAATTTTTGAAATCTTTGTTTCGAGCTTCTTGTGCTTCTTCCGTCAGCTGTCCAATTGGTAGTAAAGTATGGTTTATTATTTCTGGTCCATATATTAAACATTTATGGATAGTTGGGGACATATAATACCAAGGATACAGTTGTACAAAATACCTTGCGGTATCAAGAGCGAAATCTCGAAAGGCATTAGTGTTTATTTGAAATCCACTAAAAACGGTAACCATAATTGAACGCAGTTGTCTTAAGTTGTCTTAAGAAGCGCCGAGCTGTGATGCCGTCACTAGAATTTCCAAAGCAGGGTTTCGGATGGTCAATAATAAGACCAGTTTTATTTTTGAACTCCTCTTGAATACATGCTTTATTTTTTGCAACAACTTGTTTTTCGATATCCGATATAGCTGGCCGTTTCTTTATAGGAAGCTTATATGCCAAATGGATCAGGCATTCAAAAAATCTGATCCATCCATGCAGAATCGGCAAACCGAACTCCACATTTTGTCAATACTGTTAAATTCTTTGGAAGTAGCACCATATAAAAAGCATTTTTGTGTACTAGTAGTTTCTGTGAGTGTATTACATATTTTTCCATCAATCATGGATAGGACCAACTTATGATTGACTTTCAAGCGTTTTTCTCCATAAGAAATGAAACTCTTTAAGGTTATTTAATTTTTTTTTATTTTTTTTTTTAATTTTTTATATGTAGGTGCCACAATATATTTAAATTTTATTTCAAAATGTGCAAAAAAGTGCAGACAAATTTTTCATAAATATTTTCAAAAGCGTTTATATTTTTAGAAACCAAAAGATTTTTTCTTAATTTGGCATTATTCACAACTATTTATCGACATATTTTTCGAAATCCCCTAATTTATAGGCTTATGCGTGAAAATTAATTAAAAATAATAACACAATAATTGCACATAAAAACCAAAAACATAAATTAAGCTAACTAACCTGAGGTTGAAGGTTCCATTAAAATATTTCTAATTATCACTTTAGAAAACACCGAAAGTAATTTTTAAGACACCAAAAGTTGAAATTTATATTTCACGCGAGGAAAACTACAAATAATTCAAACTTTAAAATTATATTGTGACATAACAGTAGTTCTCAAAAACAAAATTTTTGCACAAGTGATGTGGAACGTTGTGTACTTTTATCGACAACAAAAATTTATTCGGTTTTCCTAAATTTAATTTTGCAATTAATTCCCATTTTTGGTATCATAAACCCCACTGTGCGCCGTTCTACCCGTGTCCGGAAGTCGCCGTGGTCTAGTAGGTAGTGTGTTGGCTTATTAGACGTGAGGCCTCGGTTCGAACCCAAGGTCAGGCATCTCCAACTAAACGAAATATGAAGAAGTATTTCTTAGGCGACTTTCTCTCAACAGATTTCTGGCAAAAACTCTGAGAGTAAATAAAAATTGCAATGAAAAGTTTATAAAAAATCTGTCGTTCGGAGTCGACTTTAAAGTGTAGGTCCCTCCACTCATGTATAAAAAATGAACGCACACAACATTAGTGGTGTGAGAAACTAGGTTGTAATCCTGACTGAAGGGTTGGAACCATCCAAACTCATCGAAGAAGTTGATCAGCATAGGGTAGGGGCTGCACTTAGGAACCGAAACAAAGCAGTGAAATAAGAGACAGAAGATGAAAGAAAGTTCATGTAACAGCCCTCTCTCTGGTCCTTTAAGGATCATAAATTCTTGTTCAGAATCGAAAACTAAATTCGAAATTAAATTATAAATCCCACTATACTTTAGTTCCTTAACAGGAAGCCAAATTAATACGTATTTTTTTTTTTAAATATTGGAAGAATTCTTATAATAACGAAAAGAAATAAGAAAAGAAAAACTAAAAATCTACTTCAACTCGTATTATTATTTGATTTTGAAAAAGTCCTCTACACTATACTCTTCTAACTTTCAGATTTGTTGAAGGATATTTATTGTGTTCATTTAATGGTTTTTTCTTCAGTTTTTTTTGCGTTTTATTAGTTGTTGGTTTATAAACTATTGAATGAATTTTAATATAAAAGGAAATACAAATAACGGAACACAAATGAAAATAGAAAATGAAAATGAAAAGAAAAAGAAATGAAACGAAATAACCTATGCCACTATAGATATTGTAGCAGCCAGCACACAATATTTCAATCCAAATAAATAGAAAATCTGTGAGTAAGTTAAGCCAGCCAGAGCCAGTCACTCAGGCAGGCTGACTGGCTGGCTGGTAAGCAGGCAAACAAAGAAAAACTTATAAAAAAAACGTAACCGAAATATTCAAACGTATGAATATCAATATATGGAGATGTCAATCCTGTAGAGCAGAGAATACAGATATTTAAAGAAGTAAATTCTTTATAAAAAACTGGTCTAAAAATGCTTTGGAATCGTGGCTAATAAGACAGTTACTGATGCCCAAAACTTATCCAAAGTTCAACTATTAATTTCTCTTAATTATAAACAATTTATTTTCGAATTGGTAACTTCTAGAATCTCACTGTTGATTTGTTGTTGTTACTTATTTGTTTTGGTATTGAAAAACTTAATATTATAACTTAATAACTTCCTACATACCTGCTTTAGCCCTGAAATGATCAACTTCTGCAACAGGGATACTGCTTTGTACTCAAACGCAATCGTGTGACAACTTTGTAGAAAATGTTCGTAGTTTTTCTGCTGTAATATGAAAGAGTTTTGCGTTATTTCGTAAGCTAACATGAAAAGTGTATCCTCCACGATATATTATAAGGGAGAACATACATAGTTGATCATTACAACCCTTCAATTAGGTTTGCCATCAACATAGTCCACGTGATTGGACCCCGAGGAGTTAATATCGCTACCATCAACGCGAATCTTTTGCGTTTGCCTCGCTTACCTTCAAGTTATGGAAAAAAAGTATCAGTGACTCTATACGTATCATACATGACATACATAATTGGTCATTACAATGCTGCAGTCGGGATTACAACCCCGTTTCTCACCCTACTTATGTTGTGTGTGTTCATTTTAATACATTAATGCCGGGACCTGCAGTTTAAAGTCGACTACGAACGACATATTTTTGAGAAACGTTTGAATTTTATTTACTCTCAGAGTTTATTGCCAGAAATCTGCTAAGAGGAAGTCGCTAGGAAATATTTTTTTCATGTTTCGTTTTGTTAAAGATGTCTGACCTGGGATTTAAACCTTGGGCTCACTTCTAACGACGCTTTTGCAGTCAATGGTGTCCGTTTCTTGGACATGCACGCTGTGTAATCCATATTTAATACCCTCAAAAGAGTGACGCCATCAATGTGCAGTATTATGCCCCAACTTATTGGTACAATTTCATAAGAACATGGGACAAAAGAGACAACGTTTGACCGAGAAAAAAAATTGTTTTGCATCAGCACAATGCAAGCGTGCTCTCATTTGCTATTTCAGTGGCAAATATCAATTAAATATGCTAAGAACTGCTTCTTTATCTGCCTCATTTCATGAATTTACGCGAGAGGGACTATTTTGTCCCCTGACTTAGAAAAAACGGTGAAAACGAATTTATTTTAATGGCCTTTAATCAAGTGTGTACAACTCAAAAAGAAACTATGCAAGTCAGGTAGGTAGGTAGACTCGCATGACTTACTGGGTCACCAAAGGCTTCCACTTTAGCTGTCCACACCAGAGCTTCTGATCACACCACTAAGATTCAAATTCTTCATCCTACTACTGGGTACTGATCATTTAGATTGTCTGCATTATGGACAACAAAATGTTTTTACCTTCTCCGGCGTAGCTGCAGGCATGTATTTCTTTCTCGTCTCTACAAACTGCAGATGTCATGTGTCTAATATACGATGTCCAATACGATATGAGTGGCCAAAATGCAATGACTCCCTCCATACACATGCTGAACATGCTTGTTTGCAGCAGAGGTCAGTATTGAGTATTCAAAACGATGAGTAGATTCGAATCATACTTATATTTTCTGATACCGTTACGCGTTCATACTTATTTTAATGTCATACTCATACTACCCACATTAAAAGTTTGATATACTCAAGGTATTCATACTTAACAATACGCGTGATTTTATTGATTTCGACTCTCCATGACTCATCGTATACACGAATCACAAAATAAGTATGATTCGCGTACGAACACTACAATACTCACAAGAAGGTTGTGTGTTTGCTCTGCTTGCTGTCTTTTTCTTTTTTATTTATGTGTCTTTCTTATTTCTTTGTAAATGCAACAACAACTAAGACTAATCAGTTACAAGTATTTATAAGTATTTATCTAAATTTATGAATGTGAATGAGTAGGCGTATGAATCGAACATAGTTCGAATGGTATGAGTTTGATGTCAACGTTGTACTCATACTCATTCCAACTTGTAGTTAAAAATCAATGTTGTACTGAGTACGAATTAATCAGACAGAGTAGTTAAATTTCAATATTGTTGACGCACTCATACTCAAAATTTCATGAGTACTTATAAGATAGCCAGATTTGTATGTGCTCTCTATCCACTTTCGATAGATTTGCTGTGCTATCTTCTGAATATGCGTAGCGGTCCAAATGTCATTGACAGAAAACAATACATAATAAAATTATTTTATTCAAGACACGAACCTATTGATTAGTTCACGTATCCATTGGGACAGTTTACCGCTTTGTTATCAGAATAGAATTTTTGGTAAAAGATAGGTTTTCGTAACCAGTTATTCCAGAATTCTACAGCACGAATGAATCAGTAATCATTCCTCCTCTGATTCACGATTAAATACAGAGATTGGCTCAACTCCAGTCGCCGTAGTCTAATAGGTAGTGTGTTGGCGGTTCAAACCCCAGGTCAGGCAACTCCAACTAAACGAAGTATGACAAAAGTATTTCTTCGGGACTGCCTTTCAAAAGATTTCTTGCAAAAACTCTCTGGGAGTAAATAAAATTGCCATGAAAAGTTTCTCAAAAAATCTCTCGTTCGGAGTCGACTTTAACTTGTAGGTCCCTGCACTCATGTATAAAAAATTAACACACCCGACATAAGTAGTGTGAGAAACTAGGTTGTAATCCCGACTGAAGCATTGTAATGACCAATTATGTATGTATGTATGTTATGGATTGGCTTATCTTGCCATAAAGCTTTCGTTTCCTTATTGCAGGCTTATTCCGGGATTATATTGGATTTGATGGCGAGTCATATTTGCAATGAAAAGTTGAGGCTACCAAGGGTGTCGGCTAGACTTTAAGAGAACAGAGTCTTAAAGAACTTGGTTGAAGCAAAATTCATCCATTTCTACGAATGGATCAGCCAGAAGGCTCTGTAGGGGACCTCTATTTTCTACAAATTTATGAATCCTTTAGTCCAGCATTTTTAAACCTTCTACAGCCAGAGTTTTATGCTTCGAGTACAGTGATGCATTGCATACGTAGGCATCTTTCTCTGGAGTGTAAGTCCAATTAAAAACAAAATAAATTCTTCATATTTTTCAGTAGCAAAAACTTAAATGACAGCTGGAATACCCAAAAGAGATCAGCAATGAATCGCTTTTTCGCTACTCATAAGCACTCACAAAATTTTTAATATAAGTGAGTCAACAATATTGAAATATCAACTACTCTGTCTGATTTATTCGTACTCACCTACAACGTTGATTTATAAGTACAGGTTGCAATGAGTTTGCGTACAACGTTGACATCAAACTCATACCATTCGAAATATGTTTTATTCTTAAGCCTCATATTCATTTAGGATTCATAACTTTAGGAAACAATTTATAAAACTACTTATAAATGATACGAGCGACGCAACCTTCTAGTGAGTATTTTAATGTTCACACGCGATTCATACTTATTTTGTGCTTCGTGTGTATGTTGAGTTATGGAGAGTCGAAATCAACAACAAGTTCATACGTGTTGTTAAGCATGAATACTGGTGAGTACTTCAAACTTTAAATATGAGTAGAGAGGTTCCATGATATTAAAATAAGTATGAAGAAGAATAAGTATCAGAAATTATGAGTATGATTCAATTCTACTCACCGTTTTGAATACTCATTGTTGATCTCTGATACCCACCCATGTGTAATGTAATTTAAAACAAACTTCAATCGTAATCATGAACTTACTTCCACCTATAGATTGCACTCTTTAACAACTCTGTTCAGGTCATGATATAGCATGAGTAGTTCTATGAGTATATGGATGTATGTATGTATATATGTAAACGAAGTATCTCTCCACCAGTGTATTGGTTTCAATTCAGTTGATGTTTTTTTTCTCTTCTCTTCAACTTTTCGTTTTTGTTTGATTTGCGTTTTTTTTTCTGTTTTTTCTCTCTCTTCTGATAGTTTTTTTTCCTGGTAGTACAACTATTATTATTATTATTGCTGCTGTTGTTGTTATTGTTGCTGTTGTAATATTATTATTGTTGTGTTATTCTGCACTGCAGTCATTTTGTCGACTTTTATTTGCCATTTCAACGATTTTTACAACTTTACTGGCGCCGTGCATAATCCTAAAACCGCCCTGTTAATATAACCCCGCCAACTAAAGTTGTTCGAGGTTTTTGCTGCTGTTGCTGTTGCTGTTGTTACTGCCACAGCGACATGTACAAATAGTACGAAATGTTTATAGGAAGTAAGAGCGTTTATTCGTTATGATTGTTATTCAAATACAATGGCAGCGACAGGCGTTATATGAGCATTTGTTTAAACAGCTGACTTATAAGGATATTCACTGGATTGACTTATTTTTCTTGGCCTAAGTAATAAAACTTTTTTCTTTTTTCTTCGAATGGAGCTGCTAGAATAAAATGTAGGAAATCCCTGTTAAATTCGATAGGCCCTGTTGAGAACTCTGAAAAATTTCTACCAAACAAATGTTGCTAATGTCGGACTAAAGCATTGTCTTACGTTGCCTATCGACTGCTTTTGCACCCTAGTACAGTCAGATACCAATTCACTTGTGTTACTACTTCCTCTGGCAACAATTACACTGAACTCATCAAACTGCTGACCTGGGCTTTTCTCGCTACCAACTGATTATAACCGATTTTATAGCAGCTTTTTACTATCTGAACAGGTACTTAGACATCGTTGAAAATACTACAAGGGGATCCTTCTACAACTTCTGTAAAAATAAGGACCAAAATTATGTTTCATATGTTTTGAAATCCTTCTATCTTCATGCCACTAATTGCTGTTGAGCACCAGCAGAATTTTATACGTGAGTGGCGGAAGCTACAGTTTAAATTCGAACTCCGAACGACAGATTTTTAAGAAACCTTTCAAGGCAATTTTATTTTTACTCTCAGAAATCTGCTGAGAGGAAGTCGCCGCAGAAATATTTTTTCAACTAGCTGGAAATGTCTGACGTAGGGTTTAAACTGCGGCCTCACTTCTAATAAGCCAACACACTACCTACTAGACAACGGCGACAATCCTGACTGAAGGGTTGTAATTACCAATTATATACGTATGTATAGCAGAATATTTTCTGAGAACATAACGAGCTACTAGGATATCCAGGGGCTGTTACAATCGCTTGCGTATGTGATCACAACCTTCAATCTTGTTTATGAATGGTCGCCTATTTCTCCTACAAATAGGAGATTTTTCAAAGCTTTTAGGGACATATCCGTGAACTGTTTTACAGACAAGTTAGCCAGAGTGGTTACTAAACTTAGTGATCAGCGCATAGGGTTTCCTACAAACCTTTGCCAATACTTTCTGGTTAGAAGACAAGATCTACTGGAGCAATAAGTTGAGTTGAGCGAATTTTAAACCAAGCAAAATACAGCAATTTTCACATTTCCCTCTTCCCTGAAAATTCATTAAGTGTTTTCTATCTTTAGGGGGCTACTGTCTACTAAGAATGCACGTCCGCCGCCAATAAGCACTTTCATTTGATTTTAGCAGAAGTACAATACATGAGACAAGCCAAATGTCCCCTTCTACTGGTATATACATACATATCAACGCCTATCTCTCTTATAAAACTTCATAGCACAATAGGCCTCAGTAGTCACACGGAACCTAACCTAACCGCTAGTTAGCTCGGCTCTGAACTAAAACAATACCAGGAAATACTAAAAGATGTGGAACCTGGCTTGCAATAGAAATTAAAGAGAGGATAAAGTGACTAAAAATAGAGTAACTGGGGACAGAGTAACTGTTCTCTCTTTAATTTCTATTACAAAACAGGTTCCAAAATTTTTGGTAGTATTTCCTGGCAATGTCTTAGAGCCGATCTAGCGGCAGTGATTTGTTCAATATCAGTACCTGAAACCATTCGGTAACATTAGATTGACTGTCATATGAAAAAAAATAATTCGATACATTTCGATAATTCGATAACGCGCGGTAGACAATAAAATGCTGTCTTCTACCATAACCTAGCTCTGTTCATGAACAGGTGAAGAATAGTTGATTTTTCTTTCTCGTCTCTACAGATCAGCAGATGTCATGTGTGTAAAACCAATGCGTATGACAAGAGTGCCCATACACATGCTGAACATACTTCTTTGGATTTTGACAGAATTTCGATGTGCTCTCCATTGGCTGTGCTATCTTCTTCGTATCCATTTCTCGCTGAAAGAATCCATTACAGCAGGAAGACTATAATGAAACATAATAAAAGTTTATATTCAAGACACGAACCTATTGATTCGTTCTCGTATCCATGCAGATAGTTTACTGCTTTGTTATCGGAATAGAATTTTTGGCAAAAGTTAGGTTTTCGTAACCAATTATTCTAGAATTCTGCAGCGCGAATGAATCCATAATCTTTGTTCCTCCGATTCATGATTAAATACAGAGACTGGCTCATCTACAGTCGCCGTAGTCTAATAGGTAGTGTGTTGGCGGTTTAAACCCTAGTTCATACAACTCCAACTAAACGAAATATGAAAAGACTACGAATGCTCAAGTTTTTTGTGTTTTCCATACAGCAAATTAAAAAGCGAGTCCTGGCTAGGCGTCGGTTTTACTGAAACTCGCAGTTGTTCAAACCCATCTCTAACGCATCACGATAAGGAGGCTTTCCTCACACTGATTAACACAATGAGCCATATGGGCCACCGAGTGAACTTGCCTGTGAACGGCAAACTACCCGCTAACCTAACCTAAACTATTTTGGCACACTGTTTGCATTACGAATCTCTGGAACTGAACGAATAGGGAACCAATACCGAAACAATTCATAAAGGAAATGAAAATGAATCACCCTTACTTTCAGAATGATGGCCAATAGTATTACAAGAATGGCCATAACACCAGACATGTTGGTGGTATTGCATGACAAGAGTATGGAAGAGTAGAAGCTAAAGTCATGCCAAAGTCCTAGGTATAGTTGATCTGGATATACTTTCATATTGGCTGCTCGATTCTTGAACCAGCTTTCGATTCTGTTATTACAATGGAAACGCTGGAAAGTAAAGCCTCCCAGAGGCCCTCATCCAAGTATTTATGAACGAATCCAGACCACGTGTCTGAACCTTAGATTGCTTTACTCGACTGCTTGAATAGAATTGTAGTTCCAAAAAAGCCCTCTTTTCTTAACTATTTTGCTGTCGCAATATATCGCATGTCAAGCATGCCGCTGTGGCGTAATGTGTCCTGTATTTCTCTCAGTGTATTGTGTATGAAAAAAGTGTGTGTGTGTGTGTTTCAGTTTTTATTTCTATTTTTCTGGCCTTTTTTGCAAAAATTATTATAAATATTGTTGTTATTGTTGCTGCTGTCGTAGTAGAATTGTACAATTTCATGACATTCGTCGCCAAAATGGCGTTGCGTGTCTTAACAAATGGCATCAGGACTATAAAAATTATTTAAAAAAAACATCGCAGAGAAAAAACATACAAATAGAAAGAGAACACAAAAATGTTTTATTTCACTCTCTCGCTCGCTCGCTCTCTCTTAACCTCTCATAAACACACATATACAATGGCACACGCGAACACTTCCTTTAAATTGAGCCAAAAAGTATGGCAGGCAACAAGGCAAGCAAAAAAAATCAGAAACTAAAACGGAAATGTTGTCACGCAAAATGAGGAGAGTAACGTAAGAAAAGCGGTAAAAAACACACACCTACACACATACAAACTTTCATATGGAATAAATAACAGTTATTCCAAGAGAAAGGTTTTTTATTAATTTTGTTTCATAAGTTCACTCGTATACTTGTATTGTGTATCTTAAGTAGTAAACACTCGTATAGAGGGGCCAACAATATTTTAATTTATTATGATAGTGTGGTGTGTGTGTGTGTGTGTGTGTGTGTGTGTGTATATGGGAATAAATTATATTTTTCCGGTTAGTTGAGAAATATTGGAAAGCGAAGAAATTGTTCATTTAAAAATAAATTAACTTTGCCGGGGGTTTTTTTGTTTCAAAAAGTTCCTCCGGCCCGTAATACAAAGTCATTTGAAGAAGCGTCTCTGAAGTGGTTGCAACAGTCGTTTCTGGTCGAAATTTATCTCAACTTCAATGACTTTCTTGATTACGATTGCGCATTTACGCCTTGAGGTCAACGCGCCCAAGTGCATTGTGAAAGCCGGACGTTAAGAGGCGTTATCCGCTCAACTGTCGTATACCCTCCGTCGTTCCCTATCTAACCTCAGCGACATTGGTAGACTGTGGGCCAACATCTCCCATTCCTTGCTCTCTACTGCCGAAACAGTCCTTGGTTTTGAACGCCCATCCCAACGAAATCAATGATACGATGAGGAGTGCCGTGTAGCAGCTGCAACGAAAAACGCCGCATACAGGAAAACGTTGCAGTCAGCCGCTACGAAAAATATAGCGAGAGGAGAAGGGATAAGAAGCGCCTTGTCAGACGCAAGAAGAGGGAGCAGAAAAAGCGAGAACGTGAGGAAGTCGAGATGTATGACGCTTGAAATTTCTATCGAAAGTTAAGCCCAGAGCGTCTTCCGGCAAAGATGAGATTGGAAACTTGGTAACAGATCCACAGGGGGTACTGATGGTGTGGAGGAAACACTTCCCTACTCTGCTATAAGGCGATGACGACACCAATACCGCCTTTAGGGATAATGTACTGAATGCAATCGATGATGACGGCGTGGCGATTCCGCCGCCTAACCGTGAAAAGGCCAAAGTCGAATGGAAATTTGGTAACAGATCCGCAGGGGGTGCTGAGGTTGTGGAAGGAACACTTCCTTTTTCTCAAAAAGGCGATGACAACACCAATACCGTCTTTAGAGATAATGTACGGAACCCGATCGATGATGACGGCGTGGAGATTCCACCACTTAGCCGTGAAGAGGTCAAAGTCTCTATTATAACTCTTAAAACAATAAAGCTGCTGAATTGTTTAAGACCGGATGTAATGAGTTGGTAGGGCCCATGCACCAGTTGATTTACAAAATATGCCCAACGATTGGAACCTCAGTGTCCTCTGTCCTGAAAAAGGGAGACCCTACGATGTAAGCCAACTACAGGGGTATAAGCCTTCTCCCTTTCGCAGATAAGATTCTTACGGGCGTATTATGTCAAAACTCTGATTGGACTTTATCAGTGCGTTTTCAGACCTGACAAGTCCACCATCGGCCAAATCTTCACACTACGTCAAATCCTGGAAAAGACACACGCCATCTTTTGTCGACTATAAGGCAGCCTTCGATAGCATCATAAGAGATCGTGTTTTTGCCGGAATTTCTAAGCTCGGTATAACTGCGTAGCTGAAAAGGCTATGCAGAATGACGTTGAGAAATTCCAGCAGCTCCGTCAAGGTAGGAATGGACCACTCCGAACCTCTTAATACCGTGCGAGGTTCCAGACAAGGCGATCCCTTATCATGCGACCTATTCAACTCCGTTAAGGAGAGTGTCCTGCGGAAGGCGGGAGTGCATCGCAATGGCACTTTTTTCAAAAAAGCGTCCAGTTGCTTGCGTACGCCGACGACATTGACATCATAGGGCATATCAAGCAAGATGTTACTGCTGCCTTTAGTGCTATTGAACGGGAGTCAACATTCGTGATGCCAAATACAACTCCATGTACTTGAAAAAGTCTAAAAAAAATTGCTACAATTGAATGAGGTACTGTGAGGTTAGCTACGGTAGCCATATGAATGAAATAAGATTCTATTTCCAAACGGAACAATTGTGCTCCACAACAACAACATAAATGTTTGATTGCATTTTAAAATTTAAACTTTTAAATGGCTTACCCTTTATAAAATTTTAATTTTTTTCTATTTTTTTTTTTTGATACGATTCTGATGCCATTTGTCACTTAGTAAAAATTTTTATTTTCAATTGAAATGTTGAATTTAAATTGTATACTTGCACGTTCCCCTATACAAGATTCAATTAAAATTTTAAATTTAAACAAGATTTTCTAATTGTTGATAAAACATTTCAGAATTAAATGAAAAAAAAATGGAAAACAATTTCTTTTTAAAACCAATTTCTGTTGTTGTTACAATTTTTTTCTAACATGTCATGTTGTTGTATTTTAAATTAAATGTTCTCTAAATTGTTCTCCTAAATTGTTCTCTTGAATATCAATTAAAGCCATTTTGAATATACTTTTCATAACTAACCTGTCCTATTATACTCCTCTTCCGCATATGAAACACATGCACACACATGGAAATCTTATAAAATCTTATCACATACAAGTGTGTGTGCTAATGGGATATACTTTACCTATCTTTCTCTCTCTCCCGCTCTCTCTCTCTCTCTCGCTCTCGTATAGAAATTTTTGTCATTTATGAAATACAATTTCTTCCCCAAACCATCCATTTAAGGAATTATTGTTGAGAGCAACAAAAAAAATTTTTTTGTTTCTTTTCTTTTTAAATCGACTGTCAAAACTCTTTTGGCAAAAAGTTTTTTTGTTCACATTTTCTTTTTTTGTTCAGTTAATGCAACAATTTAATCTTTTTTTAATTTTTTTTTCTCTTCTTCATCTTCTTCCTATTTTTTCTATTATTTTATTAAGTATTCCGTATTTAAAGAAACTTTTTCATTTTAAATGAACTCTTTTTCTCTATATTTTCTCTTGTAGAGCAACATTAAATGGCTTCAACTGCTTAACTTAACTTTTGCTCTAAAGGAAGTTTTAATAGGCTTGACTTGGGCTGGATATAAAGGAAAAGGAGGGGGGTGTTCATAGAAAAAAAGCTTTAAAAATGTTTCAAATTAAGGAAAATAGCAATAAAGTTTCTTTTGCAATGTCATGTCATCATATACTAAAGTGTAGTCAAGTCAATTGCAAGTCATTTTCAAAACGAATAAAATTTTAAACAAAATAATGACAAAATTGTCATGTCATCTTGTCACTCAGTTGACTGTTTAGCAAAAATTTCATTTAATTAAGTTGCTTCACAATTTTTATTTTTTTGTCATGTATTTTTATGTCATTACAATATTGTCATGTCATACTCTGTCATATAATGACAGTTTAATTAACATTTCTAAAAAATTAATGACAAAATTGTCATGTCATCTTGTCACTCAGTCGACTGTTTAGCAAAAATTTCGTTTAATAAAGTTGCTTCACAATTTTTATTTTTTTGTCATGTATTTTTATGTCATTATAATACTATCATGTCATACTCTGTCATATAATGACAGTTCCATCAACATTTTTAATAAATGAAGTTGATTTAAAGTTTCTTTCTTTTGTCATTTATTTTTATGTCATTAGAATATTATCATGTCATCTTCGGTCATATAATGACACTGTCACTAGAATTTTTAGCAGAGAAATTGCTTTGTCTTTTAGAAAGGTTGAGTTAAGCTAGCTAATGAACCTTTAAGGGTTAAGACAATTGTCATGCCATACTCTGTCATATAATGACACTTTGATAAACATTTTTAGCAGAAAAATTACTTTGTCTATTTGTCTGTCTTTTGGAAAGAATGATTTACGTCAGGTCATATCCTACTTTTTTGTTCCATTGTTTACCACGTTTATCAATACGAACTGGTAGCCTATACGATACCATCCCAATTCGTAATAAATAAATGACAAATTTTCTGTCATGTTATTCAGGCGAGTTTAGGTTAGGTTAGGTTAGCAAGTAGCTTGTCGTTCACATGCAAATTCACTCGGTGTGGCATATGATCGATTGTGTTACGCCGTGTGATGTAAACCCCCTTGTCATGACCCTTTAGTGGTGGGTTTAAGCCACTCCGCACTTCGGGTGTTACTGGTCAGTTTCCTTAGTGGCACATTCGCCACCATGCCCAGATCCTCAAACTTTATGGTACCCAAAAACCGGTGAAGTGCAGGGCACTCGCATAAAAAGTATTGCACCGATTCCGTTTCCTCCAAAACATGGCAGCTTATGCAGTAATCCTGGTGTGGCAGACCGAGCTTATCACCGAAACTGCCAACATCGCAGTGTCGCGTTAGAAGTCCTGTTAGAAAAAATGCGAACAGCTCTCGTGCCGTACTCAAGTGGTTCCTTGATACTCCCGCTGGCGACTGCTGGGCAGAGTAGTTTCGAAATTCGGCAACCAGGCATTTTAGAGAATATGTTCAGGAGAGTTTAGTCAAACATGACAGAAAATAAGAAATCAAGAACTTCATATATTTATGGCAACAGCTCTAGGCACTGCTAAAATGAAGGATGGTCCTCAAGTAATTGGTCTACTGGATTCCAATGAATCCGTCATCCAAGTAATCAAACTAGCTGTCGAATTTACAGTTTTATATACATACCTCTGAAGTCGCCGTAGTCTATTAGGTATGGTGTTGGCTTATTAGACGTGTGGCCATGGTTCCAGGCCCAGGCCATACTTCTCCAACAAAACGAAATGTGAGAAAAAATTTCTTTGCGACTTCCTCTAAGCAGATTACTGGTAAAAACTCTGCGAATAAATAAAATTGCCATGAAAAATTTCGCAAAAATATGGCATTCGGAGTCAACTTTAAAGTGTAGGTCCCCGGCACTCGTAGAAACTTGATCGCCTGGTTATCAGAATAAAGCAGGACATTATAATGGAAAATCCGATCATCAAACAGACATTGGATCACTTTCAATATGGCCATGGATAAGATAGCCTAAAAGTAAGTCTTATCTCGTATGGCCTAATAAATAGGGTTTTCCAAAAGGGACTTTCAAACTTTAGAAGATAATAAAGGCCGTCTTCTTGAAGCTACAACCCTGTCCACTTAGAAGGCATTTATTTTGTCTTTTATGTTGACGGTCGTAGACAACTATCGTGTCAATTGACACTAATTTTCATTGAAAAGTCATGTTCAGCGTTGAAACCTATTTCTGGACTAAAGGGTACGTGAAAAACAAACCTTTCGATGCCAAACATAAAGTAATCCCAAAGTGTCAAGTGCATAAAGGAAAAGTCAGTGTTTGGCATGGATTTTGTATTGGCTGCATCGTAGTACCATATTTCTTTGAGAATAACATTGGCTAGGCCATCACTGTCCAATGCACGCACTATAAGTCCATAATTACTTGCTTGTTTTGGGCTTAATTTAAAGATATGGATGTCAACGATATGTGGTTTCAACAGGACGGTGCTAAGTGCCATACTTGTCATGTCACTTTGGACATGCTGCACAAGCGATTTGAGGGCATGGTCATCTCACATGGAGGCACTTTGTGTGGGTTTTACGTGGGTACCTATCCATGTGGACTTTATCCCACGGTGCTCTTCGCACAGGGTGAAATCAATGCGTCTACCAACGCCCCCACATACTGCAACCACTGGCTGCAACCCTGTATGTAGGTAGCAATTCGAAGTCATGTTGTGTTGGACATGACTTCCCTCTTGTTTTGGGGTCGGAGACCATCTAAACTCCTTCCATGCGTTAAGAGTGTAACGCCACACCGTACTGACACATTTCCCGCGATTTGGGTCTAAACCAAAGCCACCACGTCGCTCCCACAAGGGGGCCTCACCATTGCCGGGCAGGGACAAGTCCCTGAGGCTCCCGGCACACGTGGTACCAGATTAAGACCACTGGCCAGGCTTCGCAGCCAAGTAAGACCAGACTGCTGCCAGTTTAACCCCAACTAGTTCCTGACTGGTAGCGGCACCCTTAGTCGCCTCGTACGACAAGTATGGTGATCACTGTGGTAGTATTCTATTCCCGCCACCACACGGGTGTCACATGGAGGCAATGTGAACCAGCTAGATTTTGTTCATGAAGTTTCCTTAAATCACAGCCGTATGCAAACAAGCCATAGGCCATTGTGGTCCTCCCAGCCAATAAAACCCATGCCATAAAACAAATTCAGTCTGATTTATAAGCCGAAGTTACAGAAAATTTAACATTTCGAATGCGCTTCATCCAAAGAAGCCGTTTCTTTCTTTCTTTCAAAAGAAATAAAAAAATCAATGAAATCTCAACTACATGTCACATATTTGTCACTGTCATTAAGGGATATTAAGTGTTATTATTTATTGAAAGAAATGTGTCACATTTGAATATCTTTGCAGGGAATATAGAAAATAAAAGTGAGAATTTTTTACTTGAAAATATTGGGAAAAAAGTATTCAAAATTTTTATGCCACATTTTTCTGTCACATTTTTCTGTCACATTTTTGTCATTTTTTTTTTAAAGTTCTGTAAATATTATAACAACTTTTGCATGCCTTCGAATTATTTGCCATAGAAAGTGTTTAACTTGAGACTTCCTTTTGCTTCCACTTCTAATTACTTTTGCAGTTCCCTCTCTCGCTCTCTGGTTCTCTTACTTGCCTTGTCACTAATCGTATGACATCACAATATGGTTTCTTTAGACAAAAGTTATAAAATTTTTCATTTAAAAGTTCTGTTAAACAAAAAAGCAAAAGCTTTACATTTTCATACTCCATAACAATACACAGAGAGAGAGAAAGGCGGAGAGGGAGAGTGCGAGAGAAATTTAACAAAAATTTTCGTACAAAATAAAACAAAAAAAACAACTGAAAAGGAAAATGAAAACTTCCAAATGAAATAAAATTTTTGTTAACAAAACACTCTCAGAAGAAAGACGACGACGAGGCAAAAAAATGGAGAAAAGAGGCGAAATGAGGCAACAGCTACTGGTACAGCTACAGCAGCAGCAGCAACTCGTTGTTATAATAAAGTAACGGCATACAATGACTGTCAACGAGTTGTGTTATTCCTTTAATGTTTTTTGCTGTTGTCATTACTTTTACAGGCAACAACAGCAACAATGTCAGCAACAACATTACAAAAAAACAACAACAAAACATTGAAAGTGTAAGAATTAAAACCCATTTACGAGCAGTTTGTAACTGTTTTCGTGTTTTTTTTTTCTTTCCAATTTTTCCTAAGGAGGAGAACCTTAATGGTAATGGGTAGGAGAGGGGGTGGGGGGTAATGTCTACTGTTTTAGCAGATTTAAATTTTTTTTTTTTCGTTATAAAAATAAAAGCGAAACAAAAAACGCAAAGCGAAAACAAAAAATTACTGAATATGTTTGGCAGGAAATTCAATTTAAAAAAGATTTAATTTTCTACTGCAGGCAAGACAACAAAAACAACAAAAAAGAAAACTTTTCCTTTTTTCTACAACAACAACAGCGAAAAACTGTAAAAAATAAGATCAAAAGTGTCAAAGGGTTTATGAAAATGGGAAATACATACGAGAGTATGTGCAAAAAAAAAATTAAACAATAAGGGAGCACATAAGGAGGCTTTTTCTTACACATAAATGTCATACGCGGGTGACACTCGACATAATAAGCTAATTTTGGTTTAAATTTGAAAGCAAATCTTAAAGTCTTAATGAAAAGAACATTTCTTTTTTAATGTTTAAAGTCACAGAGCCAGACAGCAGCCTCTGACTTCGAATAATATTGTTCTCCGGGTCTGGAGAACAAGTATGTCATGACATAACCTCAAACCAATGAAACTCAATCACGCGAATTTATTATTTATTTTTTCGGGTGGTTTAAGACGATATCAATTCACTTGAGACCCAAGAGCGTTCAAATCCCGAATAAATTACTGTTTAGTGTGACTTTCTTTGAGGACAACATTGACCAAACCAGATCACTGGCAACTGGCATTAGATGAACTGGACTCCAATGACATTAATTGTCCAACAGGACAGCGCTACATACCACACAACTCATGCCACATGGTATATTTTGCACGAGCAATTAGAGGGCACACGATTATCTCATTGGACAAAGTATGATTTGGAATCTTTTCTCCTGCAGTAGGGGAAGATCTCACACAGACTTTAATAATTTTGCAAAACAAAAAAAAGGGGATCAGAAAATAAATATGCTTGTATAGAGAGCATGTAGTCGTCTTAGTCTAGTAAGTAGTGTGATGGCTTTTTAGACGTAAGGCCACGGTTCAAACCCCAAGTCATACAACAAAACAAAAATAAGAAGAAATATTTCTTCGGCGACTTCCTCCCAGCAGTCTTCTGGCACACATTCGACGAAAGCAAATAAAAATTGCCATGAAAAGTTTATTAAAAATCTGTCGCTCGGAATCGACTTCAAACTGTAGTTCCCTGAATAGGATAGGATATACAAAAAACTGGATATATAGTAAAACTATCTGGCAGACAGCCCAACCTTCGCCTTGATGGGTCTAGATTTCCTCTTTAGACCAGCTGAAGTTGTTTGAAAAGGTATGCTGAACAAAACGGAAGACTGCGATTGAAAGGCAAAGACTTTTCTCAAACCAAATCGAAACATTTGTTGAGAAATTACCACAAGAGAAGATCTGAGTCTGAAGCGTCAAACTATCCAGGAATAGCCTTAGGTTGGTAACCGGTCTTTTGCTATGGCCCTGTATACTCAGCCTGCACTTAGTTAGAATTGGGTTTATCTCAAGCTCTCTCTTGTAGATCCTCTGACAATAAGAATGAATCATCGAAAATCATTCTTGGAGCCTGTGAGGCTTGAAGTAACATTATTGGGATACCCTATGTAGATACATATGTATGAGGGAAGTACAACAGATTGTATGGCCGCTGGACAACAACCTAGCTTGTCACACCACTTACAGCTATCAGCTGCAAACGAAAGATCTGAGAAACTTTCATGGCAATTTTAGAGTTTTTGAAAGAAGACTGGCTGAGAGGAAGTAGCCGAAGAAATATTTATTTTAATATTTTGGCCTGGGGTTTGAACTGCGAGCCAACACACTACCTGCTAGGCAATGGCTACACTAATTATCACAGTTTTTAATGATTCATTAGTATTACACTCCCAATTGGCGTTCGATAGACCATACTCTGTGTCAGTGTTGATAAATTCAGTACTTTAGTACTTTTTTCAGTACTTTTCCATTTCAAAAATACCACAGTAACCCTGCTACACTTTCAGTACTTTTTTAATATTAATTGTAAGTACTTTATAAAGAAATTAATTATAAAAAATTTTTAAAATATAAAGACAAGCTAAAAAATTAAAAAAAAGAAAACATTTAAACACAAATTTGATCAGTCAGAACCTTTTAATCAGTCCTTTTGATTAAACTCATGCAAAATTTTCTTCTTAAAATCTTTAACTGGCTTGTTTAAAAGCAAATAACCTTGAAATCATTATAACATTACTGCAGTGTTACTCTTTAAACAGTAGTGTTAGTGTTTTTCTTAACAATTAACAGTTCTTAAGTAGTAGATTTTTTTCTTTGTAGTTCAATAAGAATCATTAGAAAATTTTCAAAATGGAGTACAACAGAGTGTGGATGTTAAAAAAGCAAAGACCAAATGTAAGTGCAGTGTTGTTGTTAGTGCATGGCCTTGAATGTGAAAAAGTGTTTTTTGTGCGTAATTTCATGCACATGCATGGTGTATAGGCATATATTTTTAAATGTGTGTTTAGTGGAAGTAAATTGTATTGGAATAACAAAGAGATAGAGAGGGTGTAAATGGATTAGCAGTTCTTAAAAGGTGAGTTTCAAAATTATTTGTAAACCAACCAAATAAATTTAATTTGTTAGAATGCTTGCAAAACAAATGCTGTAGCATCGGGTTTTGTAAGAAAGAGAGAGAAAGTGTTGTGTTTTGAAGTACAAAAAACCAAACTGCTGTTAAGGGACACACTAATTAATTGGCTTATTAGACGTAAAACCAGGGTTCGAGCCCCAGGCCAGACATCAAAACAAAATACAAAAAGTATTTCTTTGGCAACTTCCTCTCAACAGATTTCTGGCAAAAACTCTGAGAGTAAAAAATTGCCATGAAAAGTTTCTCAAAAAACTCTCGGAGTCGACTTTAAACTGTACGTCCCGCCACTCATGTATAAAAATTAACGCAGACAACATAAGTGGTATGAGAAACTAGGTCGTAATCCTGACTGAAGGGTTGTAATGAACAATTATGTATGCATGTATGTTTTATTTTTAACTTTTTTATGCCTATGCAAATTTAATATTTATTGACCAGCCTCTAAGGAGAAATATAATACTTTTATTCTTCTTTCTTAATTCTCCCACAAACAGTACTCCGTTACAACGTAGCGCAACACAAATAAAATCAACGAAGTTAACATTTAGTATGGGCGAAGGTATGGTGGCGGTGTTGGAAAATTCACTACTTTAGTAATTTTCCTTTCTTTTAGAACAATTTTCATGTTCGTCGTAATGCTGATCTTGAAACGTACGTTCGTATTCAGAAGGTGCAAAGCAATGAGAACGTACGTACGTACGTACGTTTGACTAAACGGGTATTTTACGTTCTATTACTTTTCGAATCAGCTGTTTTTGTTTTTTATATGCCGTTAGTTTTTCTATTTCATGCCATACGTGTATTAACTGCAAATAAATATTTTTTTACCAAAGTACCATTTGATACGAAAAACTACTCAATTATACAGTGAGCGCCATAAGTGAGTCAACACATTTGTTCTGAAGTATAAAAACAATTTTGTTCTTAAGTATAAAAAAAAGTTCCTTTATCATGAATTGTTGTTTTTGTTTTAACATTTTATAAGTAATAAATAAACGTTTTTATTTTTGGAAATTTATTCGACTATTCTCATTTACTTTTCTCGCTATGAATTATATGAATTATTTCAGTGGTGTTTACTCACTTTTGGCGCTCAGTGTAGTTCAGTACCATTTCAAGATTTAAATTTTTCAACACTACTCTGTGTCCTGTTTAATTACTACGGTTGTGTATGATTAATATTTTTAAAATAAATATTAAACATACGGTTGCCTCCCTATGTAGAAAGCAGAAAAGTTCTGAAAAACAAAACCGGATTTAAAGTGATTCATTTTATTGGGGAAAATAAACAAATTTACCCTAAAAAAAATGCCGAAAAAATATTTCAAAAATTCAAATGAAAATTTAAATTTTATACACACGCTAACAAACATTTTAAATTATTTTGCACTCCTCCCTCTCTCTCTCTTCCTCACTGAACTATACTTCCCAATGGTTTCTAAACCATACACGACAAGCCAAGCAAAACAAAACAAAAAAATATTCCTGTTAGAAATGAATTGCTTCGTATTCGTTCGTATGCACATACCATGTGTTTTTGTAATTTACAAACTCTCATCATCATTGTATGTGTGCGTATGTGAATGATTGTATTTTGGTATGATTTTTCAACTTAAGCCTCTTGTCTATTGTATGTGCGTATAAGTATATGTAGTGGTATTGAGGAAGTTAGCTGGTACTATACATTACTAATATTTATGTATATACACACACGTATGCATAAGTGTTGGTGTGTGTTTCTGTTTTAATGTTTATTTTCAAATGAATTACTACAACTACTACTATAGCAACAGCAACAACAACAATATCAATAAGAAAATTTTAAATTCATGCAACAAAATTATATGAAATAAAGAGGCGATACAAAACCCCAAAATGTATGCAACAAAAAAACCAAAAAACTTTAGCATTAGCTGTATGAGAGACAGAGAGTGAGAGAGCGAAAGTACAAGCAGTAGCAATACCAACAAGAACAACAACAACAATATTTTATACACATGTTAAATAATGTTTTGTGTTGCGTAATAAATTCAATTTGACAAAATAATCGCGGTAATTAAGAGATGCTTCGATATAAATTACAAAACAATTTTACACATACATTCTCCCTCTTACATATATGTATGTACATACATACATACATGCAAATATAAAACATATGCATACGATTAATACGTTTGTTTATTCGTGTACATAAATGCGTATGTCTAACAGAAAGAGAGAGAAAGAGAGACAGAGAGAGCAAGAGAGTGTATGTGCTTGTGTAAATAATTTAAATGCATTTCATAGACTTTGAATGTAAAAAAAAACCAAAAAAAAACCAACCACATCTACAATGTTAGCGAAGTCATGCTGATGTATTCAAATGCACTATAGGCTGCACATTGGAACGAAATTTTTTTGTAAATGCATGGGTGATGTAGACAATTTCGGTTCAACAGCTGATAATAACAAACTGTGTTGAAGTTTCTCTTCAGTAAGATGTGGAAAGAAATCACAAGTCGCTTAACATTCAAAAAAGGCTTCGCAATTGCGGAAATTTTGTTAAAAAAAATAAAAGAGTACGCCATTTAACGATCAACATAATAGACGTTGTAAAGAAGCTATTACTGCACGAATATATTTTGATCGTTTTTGCACTAATTCTGCTCTTTTTGATATAAAATCAACAAAAAGATGAAGAAATACCCGTACCGAAGGGAATATTGATGCTGTAAAGCGAAGCCTTGCAGGCCACACTGAAATATCGACTGTCATCTACAGCTGGAATTGTTTTTTAAGGGAAACATTTTATTTTAATTTAAATTTTTTTGCTTTTTGTTTTAAACCTGCCCCATAGTGCATTAACAAGCCACACTTATTTAATTCTATTTTTTGTTGTTGTTGTTGCTGTTATTGTTGAAGTAGTTGTATACGTATCACATCTTTATTTACACAATAGAGGTTTTGAAAGGTTTTTCAATAAAATGTTGTTTACTTTTAGGCGTTATTTTATTCCTTTTATACATCCAAAAAGCATAGGAACAAGTGAACAAGAGAAGCAAAGAAGCAAGGAAAAAAGAAAACACATTCTTAAATGGAGTCTAATTAACCTGAAAGAGAGCTTTTCTTTAAATAATAATTAAGTAGCTTAATGACTCTTAAATGTTGTCTACTTTAAGGTGTATGTTTTTGTTCAAAACTATGCAATAGAAATTGGAAATTTTGGAAATCTTTGAAGAAAATTAAGGGGGTTTTAGAAACGAAATTAAATTATTGAAACGTGTTTTTTTATTAAAAAAATATCTTTTGAAATATAAAAACAAACAAACGAATTAAATAGAATGAATTTTTTTGTGTGTCTACTTACAGGTAATTTTTGCAGCCTAATTTAATACAAAACTTCTAAGGAAAAGGTATTTATAACAGTAAATGTATATATTATAAGTATACATATATCATTTGAGATAAAATAACAACGAAAATATAAAATGTCACCTACTTTAAGGTGCTGAAAGGCATATGTTAATATATTTCGTCTTGTTCCATTTACCAGGACTAAATTGTAAAATATAAGGCAGTGAATACTTTCGCTTTTAATTGAAACTTATGCTCCAATTTCTTAAAATCATACAGAGAAAGGATAATACAAAATAATGAACTATTATGCCATCATAGGTTTTATTTCAATTCAATCTAATCATTCCCGGTTGTCACAAAGTTCTTTCTTAACCGTATATGACAAACATTAACATTGAAGTCATCATAGTCTAGTAGATAGAGTACTGGTTTATTAGACTTGAGGCCCCAGGTTCAAACCCCAGGTCCAGGCATCTCCAACAAACTGAAATATAAAACATATTTCTTCGGCGACTTTCTCTCAGCAAATTTCTGGCAAAAACTCTCTGTGAGTTAATAAAATTGCCATGAAAAGTTTCACAAAAATCTGTCGTTCGGAGTCGATCTTAAACTGTAGGTCTCCAGCCACTCTTGTATAAAATTAACACACACAACATACGTAATGTGTGAAGCTAGGTTGAAATCCTGACTGAAGGGTTGTAATGATTAATTATGTGTGTATATAACTAACATTATCCAATAATACTTGAGCCAAGGCATTCAAATGAACCTTAATCCTTTCCAAATACACTACAGTATTCCTTTTTATTTCTTCTCTAAAGAGCAACACGTTTAGACCTCCCTAGATTTTGGAATTTTTTAATTTATGAGGTATATCTCATCACTCTCAGAATATTAATGGTATAGCTTAGTAGGCGTTCTATATTTGTTGCTGAGACAATGCCCCATAACAGAGCTCCGTAAGAAAGCAAAACAAAATCACAATTATACAGATGTAGCTTGTAGTCCAAGCTAAGAATCAAGTTCCTATGTAAAGGTCAATTTAAGTAAAGCTCTTGAAGGTTTTCAAATGGGCCTTCAATATTTGTGAAAGACTCCGGTGTCACGGCCTACAAGAAAATCAGCTTACTTGAGTAGTAAAAAAGTTTTTGTCTTAGAAGTGCTGTTTCTGCTTAAATTCGAATTCTATGCGTCTGGGTTTTCAGATAAAAACCCCATAAGATGGTGCCTCATATTCCTCTATGCTGACTACTTCCTCAGTTTTCCTAGTAAATGAATTGAATTCATTCTCTTAAATTGTTAGGTTGGGTTGAATTGACAGCAGCCTTAAGCAAAACTCCCTTAGGCTACAATTAAAATTCCTGTTTGTAATACCTTTTGTGCCAATTTTATGTCAACAATTACCAGTTGGCAACATTTGTCAGCTGCATCTGATAATTCTACTAACTGATGGTTTGTATCCAGGATCAGCTATGGATAGTCACTACACTAGTGAGATCATTTTCCTAAGCTCCCCTCGCGAGAGTGTCAAGTGAGTGAATTTAGTTGTTAGCCTCTCTATCACCCGTTATCTGGAATTAATTTTTGCTTTAACATGTTGTCGCCGTGCTTAGGAGATTGTCGCCGTACACTGGAATTCATGTAACGTGCAACTGATGTGATAACCAAGGGACAGGAGTTTCTGAACCTTGTTCAGTTGAGTTTTATTCAATTACAATGTGTGATAGGATAAGTTTACATAGGTTCCGTATAGTCAAGTCAAGCGTTAAGAGAACTGGTTTTGTACTCGATGTAATGCGGACTGAAGGGACTCGCGACTAGCTCTTTCAAGTTCCACTAAAAGAACTGGCTTTGTGCTCAACGGAATACCAGCTGTTCGGTGACTGCTAAACTCGGCATCAATAACACGGTTCGGTAACCAATGTTTACAATTGAAGTCGTCGTAGTCTAGTAGGTAGTGTGTTGGCTTATTAGACGTAAAGCCAGGGTTCGAGCCCCAGGCCTGACATCATAGCGAAAATATGAAAAAATATTTCAACGGCGACTTCCCCTCAGCAGATTTTTGGAAAAACTCTGCGAGAGTAAATAAAATTGCTACGAGAAGTTTCGCAAAAAATCTGTCGCTCGGAGTCGACTTTAAACTGTAGGTCCTACCACTCACGTATACAATTTAATACACACAACTTAAGTGGTGTGAGAAACTAGGTCGTAATCCTGACTGCAGGGTTGTAATGACCAATTATGTATGTAACTAATGTTATTCGCTGCTGGTTCACAGATCTCTTCAGAATTGTTCGCAATAAAATTGCTAATGAGCTGGCGTACGCTGACAACATTGACATCGTATGTTTGAGCTCCTCAACGACATGGACGTTGTGCAGCGTATTAACATCCAGCGGCTGCCCTGTCTTGGCCAATGTCGTTCGAATGGAGGAAGATGCTGGGACTAGACGGGTAGTTGATGCGGGATCTGCTGAAGTCGGGGAAGAGGACGACCTTGTTTACGATGGAACGACTAAATCGAGGAAGCCCTGTCATCGATTGGTGTGACCAACTGGCATAGGCGCGCAAATAGCAGGGGTGCTTGGAAGGATGTGTTATGTTAGGTTAGAGGACGTGTACTTGTCAATTAAGGCAAGTACAGTACCCGAAGGTCGAATTGACCCATTGTACAACGGATATGTTAAGCCAGGCCGAAATCAGTTAATCGGTTTGTTAATGGCCAATTAAGCAAATAAGAAGGTAATGGACTGGCAGGATATGGTTCTATAGACAACTTTTATAGTTAAGGACTCAATTATAGTGCTAACTGGGCGTAGCTGAGATCGAGGGTTTACCGTGACAGAGCACCAGAGCAAATGGTTACCCAAGTGGCACACAGCTCGACTCTAAGCCTACTTTCATAGGCTCTTCTACTATAATCTCAAGAGCTTTCGGCAGCCTATATGGATTGTGTTTCATTGCAAAATCCTTCTTTACTGTTTAATAACATGGCCATCTCTTCTCTTTAAATATTCC
The DNA here is from genome assembly GCA_936449025.2 of Sarcophaga subvicina. Classification (NCBI taxonomy): domain Eukaryota; kingdom Metazoa; phylum Arthropoda; class Insecta; order Diptera; family Sarcophagidae; genus Sarcophaga; species Sarcophaga subvicina. Next base: position 93,972,001 of record OW388084.2, on the reverse strand, counting down.
TTTCAGCTTCGGTCCTCTTCTCCTTGCTCTCATACGATATTGCCATGACATAGCTTAGCATTAAAATGCCGTTATCATAATATAGTCTAGAATGCAACTCTTGATGTCTCTCTCTCTTTCTCTTTCTTTTTTTAACTGTTAATATTACTTTCTTTAACGGTAAAATAATACTAAAAAATGTTCTCTCGCACTCACACACACACCGTTAACAGTAAATAGTGCAAGGAATGCAAACTCCCTGAGCTCTGCCTCTATGCTATGCTTGTGTTTAAGGTCTCTTGGCGTGTGTAAGGAGGTTGGTACGCATACCAAGCCAATCAAAAAGTCATCAAATATGAATTTTTAGCTGTCATGTAATTTTCACCATTGGAATGACACAAAAAGAAAGCAAAAACAGATGAAACCTAAGACCCAAAAAAAAAACAGAAGAAGAAGAAGAATATCATCTTATCGTTGCAAAAAAAAACGAGAAGAAAAAGAAAAATTTGAATAGCAAAGCGAAGATAAATTTCGGTTACATGGTAGTCAATTGCACTTTGTGCAGGGAATTTCGTTTTTTTCTTCTTCTTATTCAAGATGAATGAAATGAAATGATTTGCATGTCAGTTGAATAATTGACTGCAAAAGTAGAAAAAGATGTTCACTCTCTCTCTCTCTCTCTCTTTCTCTCTCTCTCTCTATTCATTTATGTAGCAGAGCAGAGTTGTTTAGCTTGCATGAAAGCCATAAAATCTTTATTTAAAGAGTATGGCTTGGCAGTTACAAACGACTGAAAAGGAGTGACAGACAAGTCAAGGAATTCCTCAAAATCAAGGTATTCAAAAAGCATTTAAAGAGAAAGTGCAATTGACAGAGATTAACCCGTGTGGTTGTTTATAGCGATTTCGAATGACAATCCCAAACAGTTTAGAGGAAGGGAAGATACAAACTCATCTCTTCGGACCTTTAATAATATCTTAGGGAAAGGTTCGTAAAGACAATTATCCGGCATTGATTGGCTATAGCTTACTAATGTTAAGTGATTCTAATGTTCCATAGGAATAATGCAATGGCCCTCAGCTACTCAAACTTGAGCGCAATGTCATTGCGTTCTGGGAAGACATGCCAAAAACTTCAGCCTACCTCAAATCTGCTGCCATCCACTTCCTTTATCAATGCCCATCTCTTGTGAGATTCAGATTTAGTTTACTAGGCTCTCCATACCTTGTCATCTTAATGGAGTTATCAACCATTGATATCAGTAGTATAGAGTCGTTTATTTAACTCTCAAACTGGTTCCCAGCTTAAGGGAATCGTGCTTTAGTCTGCCGGCACTGCACTAGTCAACTTCTTCCATGAGTTTGGTAAAATTTGTTGTGTACAGGGACTGCGTTTAATTGTGACATCACAATGCAATGCTATACGTGCTCAAATAAGGTTTAATATGAGAGCTACCACTCCAACCTAACCCAACCTAATGAAATGGCCCAAGAATGGTATTACAAGGTCATCGTGTACTGACCTCAATCTAAAAGGATATTCCTAAAATATCTCTTTCAAAACTATTAGCCTGGCAAACCTGTGCCAATGGCCTCTGGCAGGCATTAATGCCCCACAAATAAATTCCTAGTTAGCGCTCTGGTGTGTCACCTTAAAGTCGCCGCAGTCTAGTAGGTACCGCGTTGGCTTATTAGACGTAAATCCACGGTTTAAACCCCAGGCTTTTCTGTAGCGACTCACTCTCAGCAGATTTCTGTCAAAAATTCTGAGAGTAAAATAAATTTGCCATGAAAAGTTTCTCAAAAAGTTTCTGCGGTTCGAAGTAGTCTTTAAACTGTAGGTCCCCCGACACTCATGTATAAAATTAGCACGCACAACATAAGTGGCATAAGGAGCTTGGTTGTAATCCCGGCTGAAGGGTTGTACTGACAAATTATGTACATATGTACGTATTACCCTGATAAACTTCAGGACGCTGTTGGATGTGAACAAAGTATTGCTCACAATACTTCACTCTGTGACCAAAAACTTGCACTCCTGTCTCCATTTCCATCTAAAAAATAGTCGGCCTTTTAAAAGAGTCTGTAGTCTCGTACGTACTTTATTGTGCGTAACTTTTGTGGACCATCCTTGTTTCTGTTCCTTCTTGGTTGACACGAGTTTGACAAACATTTATCCTGGCGCTGAAATATTATCATGGTTTTGACAGTCTTGTCGACTAATGAGATCCGAAAAAGCTTGTAGCTTAATCAGGAAATTTAATATATTCATGCCTTTTCTCCATTCATTAAACTCGTTGCTTAACTCGTTGAGGGCTTTCCCGGAGATCTCATTCGCTCTTGACGCGCTCCAATGCAAGCTACACTCAGACTTACTTGCTTCAACTCTAGTACACTAGAATCTATTCGGTTTTTTTTTTGGTTGGTAGGTAACCATGTTTTTCTAGAGTTTCTAAAAGAGTTCCTATGTTCTAAAGTAAGTTAGATTAGGTTAGGTTAACGGGTAGCTTGCCGTTCACAGGCAAGTGCATTATCCGTTAGTGGTAAGGTTGAACCACCCCGTGCTTCGGAAGAAACCGGCCAGTTCTCTAAGCGGCACGTTCGCAACCATGCCCACATTTTCAAACTTTCTGTCACCCAAAAACCGATGACGTCTATTTTGAAGTGCAGAGCAATCGCATAAACCGTGTTGGTCAGGCAGCTTCTGCACTAATCCTGGTTAGGCAGACCGAGCTTGTCAGCGCAAGTGCCAATAGCGCAGTGTCACGTTAGAACTCATGTTAGAGTGCGAACCGTTCTCTTGTCGAACTCGTATAGTTCCTCGGTTTTCCTACTGTCCACTCCTGGACACAGCAATTTTGAAATCCGGCAACCAGGAGGCACGGATTGCAGAATTCCATGTTGCTTTTTCCGATTCGGAAAAGTATTTCTTTTGAGGCACAAACATATATTCCCTCTATCGTTTCCTCTTCAGACAACTCCGCTCCTTTTCGAAGCAGTTCGTACGCCTTTTCGTTCCCCTCTAAAGTAAGTTACACGGTAAAGATTTTATGTTTGGGTCCGCACGATTATTTTTTTTTTAATTTACCGCAAATAAATTTACCCCTCGGCAGAATAATTAACCTTAAAAACGTATATTATTTCACTTCCTAATTCACATAAGCAATCCACTGTTAATACCACTATTTGCACGTATAGAACACACTGTGCAAACGAAAATACTGGTTTTCTTACTCAATATTCAATCAATGATACGTGCTCTTTTTCAATGTACACTCTCTTATTGCTTTTAACATTTACAATTTGGTTTGACTCTGTTCTTTGTACATAATAAACCAGCATTCGTTATCGCTATTAACAGACTTCTGTTATGTACATACGTTTACCGTATACATTCCAGTATGGCATGGCGTATGGATGAATCATATGGTTTTTGTGTGCATGTTAATGATGCAGACATTAATTTTAAATGTTATTCCACGAACAGTTGTTATTGTTGTAGAATTATTTTCGACAATTTCATTGTTGTTGTTGTATTTATTTGGTTTATCCACCATTCTGCTGTCTTTTCAAGTCATTCGATTTTGCTGGCTTTGTCACTAACTCAAGACTTAAAAGAAAACCAGTTTAAACGATTACTTTTGATTGCTTTTAGTTTTCTCGTTTTTTTTTTTGTTTTTTTTTTGCTAAAGATCACGAACATTTCTTATGTGTGTGTGTTGTTGCCATTTAAACTTTAAAGGTTTTGTTTTAATTGTTGTTGTTTTTTTCTGTTTTATTTTTATTTGTTTCCTTTTGGTAATTGATGATGTTTAAATGTTATTGCTTGTTCAATATGTATTATTCTTATTGTTATTGTCGTTGTTTTTGTATTCGTTTTCGTTTATAAATGCATAATGAGCGCCATAAATTTCGTGGGCAGCATAAGACTCAATGTTTATAAGCCTGGCAAATGTTGCTAACATTGTATAAGACATTTGTTGCAAAGACGTAGGTACACATGTTGCTATGGATGTTGTGTTGATACATTTGTGCTGCTTGGCGTTTATGAATGTTGCAATTATAGAAAGAAAGGGGAAACAATTGTGTTTCGCTTCATTTCGAAATGTTGCTTGAATATATACAAGTTGCACCATCCTGAAGATAGAATCATTTTTTTTTGATAATTGATTGAACACTTATCAGAGGAAGCCGTTGTTTTAATTTTTTCTATTAAATTAATTCAAGTGTCGTGGTCCATAGTTAGTCTTGTGACAGTTTATTTCTTTAATTTTAGATGGTCCTACTGGTTTCAAGTATCTGAGTTGTATTCTTTAAGAAACTATTCTTTAATTTTCGCATTTCTTATATGTATACCACGGCTCCACTCGTCATAATTCTGAAAATTTAAGATTAAGGTACACAATCCTAGCGTACAACACATATACATACTTGCTTGCTTACTTACTGAATTGGCCATTAACAACTCGTTTATCCGATTTCGACCTGCTGTAACACATCAGGTGCTTCTGGCGTGCTTTTGCCAGTGCGTCATACCGATTATGGACAAGGTCGTCTTTATAAAGCAGACAAGGTTGTGATCTACGCTGAATTCTGTCAATCCCCGCATCAAATACCCGTCTCGCCGGAACATCTTTTTCCATCCGAACGATATGGCCGAGACAGCACGCCCCAGAAGACGCACTGGACAGAAGATATTACGTAAGATTACGCCTTCAATGCTCGAGTAAATTGCTGTGCCTCATAATTATGCAACAGGCAAGCAACGATTAACGGCACTGAAAGTATATTTGCAGCGGGAAAATATTTACTTTGTTGCCACGAACTTAAATAAAAAACTGGTGAGTTACAAATAAAACTCCCGAGTTTAAAATTAAAAATATATTTCGCAAGTATAAAAACAAAATAAAACTCGCAAGCGTAAGAATAAAACTCACGACAGTAAATATTAAATTATCGAGCGTAAATATAAAACTCCCGAACTTAAAATTAAAACTCTCGATTTTAAAATCCTGCGATTTTAAAACTAAAACTCGCGATTTTAAATATAAAACTCGTGAGCTTAAAAATAAAACTCGCGTACTTAAAAATAAAACCCGCAAGTTTAAAAATAAAATAAAACTCGCGAACATAAAAGTAAAACTCACTACAGCAAATATAAAACCATCGAGCTTAAATAAAAAACTCGCGAACTTAAAACTAAAACTCTTGATTTTAAAATCCCGCGATTTTAAAACTAAAACTTGCGATTTTAAATATAAAACTCGCTAGTTTAAAAGTAAGACTCGTAAGTTTAAAAATAAAACTCGCGAGTTTCAAAATAATCCTCGAAAGTCTAAGAATAAAACTCGTGAAGTGAAAAGTAAACCTCGCGAGTTTAAAAATAGAACTCCTGAGCATAGAAATAAATCTCGTGAGCTTAAAAATAAAACTCGCATCTCTAGAAACAAAACTTGCGATTTTAAAAATAAAACTCGTGAGCTTAAATATAAAACTCGTGAGCTTAAACATATAACATGCCTACTTAAAAGTAAAACTCACGACGGCAAATATAAAACCATCGAGCTTAAATAAAAAAACTCGTGAACTTAAAACTAAAACTCTTGATTTTAAAATCTCGCGGGCTTAAAAATAAAACTTCGTGAGCTTAAATATAAAACCTGCGAGCTTAAATAAAAAACTCTCGAGATTCAAAATAAAACTCATGATTTTATAAATAAAACTCGGGAGCCTAAAAATAGAACTCGTGAGCTGAAAAAACTCTAGATTAAAAAAACTTGTGAGTTTAAAAATAAAAGTCGCGTGCTGAAAGTATAACTCGCAAGTTTATAAATAAAACTAGGGAGCCCCAAAATAAAACTCGTGAGCTGAAAAATAAAACTCGTGTGCTAAAAAAAACTCGCGAGTTTAAAATAAAACTCGTGAGTTTAAATATAAAACTTGCGAGCTTAAATATAAAACTCGCGAGTTTCAAAATAAAACTCGTAATTTTATAAATAAAACCCTAAAAATAAAACTCGCCAGCTTAAAAAGAAAACTCCTAAGCCTAAAAATAAAACTCACGAACTACATTTAAGTACACAAATTAACAACCACATACAATTCATGTCCACTTTAATTACGAAATATTTGTAACATTTGGATTGTTTTTTTTTTGTTTCGATTATTCACTGTGACACACCTTAAGGCGCAGCCCTCGTTAATAACAAAGAAAAATAAAACATGCTGGCTTAAACTTATTAATTTTTATTTTTTAACAAATTAACAGTAAATTATTAAAAAGAATATTTTAAAGTGTTAATTATTATGAAAAGAAGAAGAAGAAATAGAAAACGAAACATGAAGAGAAACTGCAGGTTTCTAATTAAAATTGAAAAAAAAGAAAAGAAAGAACAGCTGAAAATAGATCACGATGTTGAAGCAAAAAAAAAACGCAATACAAACTCATTTAAATGGAATTGAAAGCGGAAAGACTGGGGGAAAAAAACTTTGTTTAAATGCCAGTAGGAATGCGTTTTTTTTTTCTCATTTTGCTTTTTGTAGGAATAAGTGTTTAAGTGAGTGAATAAGCACGATGTGTGTGTGTGTGTGTGTTTAAGCTAAACTTGGCTGTTAAAAGCATGCGCCCAGGCTTCGGACTTGATTTAGAGTCTTAAGAGTTTCATAGAGAACTTAACTTAGCATGTTTAATTCTCCCCCATTTGCCAAGGGGGGAGGAGAGAGAGAGAGTGTGTTTGTATTGCATGTTTTACTAGAGATTTAGGAAACCACAGCATCTGATTAGAAGAGACTGTGAGTGAGTGAAGCAAAAGGCCAGCCAGCCTAACAACCGCAGTAAGGTACAACAACTTTTGATTTTTCTTTTAACCGGTTTAAAGAACTACTTTTCGATTTGTTGTTGTTGTTATTGGTGTTGTATTTATGAGATACATTCTATTTTACTCTCTTAAAGTATCTGTAGCTGGGTTGCTGTATGGCTGTGTTGCTGTGTATCTGTAATTCAATTTTTTTTCTTCTTATTTTTGTATGTCATGCTGTGGCAGTAGACTGACTGTAAACTGTTTAAATGGCCAGAGACTAACAAACCGCCGCCAAATTGTTAGACAGACTTTCAAACATATCGCTCGGCCGCCATTCTCGTTCTTCGTTCGAAAAAGAAAATAAGCAACGAGACCGTATGTATTTTTTATTTAACTTTTGAGGGCGTTTTCTTATTCATTGGGTCTCCTCTGTTTCCAATTTTTGTTTTCTTTTTTTTTGCATTTTTTTATTGAATTTTGTGAAAGTCGATTTTATATAAAAAAGAGACAATTTTTTTGTTGCTTTTTGTATTATTTCTTAATGCTTTAGTTACTACAGTCTGTTGTCGTTTTGTCATTTTCATACAAAAAAAAAACTAAAAAAAAAAATTCGCTTAAAACCCGGTTTTATTTTAAGGTTTCTTTTGTTGTCTCGAACCAAAGAAAAAACCAACAAAAAAAACTTGCAAATACTAGCTAGTCTGGATATACATTTAATTTAACAAAATTTTTAAATTTCACAAAAAAACTGCAATTTTTATTATAAAACTTGCCATGAAAAAAAAAACTCGAAGTGCTTGCCTACCCTCCATTAAAGCGTATTTAAATAAAACTACATACAGATTCCATAATTAATTTTTTTATGATCAACACCATCTTGTGTCTCCTTTTGAGACAAATGTTAAGTTAGGTTAGGTTAGGTTAGCGTATAGCATATCGTTCACAGACAAGTTTACTCGATGGTCCATGTGGCCCATGGATTTTAGTAAAGAAAACTTAAATCTTTTAAAGTTTTTAGTAGCTCACCACAATGGATACTTGAGTTCAGTTCCTTCTTTGAGATTCTAGAATATCGCTGAGCCATTTAGTAAGCCACTGCCACTGCCACTGTTTTTGAGCAGCCTTTTATCGCTAATTAGTAACTCAAGAAAATTTTCAAATATTTTCCATTAAAAAACAAAAGTTTTCTAAATGTTTCATACAGAGATCATGTTCTTAGATCGCCATCATAAATGAAAGTAACACACTTTAAAATGTGGAGTATTTTCTACGAACGTGTTTAAGCATTTCACACCTTTTTTTAAAGCGGCCAGTCATACTAATCGTAAAAACATTTAATACCCTACACTGATTGACTTTGTTGGTTGACAGGGACGGCCAGATAGAGCGCCAAGGGGTAGCTTTATGATAAATATCTTATCATGACCCTTTGTCTGATATTACATAACAATTTCATCAGTTATCAGTCGTCTGGCTTAATATCACGCGATATCCTACATTAGGTGGCACTGTGAAGGTATGTTAAGAGGGCAGGAACTGTTAAACTATCTCCTACTTTACCGCACTTCACTAAAGCTAAGCAGTATGCTGCGACTATACGGCCAATAGCCAGTTCAAAAATACACAATGTTGATGCCACGCTTCTGCTGCGTCTCGTTATTATTATTATAGTCGTCATGTAGAGGTTCCATAGCACTTTGAATCCTCAAGTGTCTTCTCAAACCACGAAGTTATCTACCTCTGGATATTCTTAACTCATAGCTCTACTACCATTGGTAATTACCCATCAAAAGTTTATACTGCCTCAAATCCACTTAGTTTAGTCTGGTGTACCATCCCTTTCCCTAAGTGTACCCTTGAAAACATCTCTTACCACTCCTTATAACATTTTCCTTCGCAGACTAGTCGCTCATTGCCATGAATTCCCACATGATCTGGCACTGCGAGGGGAGGTTGCCCTATTTGCCCTACGCACCTTGACTAGGCGTGAGGCCACGGTTCAAAGCACAGATCAAGACATCTCCAACAAAACCAAAATATTTCTTCGGCGAATTCCTCTCAGCAGATTTCTGGCAAAAAAGCCAAATGCGCGAATGGTAGCCTGATTATCGGATAGTAGTACAATATGCTCCGTTCTTTATGCTTTATGTCCAACTTTAATTGATCTTGGATTCTTCGAGTAGCGAGTTTCCAGTGGGTTTAGAACATTTCACTGTGCGGCCAAAAACTTTCACTTTCGTCGCAAATATTTATTCTCGGGATGTCTTATAACACAGAATGGTCCTCTCTTCCTACTAAGTTTTTTTGCGAAGTATTTCCTGAAATCATAGAATCCTTTGGTTCTGTCTAGAGAACAGTTAAAGAGGGAGTTCAATTTTCGAAGCTCGATTTATAAGATCACGAAGCTTTTGTCTTGTGTCAGATTTTTCTAACATTGTCCTAACCGTAGTCGCCGTTGTCTAGTAGGTAGTGTGTTGGCTTATTAGACATAGGCCGCGGTTCAAAATATGGGTCAGACATCAAAACGATAATATGAACAAATATTTCTTCAGCGTCATCCTTTCAGCAGATTTCTGGCAAAAACTCTGCGAGAGTAAATAAAATTGCCATGAAAAAGTTGCTCAAAAAAATGTGTTGTTCGGAGTCGACTTTAAAAGTGTAGTCCCCGCCACTCCTATTTAAAATTAACACATACAACACGTAAGTGGTGCGAAAAGCTAGGTCGTAATCCTAATTGAAGGGTTGTAATGATAAATTTTGTGTGTATGTATGTATACTAACCATAGTCTTCATGATCATATGCAACTGACTTAAGTCCTACGGAATCTCTAGCATTGAGGCCGGATAGGTTCTAATTGCCGTGATTAAAACAATATGCGGTAGCATTGGTATCTTGTCCTATTTGTGCTACTTCATCTGAATTATTTTTACATCTGTTCTGCCTATCCAAGCAATGTAAGCACATATCACTATTGATCTGAATATCATTGCATGCATGATATGCATAATCCTTGGGGGGTTTAACCTCTAGAACTTGTCTAACTTAAGGTGATTTGTATACAAAATTCTGACTAGGTATTGTCGATATACATATACTACCAGTACAATGGTAGAATAAAACGACTTTTGATGCGAGGAATTATAATTTGGAAAATTTATTTTTTTTTTACAATCGAAGAGAGAGATTACGAGAATAGGGAAAATAGTAAAAACTGTAAGATAGAAATGTAAAGAATTACAATAACAAATCAACAGAAGTCATTCTAGAAGTTGCCAGATTCAAATAAATGAAATATAAATAGAGCGTTGAAAGGCGTTATACTATGTTCAGACATGTACTTTTATTGAGTCAATATTCGGTTTATTGAGTACAATATTTTAAGTGTTCAGGCATATTAATATACGTAGTTCAGCTGCTTATTCAATATTCATTTGTCAAATGGTAAACAAAACAGATGGTTGTTTCAACAACATTGTATTTATTTGGTTTTTTTGCTGTTTTTTTTTTTTTGTTTGTCGTTGTTGACATTTTAGTTGTCAACAGAAAGTGTTCAGATAATTGTAATATGCGCACTGAACATACTTATGGCAGCGCTGCATTTTAAGTTTTACTCAATATTATAACAATTTGTGAATTTATTGCACAATAATTAATTGAAACTTCATATGTAATATTGAGCTCAATAATGGCGTTTATTGCGATTTACGCAATAAAAGTGTATGTCTGAACATAGTCTTGGTCAATGAGTAGGACTCAAGTGATTTACACTTGTTACCCTCATATGCGCGTTGTATAGTGTATGCTAAAGTCGTTCTTAATCGTTTGTGACTATCTTACTTATTTTAAATACGTTTTTTTTAACAACTTTTGCAACCATTTAACACTTTTTTAAAAATTTTTTTGTTTTGAAAAAAGAAACAAAAAAAGACAGAAAAAATTTAAATCTGATTCAAGGTTGGGGTGACTGTATAGAAAACTTTAAAAATGAAGGAAAAAAAACAATTTAAAGTAAAACTGGTAATTATTGTTAATATGTAGTTATAAAAAAAGCTTATAAATATTAAAATAAATTAATTTATTAAAAATTAAAATATTTTAAAAGGTTTTTAACGGTGTCAGACAGCGTAGAGAGTAAGCTTTTCCTTCAGCCTACTTTTCTCGACATATGGCGGATATCGCAATATGCAAACGATTTTATTTCGAATGGACGTACTTTGCAAAAACAAAAATAAAACAAAATAAATATTGAAATTTATTTCCTAACCGGTTAGTTTTTTTCTTTAGTTTTAATTAAAAAAATTTTGGCCCAGATTTGGTTTTTATTTTTTTTAAAATTTGATGTTAAAAAAAAAGAAAAAAAAATGATAATAACAGCTGAGAACAGTATACTAAAGTATTGAATTGCCTACAATTCCCAACGAAATAGCCTTTCGTTTTGGCCTTAAGTTTTCACTTAACCGCTCACCTTTATTAAAAGTTCAAAACCTCTAATGGCGCATGGCGACACATCAAATTTAACTGCTCAAATTTGCATGTGTATTGGTAATATTTATTACGAAATTATAACTTCAAACTACATTGTATAGTTGTTGTCAAAAAGAAGCGGAGAACATATGATTTATGTAACTTAGTTAGTGAAAATCAAAAGTATTTCAATGGGTAAGTATTATTTACCAACACAATAACAGAAAAGAGGAGTTGGATCCATTATTTGATGTGTGGCCGGGTAACTTAACGCTGTGACAACTAATATCGACAATAACCGCATTAATAAACAAAGGCGGGTGTGAAAAATTGAAACAAATAGTGCCGTTTCGTTATAATTTTATTGAAGCAACGAATATACTGTAGTCTCCGTGTTCTAGTAAAATTCTAAACATAAATAAAAATATTAAACAGCGTTAACATTTCTGAAGTCGCCGTAGTCTAGTAGGTAGTGTGTTGGCTTATTAGACGCAAAACCAGGGTTCGTGCCCCAGGCCAGACATGAAAACAAAATACAAAAAGTATTTCTTCGGCGACTTTCTCTCAGCAGATTGCTAGCAAAAACTCTGAGAGTAAATAAAATTGCTATGAAAAATTTCTCAAAAATCTGTCGTTCGGAGTCGACTTTAAACTGTAGGTCCCACCACTTATGCATCAAATTAGGACACACAACATAAGTGGTGTGAGAAACTAGGTCGTAATCCTGACTGAAGGGTTGTAATGACCAATTATGTATGTATGTATGTATGTATGTTAACATTTCTGTTCAGTAAGTGCCGGCAGCTATGTGATCAAAGCTACTACTTCGACCTAAACTGGCCTCGTTTAAAGCTTCGAAAAATGCTTCTAAATCTGTTCGTGGGGTTCATAGAACTTTTCGTTTTCTTTACGATCCATATAATCGGCCTAGTAAATAAGCAATTCGAAGGCAATTCCTATATGTAAAGAAGGCCATAGGAATTTCTCCGTACAGAGTTTATAATTCCCAAGCTTTTATCGGACATAATAGGTGTTTCGAATAGCTCTGTTAAAATGGGTATGTTAAATTGGATGTATTAGAAAGCGCAACTTTGTTGGCAATGGAGAGCATGTGCATCAGTTCAGGACTCTGCTCAGCAATGGTCTATCGTCCCATTAAAAGGCCTGCCGATAGTCTCAGAATTCTTCAAAATGACTTCTGCACGTCTTCTGCTTTTATCGTTCACCTCATGTATTAACTCCTGTCATCGTGGCTCTGTTAGGACGACCGTGCCCATTGCAATTTTAGTCCGCTATTGTGCTCTTGGAAGGCCTGCCAATAGTCTCAGCATTCCTCAGAATGACTTCTGCACTACTTGAGGGTCTATCATGAAGATTCGCATATTCTTAGCCATTCAGCATTGATGGAACTTTTCAAAATGAAAATTGCCACAATAACGAGATTTATTTTGGGGTCGAAATGGTTTCTTATATTGACCGTTTGATTCCCTTGATTGGATTTTTTGTTGTAGTATCCCAATGGACCTAACTGCTGGCGTGGTAATTCTACCTAACCTTACCTACGTGCTAATTATTATAAATTCGAAATGATGAAGAAATAATTTACTTTTCTAGTTTCTTGCACAATGGGTCTAAAGGCTTACTGAAGAAAAAAACATTTTCAGAAAAATATTTTTAAAAATGAAAGTCCTTTTCTCGAAAAATTTGCTGAGCCTTCTTAATGAAATAATTTTATTTCTTTGTAAACATTTTTTTTCTAACTTTACACCACTTTTGTGTAACACTGTAAATCTTATTTCGCACTAAAAATTGTTTTTTTTCATCGTTTTGCTTATTTTCCATTTTTTTTTGTTTTGGCCAAAAACCAGTTCATAAACTAATCAAAAGTATTAAAATTAAAATAAAAACAACAACAACAAGAAGACCAACAACAACAAATTCAGCGAAAAAAAATTTTTATTGAAAATCTTTTCAAACACTGACCACCAATTCATGTGATTCCAATCTGTTCGATATCTTTGGAAATTTTTCATTATCCAAACCGCTAGTGTTATTACAACAACAACCACCATAAGATACATACAACAAAACAACAAACAAAGGAAAGTCTAAACATTCTAATTGGAAAAATACATTGTAATACACGTACTGCTCTGGGTACTCACTGTACAGTGTACACGTAGTGTATAGCCTCGTTGTACTAATAATTCTTGCCTCTTGGCAGTCACAGTTTCAAGATACTTTCAGTCAACGGAGGTGATGGTGATGGTGGTGGTGGTGGTGTGATGATGACGTAAAGAATGAAAGACAAACAGACAGCAAGTTAGACAGAGAGAGTGAGAGCATATGTGAATGTAAATCAATCTATTAATAGCAGTAATACTACAACAACAACAATATTTCAAAATATAACAACACCAACGACAACAATATTGTATGTGTATACCTATGTAACGGTAAACAAAATCAAAATCACTACCCAGAGACAAAGAGAGAGAGAGAGAGAGAGAGAGAAAAAACTTCAATGAAAACATTGCGGGGGCGTAAAAGAACAGTTAGTTGCTGTTTTAATTATTATTATAGTTGCTGTTGTCGTTGTTGTTGTTGGTAGTGCTTGTGCTGTTGCACATATTAAGGCTCTAAGAGATATGTATGTATGTACGTGTGTGTGTGCTTCTTTAGAATGTATTCAATACGATACAAAAAATGTTTTTTTCCGATACGGTTTGTGTAGATACAAAACGATACGCGGAAGATATTGAAACAGAAAACAAAAAAACAAAAAAACAAATTCCAAATGGAAACAAAAATAAATTGAAAATAAAAATCAACAAGAAAGTGAGAGGCAATCAATGATCGTTTAAATGTTACCCTATAACACTGTGTGCCATATGCGGATTACTTGACTGAGGTTATGTATTTGCCTGCATTGTGGTTTGAAGATCTCCGTTACAAAGATCTGTCGAATAATTGTCTAGTAATTGTTATTGTTTATGCAAAGGGTGTAAACAGAGGAATAACAAACAAAGCAATTGTTGTTGTTTACATGAAGTTGTGAACAGTGGCACACAGAATTGTCCGAATAATAAAGAATTTTCATTAAAACTAAACACAAATTTATTTTTATTTTATTTGCAATCTACGAGCCTATATTTTAAATGTTTTTAAAAGGTAAAAACGTAACAATATCTTTTCTGTTGAACTGCACTACGGAAGCTAACCACAGTGATCAGTTATTCTGATCAGTCGGTGGCGTTGTTTTTCACATACCGTCGTAACCTACAGTGGGGTGCACAAATGAGTATATGTTTGTACTCTGAGCAATTTTAATTGCATAAAAATAAAAGCAATTAAAAAATTTTTTTCGCTTTGAATTTAGTACTTAACAAAATAATATCAATTTTAAAACTAAAATGATCACATTCTAAGAAAAAATAATCAAGAGGAAAATAACTCGGATGTACTCAATATTGCACCATTCCAAATTTTTAGGGAATACGAGTATTTTTAATATATAGTCCAAAGACCCTTGTTATGTAAAACCTCATTTACGCGACTTGGCATGCTCTCCACCAAATTCTCTATAATTTCTTTCGGAATATTTGCCCCTTCCTGATGAATCCGTTGCCAAAGCTCATCTAAATTGGTTGGGGCTGATCAGTACTGTCCCAACCATCTCTTCGCGATTGACCACAAATTCTCAATCGGATTGAGGTCGGGACTTTGTGCTGGTCACTGCACTAATTAAAAATTTTGTTCACCTCTATTCTTTAACGATTTTGGAGGTGTGTTTGGGTTCACTATCAAGCTGGAAAAGTACTTCTTGCGCAGGATAGGTGCCTTTCAATTCTTTCCCCATGGCGGTGTCAGCAATATTGCTTACCATTGGACTAAAAACGGTTGAATTTTGAATCGTCTGTCCAAATTACATGTTTCCAGTCATCCACTGTGAAATTTCTGTGTCCTCTGTCAAACTTTAACCGTGCCTTTACATTTTAGCCGAAAGTGCAGGTTTTTCTTTTTGACAGCTGAGGTATAGCCAAAATCTTTAGGAGCTCTACTTGCCGTCCATCGACTAACGGTTTTCCCGATTGCTGAAGGAGCTCCTTTGGGTGTTAATAATTTGTTCCTTTTCATTTTTGTTAGCATTAGACGAGCATCTGCATTAGTTAGTAGTTTTTTACGACCTCTGTCTTGAAGCTAGGGAACAACAGACCGTTTTTGGACTCTGATATGTGATATGATGAATAAATGACAAAAAACTTTTGAAGTTCTCTTTATTACTTTTAGATTTATTCAATAAAAAGCGTCCAAAATACAAACATGTACTCATTTGTGCACCTCACTGTACGTAAGTTGCCTTTGCAATGATTGTTCTGAACTTGTATTTAAGCAAACAAGTGGACTAAAAAAAATCACGACAGTCACGACATTGGTTACAGCGCTACCAGATTATTAAAAGGTTTTATGGATCACATGTAGTCAGATAGCTAGATAGGTAGGTATGTAGCGGTATACATTCATTTAAAAACCTTGGGCCAGACACACTTAGGCTGCATAAGACTCCAATTATCCATTTTATTCTAGTACCAAGCCATTACTGATAGATCGAATCGAATTTATTTATCGTCTACATAGTTATGGTGTGAGAAACTAGGTCCATAATCCTGACTGAAGGGTTGTAATGGCGAATTATGTATGTATGTATGTACACGGTAGAGTCTAAGATGGCAGTTTCTCCTCCGATGAGCATACCCGGGCATATAATCAATGGAAGAAGAACAGAATGAGTGCATGAATAAACAAAATTGTAGAATTTGTAACAATACCAATGCACATGAGATGAAAAAGCTTCAAATGTATACTAAAAAGTTCATTCATTGTATGGATTTTAGCCTGTTGACATCATCGGTCCATATTTCCTTGAGAACGACATTGGCCAGGCCATTTCTATAAACGACATGACTGATTTAGATGATTTCGACAACAGCAGAGCGGTACGTGCTTACAGACACATTGGATATTCTGCATGAGCGATTTGAGTGGTGTGAACTGGTCGCCGAGATCGCCTCGCTTTGACTTCGTTAGACTTGTCCTTGTGGAGTTTTGCATAGGTCCCGTTGCAATGGTTCAACTAACCTTTCATAAGTTCCAGGTGTTTCGAATAAACCACAAGCCAATGGCGCACCTCAAAGCCAATATAACCCATAACATTGGTCAAATTCTGACTGATTTATACGTTAGAGTGGCTTTACCCAGTGACACCGTGGCCTGCATTTGAACGATGTCGTATTACACACATTATGACATCAACAGGTCTTTCAAAATACCAAAAAATAGTGATGATATGTCATACACAGCGCTTAATGAAAGACCCTATATTTATAGAATCATATACTGGCTACAGTGTAACCTTAAATATAGGAGAGGTACTCGAATTCAAAAAATAATCAGAAGCGTTTTTAAAACGCTCTTTAAAAGCATGTAAGAAACATTAATTCTGTGCAGGGGAAGTCAGGCTTTTTTTAATAAGGTGCCTGAGCTATGGTTTGAACCATAACCCTACATTCACACTACCTACTAGACTACGGCCCTTTTCAAACATGCTTCTTCTTATTATTATTATTTATTGAGTTCCTTTAAATAGCATGGAGCTGTCACAACACCTGAATCGATTCAGCTTTTTCCAGTTAAACAGGTTCTAGGATGGTAGGGTTGCCAAATGTGATTGTATTACATATTGAGTCGGGCTTTTTAACAAATTGTGGCTGTAACAAAACGTTGACATGATGTTTCTTGTTGCTACAATCTCACTCTGGCTGGATCAGTGGATTTCTGGTCTGCATTATTAGAAGGGGGATGGTTCCTCTTAATATTTTTTGAAAATTTAACACCCTAATCACACTAAAAAAAAATTTTTCTCTTCGGCTATATACTGACTTGGAAGTCGCCATATTCTATTAGATAATGTGTTGGCTTATTGGACATGAGGTCAAGGTTAAAACTCTAGGTCAGATGTCTGCAACAAACCGATTATATTTCTTCGGCGACTTCCACTCTCAGCAGATTTCTGATAAAAACTCAGGGTGTCAAAAAATAAAATTGCCATGAAAGTTTCTCAAAAAATTTATCTTTCGCAATCGATTTTAAACTCCACTCATGTATAAAATTGACACACACAACATACTAAGTGGTGCGAGAAGCTAGGTTGTTATCCTGACTGATGAGGTGTAATGACCAAATTATGTTAGGTATTGTCTGACTTAAGGTGCTTGCTGTGGTAGGTTAGCCCAGAGTGGCTTTTAGGTGACCGTAGTTGCAAACCTTAGCCCAAACCCAGTATACATCCCCTTCTAGCTGTAGTGGCATAGGCTAAAATAGAAATAAAAACCGAAAAACATACACAGAAAAAAATCCATTTTTCTACCAATTCTCTCAATATTTTCTCGATTTCTCGATGATATTTTATTGTTGTTGTTCTTGTTGTTGTTGTTGTTGTATCTAATAGGTTTATAGCCTAATTGTTGTTGTTGCTCTTACGCCTTTCCTTTGGCTTTTATTTAAAAAAAAAATTTTCTGCTTTTAATTTTCCATTTTCCCCGGCCACTTCCCCTAGTTGGGTTTCGATTTTCATTAAAAAATTTTCTTTTTTTTTTGTTGTTTTTCAAAATATTGAAAAAAAATTATTCGAGAAAATTTATGAATTTTTGTTTGAGGAGGTGAAAGACGGCTGGCTGGCTGTTCTCATATTATTCTTCAACTGTGAAGTGTGACAACCGTTTTCAAAATTTAAATTTAAAAAAAAATTCTTCAATAATTTATTTCAGAAGGAAAATTCTTTAAAATTTTCCATTCGTTCAAATGCATTCAAACAAAATTGATGGCAGTTTTTAACAAAAAAAGCTTTTAAATGACGATTTTCTAATTGAAATGAAATATTTTTTAATGGACCCCACAAAGGCAAGAATTTTTTTTCTTGTTTGTTTAGATTCACTTAAGAGGCCTTTAGAAAAATATCATGTTGTTGTCCCATTATCTCCCATCATAGTTCACACGACTTGGCTTTGTCGCTATTGCTCTAGCTAGTGCCATCGGTATTTGAATCGCTTAGATTATGGAATTCATAGGACATTCTTCGTTTGAATATCGACGCCATAGCTGGTAGCCCTACTTCGTATTCGGAATCTTATATGATTTCCGTTGACAGTCAGGCTGCTCTGAGTGCCATTGCGTAGGTCTGGTGCAAATCACGGCTCGTACGTGAGTGCAAGGAGCCGTTAAGGAATTTTGAACCAGACTGAATCCCTCTATGCTGGGTTCCGGGTCATGAGACGTCGGATGCTCTCGCTAGATTAGGTTCACTTTCTGAGGGCGATGTGATACTTGGTCCTGATCCCTCAATCTGCCACCTCTACTGCCTTATCAATAATTGACAACAGAATGTTGGCAACTTCGGATAAGGGCAGAGCGGCGCAAAAGATCTGCACGAGGCTGGATAGGAGTCGCACGGCGACTGTGCTTAAGCTCCAAAGAATTAGGTTCAGCACTGTTATTGAGGTTATTACGGGGCATTGCATTATAGGAGTGCATGCGAGGCGTATTGGTCTTAGACACCTTGCAAATGATTTCTGCAGAAGCTGTGGAGATGAAGAGGAAGATGAGACTATTCTTCACATATTGTGCACATGTCCGGCACTTAGTCGGAGGGGAAAGAGGTCCAGGTACCTACTACATGGAAGATATGGATGAACTGTCATGTATGGATATTGGCAGCCTGAGTTGCATCATCCGAGGCTCCGAATGGTTCCTGTAATAGGGGAAATGAGGAACTGTGGCATCACAATGGGCCCTGCGTGCGGCTAAGTGTGTCCGCTCATGACTCCATCGAGGGGACAGCCACTTCTACGTACCTACCTACTGCCTCATCAATGCATGGGTCAAGAAGGAAGTTTAAAGTTAGTTCTCGGGTTTATTACGGGCCACTGCGAGATTAGATCGCTGACAAGGATCTGGAACAGATCCCAGCCGGACTATTGCAGGTTATGTTGTGATGAGGAGTAGTTGGAGACTATCGAACACCTCCTCTGTAACTGTCCAGGCCTTAGTAGGTTGAGGTTGAAGACCCTTGGCAGGGGCTTTTTTGAGGGTTTGAATTCTGTGTCGAGAGCCAACATAGAGGCTCTCCATAGATTCATTATTAGGTTGAGCTGGTTGAGAAGTGCTAGGGTTTCAATAGTGTAGTCACGCTCTCTTGTTTATTTCTTATTCTCCCTTTCCTATTTCTTCTCCTTTTTCTCTATCTCCCCAATTATTCTCTCCCCTTTAGAACGTTGTGCAATGGGTCAACTGGACCTCCGGATACTGTACTTATCCCAATTTGCAAGTACACGTCCTCCAAACTAAACTTAAACAGCAATTCATTGCTCACAACCTAACAAAAGTGGCCGTAAGATTGGCTACTTAAGTTCAGCAATTTACAGATGCTGGCTTTGGATCTGCTGGACATCGTCCAGATACTGCAGAAATAGCAAAAGAAGTTATTATAAGTCTCTGCCTGTCCTGATGTCGTTTACGTAGTCGAGATGTTACACTCTAAGATTGCAACTCTTAATCAGTATAAGACAGATCGTGTAAAGCATGACGAGTTCCTATATCAACAGGTTATACCTCTTGATCAGACATGTTGTGTACAGCATGCCTAAGCCTATAAAGTCTAGTAAAGCTTGTCTAACTAGTACCTTAATAGGACGTTGCCATCATATTGGTTACACACGTAACTGATCACTACCACGCTTCAGTCCGGATTACAACCGAGCTTCTCACATCACTTATATTGTGTGCGTTTATTTTATCCATGACAGGCAAGGGACTTGCAGTTTAAAGTCGACTTTAAACGACAGATTTTTAGAGAAACTTTTCCTGACAATTTTTTTATTTACTCTCCCGGTTTTTGCAAAAAATCTGCTGAGAAGGATGGAAGTCGCCGAAGAAATATTCCTTCAGATTTCGCTCTCATGGATATATCTGACCTGGGGTTTGAACCCCAGGCCTCACGTCTAATAAGCTAAGACACAACCTACTGAACTATGGTGACTACAAGTTGGTTACAGGACCCCAGAATCGCCTTAAGTGCCCTTAATTTGTTAAAGCACCTCCATCAGCGAATGTGCTATAAATGGTCGACTGATTAAACGTGGCAAAGGCCTTTTCAAAATCAATAAATGCAAGGAGAAGCGGCGATCACCACTCAACCGATTGCTGAATAATGATAAGAAGACTACTATTGTGGTCTGTACATACTTTTTTACTAAATCGGTTGTAACAATAATTTAGTCAAGCTAAAAACCTAGCTCCTCGGACTGTTTATGTTTGACAGTTTAAAGTCGACTCCGAACAACAGATTTTTAGACAAACTTTCATGGCAATTTTTTTTGTTTACTCTCCGGGTTTTTGCCATAAATCTACTGAGGGGAAGTCGCCTTAAAAATATTTTTCAAGATAACAACGTAGCTTCTTATACCATCCATGTGTGTGTGTGATAATTTTATCCGTGACTGGCGTAACTTGCAATTTAAAGTCGATTCTGAATGCCAGATTTTTTGCCTAACTTTTCATGACAGTTTTATGGGCCAGGGTCACTGTCGCAGTAAATAGGTTTAACGCTTAGCGACTTTTGTAGTGACTGCAATGATATGCAGAAAGATAAGACTGTAAAATACTTTCTCTGTCACTGAGAGTAATCATAGGAAAATTTTTTTTTAAATTTTTTTTTGTAGAATTTGGTTCACCTGGGGTCTGTGGTAGGCCCTATAGGTTCATTAGAAATTTAAAAATTTTTGGCCGTGATGAGGACATATAAACGACCAATTTACTGCTGTTATTCTTTGTCACAAATTACGGTCAAGATTTAAAATGGAATTTTGAACTTATAGGAGCTCTGCATAGCTCTGCAGCTAGAACATCTCTTTTCTACAATTTTCTTTTATCTAAGGGCCCTCATGAAATGCGTTTTCGCATTCATAGGTTAGGTATGAATCTATCTGCGACTCATATAAAAGTGAGGTTTTGACCAGATGGGCGATCGGAAACATTGTAAAAAAAACAATGTTTTGCTTACGAGGCTATGAGCCTTTAGTAATGTTTTACAACCGCTTAGCATCATGAAATTAATTCCCCTTCAGTGGTTTTAGAAGTCATAATATGCTGTGAAATCGTAATACCCATATAGACATACTTTTAACCCATTTCCCCCTAACTTAAAATGTAGGGCATACAAATATCGTTCTAAAGTGCTACTTTGGTTTACAAGAAGTTTTTCATTTGAAATTCAAAAATTAAAACATTTTTCCTTCTTTTTTTTGTTTCTTCATTAAAAAAAAAAACAACAACAAAAATTATTTGAACATTTTTCTATAAATTTTTCGAATCACCCACGTAGTTGAGAACACATAAAATCGCCATTAATTAAGTGGGCGCTCTACACAGACAGCCAGCTAGGCAAGCAATTCGCACGTTTCGTTGGTCGGTACAAATTATAACGTTATTACGGTTGTTGTTGTTGTTATTGTTTATACCAAATATGTCAAAATGCCATAAAATGTCATCGAAATCTTATTGAATCTGATCATCGCAATCATCAGCATCATCATCAGCTGTATTACCGCCATGTTTTCTTATTAGATTTTGTTTCAAGAGGAATGAATAAAAAATGGGAGAGAAGAGAGAGAGAGAGAGAGAGAGAGAGCAACGGTAAAAGTTAGTAACTGTTATAGTGTGTGTGTGTGCGATCACTGAGATCTTGTCATCAATGTTTCATACTCGTTAAATGCCAATGACAGCAGCTGATCATTAAATTAAGTTAATGACGCAGTTTTAGTTTAAAACATTATGGGGCTATATGCGTGGGAGCCAATTTGAATTTTTGTTTTATTTTTTCACTTTCTAAAGAACTTTTAAAAGAAATCGATTTTAAATTAATTTTTTATTTTAAATTTTAAAATTTTTAAAATTTTTTCGTCTCCGTTTGGACACATTTTGATCATGTTATTGAATTCGTAACCTTAAACAACCTTATGTTGAAAATAGACTTTTGGCACAAGATTTTAACATAAAGTCGCCGTGACCTAGTATGTAGTGTGTTGGCTTATTAGATGTGAGGCCTAGGTTCAAACCCCAGGCTAAACATCTCCATCAAAACGAAATATGAAAAAATATTTCTTCGGCGACTTCCTCTCAGCATTTTTCTGGCAAAAACTCTGCGAATAAATAAAATTGCCATGAAAAAGTTTTTCAAAAAATTTGTCGTTCGACTTTAAACTGTAGGTCCCGCCGCTCATGTATAAAAATTAACGCACAAAACGTAAGTGGTGTGAGAAACTAGGTCGTAATCCTAACTAAAGAGTTGTAATGACCAGTTATGTTATGTAAGTATGACTTTAACATTCAAGTCCTTGAAAAGCCTCAGAATCTATGGTACAAGCACACAAACTTACTGAGAGATGATGAAATAATTGAAATTTTGATAAGATCGTGTCATATTTAGACTTTACCCCTTTTTAGGTTGTGTGAGGTAAGGCGGTAGACCCTCTTTGAAGGATAGGGTCACACATACGACAGAGTTTAAACCACAAATCAATATTCTACTCGTGCATCAAACACTGAAAACCTTTCGATAAATCTCCCTATATTGTGATGATTTTCGTTTTCAACTGTTCAAGCATATCCGTCTCTTCATGGCATGGTATGGTTACCGACACATAAGGTGAACGATATTTTACTTCTCCTCCTCCTCCTCCCCCTTGGTGGCACATGGTGGCACATAAGTGATAACTTTGGTTAGAATATCGTCGCATTAGTTGAATAATATATTGTCGCTGAAACTAATCGATTTCGCCAGTTATACCGGGCGAAAGTTAGCCGTTAGGTTTTATAAGCAGCCGCGGATCAAATTCAGTAGGTAAGATGGTTTTATGTGCCCACTTGTAAAGATCTTTAGAGACAAATCTGGCCCGATAAGGATATGAACCACGATTTGCATTAAAACTCTCAAGATTCCATCTAAGGAACTTCATAGCAGGACATTGGTCTCTGAGTGTTCGCGCCAGGAGACTGGGAATACCTCATAATGACTTCGTCAAAACATGCAACGACGCAAAAGAAGAGGAGAGCATAGAACATATTCTCCATCATTGTCCGACATTGGGAATATAAGAGAAAGAATTCTTGGACACCCAGAATGTAGTGACAAACTATGTCTAGTAAAAGATGATTTCGGAAAATTCCACACCTTCTTAAAACACTCAGAACGGTTGAGAGACACCAATTACTACGTCATTTAAAACCCTTACTAAGCATGTATCCTTCGGAATTCTCAAATCAAACATAACCAAATCCTTTAAGATCATGTGTCGTAATGTACACACCGTTGTCGGTTTAATAGGCTTCTGTTCAAAATATATATTCTGAATATAAGGCCTGGTACTCAACTACATTTAAACTCCGTTCAGATGCCCATTTGTGGCTTTCTTCTACCCTCCAATACAATCCATCTAAGAAGCTTCCTCAACCTTTTTGAAATGAAAAAATGATAACATCACAGGAAGGTCAGTTAGTGTCGCCACCTAGTGGGAAAAGAGGGCAGGAATCAAAGATCTGCTCCGCATTACACACCACTACACCAAGTATTACATACTCGGAGGGTGTTGTTTCTAGGCAACGGTGGATGTCTTACACGTTCATCATAATATAATTGGTCATTACAACACTTCATTCAGCATTACGACCTAGCTTCTCACGCCACTTATGTTTGTATTGTTTGTATACATGAGTGGCGTGACTTAAAATTTTAAGTCGACTCCGTACGACAGATTTTTAGAGAAGCTTTTCATTACCATTTTTTTATTGACTTTCACAGAGTTTTTGTCAGAAATCTGCTGAGAAGAAGTAGCCAAGGAAAGATTTTCTTCATACTTGGTTTTATTGGAGATGTCTGACCTGGAGTTTGAACCGTGGCCAGGCGTCTAATAAGCAAATACTTCATATGCTAGGCTACGGCGATTATCAAATACCTTTACATCCATCAAATTGACGTTTAGATGCTATTGACGGGACTTATTTCTTTCGAAATGACGAGTACTATCGAGCAATCCTAAGTCACCAAACCTTGACCTCAAGCCTAATAAGCCAACACACTATCCTTCTAGACTACGGCTATTTTACCTTTTTAGCTGTAACAAAAACCAAAAAAAAAGTGCTTTATGGAAACCATGTGCTCCTATTTTTATTAAAATAATTAAAAAAAATTATTCCTTTAATTCCATTCAGGAATATAAATTTCCTTAATTTATGGTTCTGTAATGTTTTCCCTCAATTATAGTAAAAATTTCTGTTGTCTAGTGTAGATTTCTGAACGTTAACAGCTGCTTTTAAAAGTTAAGAGAGCTTTAAATACCTTTTCTCTGTCATACTCTTAACAGGTCTGTAGAGATAAACCAATTCTGCAGAAGTAAAACACATGGTCTGTTAAATGAAACAAAAAGTAAATAAGAGTCAGTAGCATATGACTGAGTGTGTGTATGTGTGTGCGTAAGTGGCTGCAAAACACACAAAACACGCTAAATATAAAAAAGAAAACAAATTTAAATCGTTATCTGGGGGTATTTCGTTAAATAAATAAATACATTTTTTTAATTATTTTTAGTTTTTTTTATTACATTCAATTGTTATTTTTTCCCTTTTTAGTTTAAATACAAGACAAATAACCTTTGCAGTAACTAACTTAACTGGAGTATGGCGTGGCGGTGGTATTTATTTTCTTTTAAAATGTTTCTGCTTTTAAATGTAACACGAACAGAAATTCCAATTGGTTTCATGGTTTAACATACACTCTGTTAATATCCCGAGTTTGAACATTTTAAAAGAGCATAACAAGATAAATTCTTAAGCTCTTTAAAATCATGAGTAATTTCTCTCTTTTTTTGTGTTATTTTGTAACTGTAATGAGAGAGTTAAAATTCCTTTTGTTGTTGGTTAATGAAATTTTGTGGTTGAAAAGGCAAAATCTTTACACAACATAACAAAGTTTATACTTATGCAAACAGATAGACAGACAGCCAACCAAAAACACACACACATAAAAACAAAGGCAAAAACAAAAATTAAAAATGAAAATTGAAAATATAATAGAAAAACAAAAATATTTGTCTGCAAAATTTTGTTTCTTATTGGCCTGAGGGATTTTTGTATTTGAAATACAACAACAAAAACTAAAAAAGAGAATGAAAAACGAAACTGGTTTTGCTTTTTGCCTCTTATTTTTGTTTTTTTTTTTCTTTTTGGTTGGGATTTACTTGTTTGACTTCGTGTTTTGTGTTTAGAAGAGTACACTGTATATGATGTTATGCTTGCGTGCGTGTGTATAAGTGCTCTATTAAAATATAAAATATTTCTCTGTTAGTTTTGTTTTTGCATTCGGTTTATACACGAGATACAGTGTAGAAAAGTGAGTGTGCTTTTGCTCGTATTTTGTTGATTTTTCTCGTGTGTGTGAACATGTCTGTTATATTTGTTGTGCTTTTGTTTATAAAATTTTCTTGGTTTTCAGTGTGTGTTTGGGTTTCTGTTTTTTTTTTTTGTTTCTTTACAGATGACGTTATCTTAACACACACTCGCAAGCTTACACAACATACACACACACACAGCCGACGACGAAGAAGACAAAAATGTGTTTTTGGTAATTGAGAGTTTTAGAGCGAATATTGAAATTCAGTCTGTGAACAGGCGCTGAGCATTGCACAGCCTTTTTACTTTTTTGCTTGAAGAAAAACGCTAAAAAAATCAACGTTAAAATTCATAATTTTTTTTCTAAACTGAAATACAAGAAGAAACAACAACAAAAAATAATAAAAAGAAACCAAACATATTGTGTTAAAGAAAAATTCATTAAAAAAATTGAGAAAAAGTTTATAATTCTTAACGGTATTTATTTATTATCATTAAAAAAATATAATATACTCCTGTATTTGTTTAAAACAATAATAAAATACAAATAATATTTCTTTCTTTAAATTGTTAATATTGGTTTGTTTGTTCGTATGTATGTAAGCTAAATTGTATGCGTAAATGAATGAGTAAATACAGTGTGTATGCATGTATGTTTAAATGTGCGTTTAATTTTGGAGCCTACGTTTAGGTGTAATACGTGTATGTGTATGCATAGCAGTAAAGACGTGTGTGTGTGTAAGCGTGTAAGTGTGATTTGTTTATTTTTGTTACAAAATTCATAATAAAAAAACAAAAATTATCATTAAAATGAAAAAATAAAAATAAAAAAAATAATAAAAGTTTGGTAAAACGTGCATTTTAAAAAACCAGGAAATTTTTTTTGGTGAAAAATTTTAAATTAAAATTAAAAAAAGAATCCATAAAATTTTATATGGAGGTACGCAAAAAATAACAACAATTTGTAGCAATATGTAATAAAATTGTGGGAATTTAACAAATAAATACGAAGTTTATTTACAACTTTGTTTTAAAAACAAACAATTAAATTGTTTTTTAAATAAAATTAATTAAACAAATGATTATATTAATTTTTTTATGATAAAAAAAATCAAAATTTTTTTAAATTACAAAAAAGAGAGTTTATCACTCTACGTGTTTAAAACAATTTAAAGAAACTTATTACGAATAACACATAATTTATGTAAGAGAATGCGTGAAATAACCAATGTTTTCTTAAAACAAAATTTAAAAATAAAAAAATTTGAATGTTTTTAAAAGTTTAAATAAAAACTAAAAAAAGATATTTTTTGTGTTAATAAGATGAATAAATAAACATGAATTATAAGTAAGCGTAAATTAAAAATATAAATAAATAAACTAACTAAAATAATACAAAACATTTTATTTATTAAAAAAATATTTAAAAAACATTTAAATAAAATAAACACAAATAATTTGTTTCATTAATAAAAAAACAAAAAAAAAAATAAATAAATAAATAAGTTAAAAACAGGCAGATGATATAACCTTTAACCTTTAAAAATAAAACTTATCTTTTTCTAAACAAGAGTTCAACTAAGAATTTAGAACAAAACTAATATAATTTCACTAAATTTTTTTTTATTTATTTATTCTTTACAATTTTTTTTTAATATTTAAAGAGAGTTTAAGGAAAAATATTATATAATAAATATATATTTTTTAAAACATTTTTCGCGGAAATCATGTTCCTTGACTCTAAAAAATTAAAAAAAGCTTTAAAAAATTTGCCATTTAAACCCTACTATAGTGACTCTTTTTAAAGCCCCTATTATCTTTAAATTAAAAAAAAAATAAATGAATAAATAAATGTGTGTGGCCTAATGATGCCATTATATGTGGAATATAACATCGTTTAAATGTTTAAATATATGCCACGACTTCTCTAGTTACAAAAGCAAAACCAAAACGTCCTATTTCCATAACTCTGGCTTATGCAGGCCGAAATTAATGGATGACCTGAATTATGTTGGCTATAATAAAATCGTGATTTCTGGCTTATTCGATTCCGACTTAAGAAAATAAATAAATCTCACTATTACCTTTCGCATCACTACCACTTGAGATGCACATGCCCTCAAACCGCTCTTACAGAATACCCTAAGTGGTACGAACTGTATGGCACCTAGTGCCATATTTCGTAGTGCTCCTATGTCGTTAGTGTCTAGATTATCCAATTCAGGCTAAATGAAAGTGGTTTCCATTGCTTTAGTCTAATAGGTTGTGTGGTAGTATATTAGACGTGACACCTCAGTTCAAACCCCAGTTCAGATACATATCTCGAACGAAATATGTAAAAAATTTTCTTCGGCGTCTTTCTCTCAGCAGATTTTGATCAAAAACTCTGCGAACGTAAATAAAATTACCATGAAAAGTTTCTCAAAAGTAACAGGTCCTACTTCTCATGTATAAAATTAACACACAACAGAAGTGGTCTTCATAATCCTGACTAAAGTATTGTAATGACCAGTTAAGTCTGCAAGTAGTCATCAGATTTGGCAAAAGACAAATTTATATTCAACAATATGGCTGTTATTAACTGCTAAAGTTCGAAATTCTCTATTAGAGTCCCCTGTATGTGATATCTTATATCATAATATCGTCAATGAAATCAGTCAAAAATTTTACGTCAAGCGTACGCACTGGCGAATTCTTCTCTAGCAACGTTGCCAGAGAATTGTCAGGCAATTGGCTGAAAGTTAGGTAGTGTGTTGGCTTATTAGACGAAAATCCAGGGTTTGAGACCCAGGCCAGAGTGTAAATAAAATTGCCAAGAAAAGTGTCTCAAAAATCTGTCGTTCGGAGTCGACTTTAAACTGTAGGTCCCGCCACTCATGTATAAAATTAACACACACAACATAAGTGGTGTGAGAAACTTCCTGACTGAAGGGTTGTAATGACCAATTATGTATGTAATTGGCTGAAATATATTGCCAGATCTTAAGTTTGTTTTCGCTCCCTGTCGCTTGAGTGGTTAATACCTCTGTATTAGCTCCTCTAAACCAAAGTTGCATGGTCTTCAAAATATTTTAACTAAAATTCGACCTTTAACGTCTACTGTTCTCTGTTATCATGCTATGTAGACAATAATTTATTCTAAGCTTAACTAAATTCTTCTTTATTTTGGATATGACAAAATCTGTGAGATTGTCACCACAAAGTTCAGTAATTCAAGTTGGCTTTAAGGGGGGCACAAAAATCCCCTCTTGCTTCGTTATGATTTGTGTGCCTGAAAACTGCATCAATAATAATGATGCCTAATGATCGGTCTTAATTTCTAGATTGGCTTTAAATGCTTGAACTATGCTCACTTCGTGTAGTTCACATCATTCAAAAGGGGAGAATGACCATATTGGCCATTACTACCTTGAAATTAAAATTACGACCAGGCTTTTTACACCATTCATGTTGTATGTGTGTTGATAGTCTCGGTGAGTGGCGAGATTAATGACAAGAGATAGATTTGATAAACTTTTTTAAGGCATTTAAGAAGCGTTTCCAAGACTGCTAAGATGAGGTTGCCAATTTGATATCATTTTTCTTATAAGCCAGGTGGGGATAATAATGTTGTTTGAACGTTACTATATCGTATGCCGAGCTTTATTGAAATCCTTAGAAATTTCATGCTATTTAATGTCGAAAAAAAATATGCCACTTTGATGGGGATGTTCCAGTAGAATAATGACCGCAGCGTGTATATCAAACTTATTTATGTAAGTCTAGCACAATCATGCTTTTGCTCAATAGCGCTTTTTAAAGTGGTTTTAAAGACTATGTATCTGAAGATATTTCCAACAACATTTTTTGCGATACATTGGAATTCCAAGAGATAACCATGATTAATAAACTTGCATATCAACAAGACTCAACAAATACCAGAAAAACCTAGGTCAAATTTTTTTGTTTAACTGCAATACATTTACGTTACATAGAATTTCACTAAACCCTGTTTAAACATTTTAAAATCATTATTTGATGCGCGGCCGGGCGCCATAAGACTGTAAATTTTGATGAGTGATTCGTGTCACTCGAATCATTTCTAAGTATTGTAAGTATTTTTCTAAAGCTATGAATCTGAATGAGTATGCTTATGGATCAAACATATTTCGAATTGTATGAGTTTGATGTCAACTGATCTCGCCATTAGCAATGTTCCAAATGTTGTCTAAAATTTCCTTCAGTTCTGCTTGTAGTTTCTTGGACGTGTATAAAAAATTGGCATGATTAAATTGTTATAACCTTCGATAACAATGAAAATATTCCTTTGAATATTGTAATTTAACGTCAGGCTTTATTATTATGGTTCACTGGGTTATCAACAACGCTATGCGAGTATTGTACAGAGATCAGCAATGAATTTTTTTTTCGCTACTCATAAGCACTCATGAAATTTTTAATATAAGTGAGTCAAGAATATTGAAATTTCACTACTCTGTCTGATTCATTCATACTCACTATAACGTTGAGTACAGGTTGCAATGCGTATGATTACAACGTTGACATCAAACTCATACCATTCGAAATATATTTGATTCATAAGCCGACTCATTTAGATTCAGAACCTTAGAAAAATACTTAAAATACTTATAAAGGATTCGAGTGACTCGAATCACTCATCAAAATTTACAGTCTTATGGCGCATGGCAACGCATCAAATTAAACTGATCAAATTTGCATTTGTGTTGGTAATATTTGTTTTGCTTAGCACAGCAACACATCAAAATTGAAACTTCAAACTGCATTGTATTGTTGTTGTGAAGAAGAAAAGAACATATGATTTATGCAACGCAGGTATCGAAAAATTTGATCCATTATTTGATGCGTAGCCATGCGCCATTAGCTATTGTTGCGTTTACAAAAAAGAAGAAAGAAGACAAAGCAGCAAGCAGAGCAAACATATAATCTTCTAGTGAGTAAATTCAGTGTTCGTATGCGATACATACTTATTTTGTAATTCGTGTATATGTTGAGTTATGGTGAGTCGAAATCAACAACATCATACGTGTTGTTAAGTATGAATATTGATGAGTTACTTCAAACTTTGAATATGAGTAGAGAGGTTCCATGATATTAAAATAAGTATGAATGCGTATAAGTATCAGAAATTATGATTCGTTTCTACTCATCTTTTTGAAAACTCATTGCGAGTCTCTGGAACACATATGTACGTATGTACATGTATATGTAGAAATTTAGCAAATTTTGTATTAAACATTTTAAAATCGAGTTAGTCACTGTGCCAAATACTGTCAATATATTCTTTTAATTTACCTCAGTCTATCTAGTCCAACCAGTTTTTAATTGAGTTGTCAACAAAGCAACTTAGGTTTACTATACAGAAACTTACAAACAATTTATAAATACATATTACATATGTGTGCAAACCTTTAATCAGGATTACAGCTGAACTTCTCACACGTATTAAGGTTTCTAAAGTCAAGTCAAGATTCCTGTTTTTTAGACATAATTTTTTAAACTGTTATGCTGTTGCCAACAGCATGATATTAAAACATGTATTTATATACGCGAAACCTAGTAACAGTTAACAATGCTAAACAAAAAGAACAAAATTTGTTTAGGTCCAGACTTCGCAACATTTCCATTAGATTACCTTGCAAAATATTAGCAGTGTACTGGTGATTAAAACGTTATTATTGTCAGATAGGAGTCGAAGATTGATTTAAGAAAACTACGCAGAGGCTTGTATTAAAGGATTTCAAATTTACTTTCAATTTTTAATAAACGTCAATGCATGGTGATGTTAAAATGCGTAATAAGCGAGATTTAATAGAATTTAAACGATTTAATGTCTATAAACATTGAAAAGTAAAAATAATTGCAACAAATGTTTTAAAAACCTAAAGACGAACGTGTGGGCTTTGTAAAGAAATTAAAAATGAATATTTTTTGTTTTTGAACTTTTAAAAGTTTTTTTTATTAAAAATTCCAAAATTTTATAAGAAATAAATTGAAAATGCAATATTTTTTCTTTTCTTTTATTAGAAAAATGGAGAAAGTACTATTTCTGCTTATTTTTAAATTTGTAGCAAAAACCTTTTTTTGAAATGTTTTTTTTTTATTAAAATGTACAAACATTTTGAAAAATTAAAATGTTTTTCAAGTAAAATACATAAAAATTAATACATTTCGTTCACATTATTTTAACTGCTTACATTTTTTAATAAATTTACTTTGTTACAGATTTTTAAAAGCAGAACATATTATGTTTTTCATGTACATATAAATTAAAAATTTTTTTTTAACAAATTCAGAAAAAATTATAATTTTTTTTTATTAAAAATCGTGAAATTAATTTTTTCAATTTTTAAAATTTTTTTATGTAGTTTTATTATAAAATTAATTTATTAAAATAAAAAAGTAGCATTTTTAAAATTCTAAAAAAATTAATTTTTTTAAAACAAAATTATCACGATTTTATTGAAAATCTCTTTACAAAAATTTACGATTTCTTTTATTTAATTTTTTTAATATTTCAAATTAAAAAGTTTAATAAAATATTTATTTTTTATAAACTTACTTTAGTTTTTCTTAACTAAAAAAATTTTCCATTCTTTTCTTTTGAACTTGAAAAATTAAATAAAACACATTAAAATTTATGTTTATAAAATGCTTAAATAAATTTCTTCTTTTTATTAAAATAAAATCAAAAATAAGAAAAAATAAATAAATAAATGTACAAATAAAATAAAATATATTTTTTAGGACAAAAATTAAATTTTCAAAGAATTTTTTAATAATAATAAACTGCTTCAAAAATAAAAATGAAATAAATAAAAAACATATCTAAATTAAAAAGTAATAATAATAAAATAATTGCAAGAAAAAACATAAATCAACGTATAAATAAAATAAAACATATTATTTTAATACAAAAATTATATTTTTAAAGAATTGTTTAATAATAATAATAATAAATTGTTTCATAAATAACAAATGAAATAAAAAACAAAAAGTATGATAAAATAAAATAATTACAAGAAAATATAAATAAATTAACGTATAAATAAAATAACACATATTTTTTTATGACAAAAATTATATTTTCAAAGAATTGTTACATTATAATAATAAACAGTTTCAAGAAATGAAAAGGAAAATAAATAGAAAAACATATCTAAATAAAATAAAATAATTGCAAGAAAAAACATATAAATTAACGTATTAATGAAATAAAACATATTTTTTAGAGCAAAATTATATTTCAAAGAAATTTTTAATAATAATAATAATAATAAACTGTTTCATAAATAAAAAGGAAATAAATAAAATGTCAAATCTTAATTAAAACAAGAAAATTAACGTATAAATAAAATAAATTAAAATTTTTAATATAAAAATTACGTTTTTGGGGAATTTTTTATAAATAAAATAAAATAAAAACCAAATCTGATTAAAAAATATAAAAAAAACAAAAAAAAAAAAGAATTAAGTAAACGTATAAATAACATAAAACAAAGTTTTAAATACGAAAATTATATTTTTTGCGCTTTTTTTAATAATAATAATTAGTCAAAAATTAACTAAAAATAAATAAAAGCAATAAGAAACTTAAAAAATGGATTTCTTATTTATTTTATTATCAATATTATTTTTTTATTATTTTCAGTTTCTTTTTTAACGTCTCTTTAAGCACAACTTATTTTTTTCGCTTTTAATTGCAATAAGTAGCTTAAAAAATTTAATTTAAAAAATTTTAAGAAAGGAAAGATTCCTTTTTTGTATAAAAATTGAAAATTCGTTTAAAATTTTGATTATTTTTAGTTCATAATCTTCTAATAAAGGACAATTAGCATATATATCCTTTAACTAGAAATGAAAGAAAATTTATAAAAAAGAAAAAAATCTTATCCTTTTCTTTTAAATCTAATATCAATTTTTTTATAAAATTATTTAAATTTTTTTATTATTATTCCTAATTATTTATAAACACATACCTTTTAAAATTTTAAAATTTTATTTTCTTTCACTTTCCATTTTACAGTTTAAAAAATAAAACCGGAAAGAAAATTAATTTTTAAAATAAAAATCTTTTTCCCACACAAATTAACTGAAAAACAAAAGTGCAGAAATATTTTGAAAAATTTAAAGTTGACAACAACAATAAACAACTAAAAAAGGAGATCACAATAATAATAACGACAACAACAATAAAAAAATAGTGAGAAAAAATAAAGTAAAATCGATACAAAGAAAGTCGCAATAAAAACAAACACTGTGAGTAAGTGTTGCAAACAATAACAATAACAAAAATTAAAAGTGTTGTTTTTTATTAGAAATAAAAAAAAAAATAAATACGAAAATAAAAACCAAAATGTCAACACAATTAAAAACAATAACAACAACTGCAACAACAACAATAACAAATAAATACAAATAAATAAAAAAAGAATTATTTAAAGTCTCTATAAAAAAAACAAACAATAAAAGTTAAGCGTATAAAAAACAAAACCGGCATTTAATGACGTCATTTTAAACAAACACTCTCCTATTAAATAACTCTCTTTTTTTGTAAAGAGAGAGCGGCATTTCTTCAATAAAAGAAAACAAACAAACAAACAAACAAACGACGAGTAACAAGTTTGTACGTGTGATGATTTAAGTTTGGCAAATAACAGTAAATCTTTGAAAGTGTTATTATTTAATGAAATTATTCAAACAAAACGTAAATAAAAAAGAGTGCTTTAAGTGAATTACAACAACAACTAACAAACAACAGAGAGAAAGAGTGAGAAAACAACACATAAAATTTTAACTGTTAACATAAAACAGCAGCAGCAGCATCACAAACGAACAAAAATAAATAAAAAAAGCAAACGGGACAAACAGCAACCCGATATTGAAGGTACAAAACAATGTTTTCATACACAATTTTACGTTCTCCCCCCACCACACAACATAAACAAGAATTTAAAGCGTGATATTTATTCTCACTACTCTCTACCTCTATTACCCTATCGCTCTCCCTCTCTCGCTCTTATTTATTTATTTTATAAAGGTTATGTTAACAACTACATATTTGGGTGTATATGTGTGTGTCTGTGTTTTCTCTTCTTCTTCTTCTATAAGTGATGGGCTTCTGGTGATAATGATGATATTGATGTTGATGTTGATGCTGATGTTTCCTTTTAAATACAGTGTTCGGCTAATAAAGTAGGGCCAGCTACTTAAAAAACTGAAATTATTTTGTTCTGAGGTCCTATGACGTATGCTTGAAAACGTGAAAAACATTTAAAATTTATTACATTTTTTATACGACCGTTTAATAAAACCTAAATGTACCGTGATGTGTATCATGACTCACGTACATGTATGGACGGATGTTTAGAATTTTAAACGTTAAAGTTGTAAAAAATGGTCTCTCCTTTCGCCTCCTGCAATATACTTTCCAAATTCTAACACAATCCTTTGTTGGTGACCATCATTTCCTAAGTATTTGATCCTTTTAAAAAAATACCCTTACTTTGTGTGGAATTGACTACACCTCACCTGAACCTAGTCTTGACAGGAGTTCACACTAGAACGCCGTACAATCAACATGGTTTACTCCAGACGTTCTTTAGAAATCCTCCCGCAGTACTTACTTACTTACTTATTTAATTGGCCATTAACAACCTGATTAACGGATTTCGGCCTGCCGCAACACATCTTTCCAGGCGCCTCTGCTTCTTGCGCGCCTACGCCAGTTGGTCAAGCCAATCGATGACAGGGCTTCCTCGATTTGGTCCTTCCAACGTGGACAAGGTCGTCCTTTTCGCCAACTACCGCATATCCCCGCCTCAAATACCCGTCTAGACAGATATTAATACGCTGAACAACGTTTATGTCGTTGAGGAGCTCATACAGCTCACTGTTGGATCGGATGTGGAAATCATCGCCAACTCGCACTGGACCGAATATCTTACGTAGGACTTTTCTCTCAAATACTCTCAAGTCTGCTGCATCCTTCCGGACGATTCTAACCATGAAAGTAACATATTCTGTGGAATTTTTCTCGCTTAATCTTAGAATACCCTTTTTGCCTTCCTGACTGTGTTTCACGGCGAGGCAATGGCTATAACTCACGTTGTGGAATTAAGTGTACTTTCTTTGTTCTTTGGTTTAGAGGTCTCGGTTTAAGCCCCAGGTCAGACATCTCTAACAGAACGAAATATAAAAAAAAAATATTTCTTCGGCCGCAGCCTCTCAGCAGGTTTCTAATAAATAGTCTCAGTGTCAAAATAAAATTGCCATGAAGAAGTTTCTCACAAATACGTCGTTCAGAATCGACTTTAAACTGTACGACCCGCCACTGCATGTACAAAATTAACACACACAACATAAGTAATGTGAGAAACTGGGTTGTAATCCTGGCTGAAGGATTGTAATGAACAAATATGTATGTATGTGGAATTTTCTCACAAAACCTAAATCTTAGCATTTATATCCGGTTTCCTAGCTTTGTTTCATGCCGAGGTGATGGCCATAACTTACGCTGTGGAACTAAGTATACTTTCTCGGACAGCCAATCTCAGTCTCAGATCATAATTCATTCACATATGCCGCCTCTCTCCGGTGGTTGTTTGCCAATATAAAATAGGATCCTTGTAATGGTGTTGATGAACTCGTTACACCTTCCAAACCGCACCTTATCTCCATAAAGTGGTCCATTAGGCTTTAATGGCTTTACTGGCCGCAGACAATTCTTAGCCGGGATCTTGCTTTGTGATCACAGTCACTTAGAGCACCAATCATATTAATGGAGAAGCGTTCTGCAGATCGATTTAGGAAGCAAGAATATTGTCCACTTAATTTGCCAATTCCTTCCTGTCGGGGCGCATATCTTTTTTATTTGACTCACCCTTTCTCGATAGTCAGTCGAAGCTTGTTGTTATTTGACAGAGTATCGATCTTAATTTCCTTAGAATTTTACACGGGTGTTTACTTCGATTCTTAGAGTGTCATGTTTTTCATGCAAAGCCCTGATGCTTACTGTCAAATAACCAGTTAATCAGCATCCTTCACGTGTTATTACAATGGACCACAATATATACTCAAGTAAGTCCTGATTGGACAAAGCCGCCATTCTATCTTATCGCATCCTAAAAGCATTTGTGGAAGATTAGCATTGTTCAAGGGCTAATAAGTTGAACTAAGCCGAACATTCCAGGAAAGATGCCATACAAATATGTTTGTGATCGATTATAGGCAAATATGGCATCTACCTTGATGCCAAGTGATCATTAAAAATTAAAACTTCTAAGCCGTGTGAGATCCCTGTTGGTTCCATAATCTCTCGCCCTTTCTCTCTTCGATATGCCACTACTATCAGGAATTTCTTAAAATCTTTCGGATGTAGAGACTTCAAGTTCTTCTCCACAATAGAACGTTCAGCGTTTTCCATGCTTGTATGGCCCCCACACAATTTTTAAAATTGAATTTGTTGGCGATGGGAATAGTATTCGTGTCTTTCAAGCCTAGCCTTGCTTTCGGTGTTATTTTACACCGCAAAAATAATTCCTCGACTAACAAACACTAACCAATTGACACAGCTGCTTCAAATTTAGACCGGAGCAGTGTTTCCCTTTCAATTAAGGCGGTTAGCGTACGTCTGTAGCCCTCTTAATTGGCGGTAACGCAACTTTAGGGGAACGTACGCCTTAAAGTGCATCGAACAGACACTTTTTTCAGATGTAATGTCTTTTCCACAACTACTTCTGGGTTATCCAAGCCTAATAT
Organism: Sarcophaga subvicina; assembly: GCA_936449025.2. Taxonomy (NCBI): domain Eukaryota; kingdom Metazoa; phylum Arthropoda; class Insecta; order Diptera; family Sarcophagidae; genus Sarcophaga; species Sarcophaga subvicina. The sequence continues at coordinate 93,934,481 of OW388084.2, read as the reverse complement.
GTGGTATTTTTACTTATTGATGGTGGCAACAGAATGAGAAATGAGTTTCGCCGCTCATAAGAAAATTTTGTTCGAAAAATCATCATTGAAAGCCTGGTGCTCTAGCACTATATCAGCATATTTACGGCGTTATAAATAGACAACTGGCTTTAATTGTTGCATGAGTATATGAATGGTGATGTAAATTCAAATAGAAAATACACCTTAATGAGCCGTAACAGAGGCTAAATTGCTGTAAGTGGCGACAATCGACAGTCGACAATTTTAGATTGTCTGGCACAATTTCTTTAATAAAAGCGATATCATCGTACGTTGCTATCATGCTGAAAACTGATCACATCCACAAACGCTTTCAATCTCTTCAAACTCTTGTCAGTATAGTCAATCGGCTTGTTGTGATGATCCCAATCACCCTGTAATGTTCGTAAAGTTGCCATGCCTGTATCACCACTTTCGTACTAAAATTTCACTACTTTTACGCGTACATGGCTTATTAAAAGATTCAACTGGCAATCTGGATTTATAATCGTTTTTGAAAAGAAGTTTTTAAATTGTCGAAAATTTTGTAAAGCAAGATTTTCAAAATTTAAGATTTTTTAAAACAAATTGTATGGAAATCATTAAAATTTCTTGGCTTTTAGAAATAAATTTTTCAAAAAAAAAGAAAAAAGTTTCTCCATTTAGTTTCAAAACTATAAACAATGATTGACGACAACATCTTTTTCATGCTAAATTCGGAAATTAATTGATTTCGCCAAAAAAATATTATTCATGAGATTCTGGATTTCTTTCTTTGGTTCATATTATTGTTGTTGTTGCAGCTTAATTTGATGTTTTACTGTGATGAATAAAATTAATTATACAATGTTGACGTCAATAAAAGAACAATAACTTTAAACAAAAACTTTACAGCATGACTTCATAATGAGCTCCATAATAAAAGCGAATTTTGATTATAAAAAACAAGAAGAAGAAATTTTAAAAAATTAACGAAAAAACATCGTATTTAATGGGTTTATAATTTAAAACAACAACAACAAAAACCCGACGTATTTTTATAATCCGTTAATAGCCACAACAACCACTTATTGATTCCTTGTCCCCCTGGGCTTGGAATACAATTGTCAAATAATTAATACTTTTTTTTTTTGGCCCAGCAGATCAAAATTGAAACGGATTTAACAGACTGTATTTTGTACAAACTTACTTATTTTTGTACACTTAGATTCTTCCACTTCACTCCTGTGACATAAGTTATGTCTGGAACAGTATATCCTCCAACAAACGTTGCGGCTTCGAGCTTTCGAAAGCTAGGCAACCATATAAAATGGATTTCATCATGCATTGTTGAAAAGCTTCTCAAAAAAGTTTCTCTTTAAACTGTAGGTTATACGCCACTCATGTATTAAATTAACACACACAACGTAAGTGGTGCGAGAAGCTCGGTCGTAACCCTGACTGAAATAATATAATGACCAATTATGTACGTATGTATGTATGTCCAAAGCCTCACCGAGAGTCTCCATATGTATACTGCATGCCTAAACCGATTTTCTGCGCACGTGTTCTGTACCAAACTCAATTTATTATAAAGAAATTACAATAACAACTCAACAATTATGTTCTAGAAGTTGCCAAACAAATATATGAAGTATAAATAAGAAAATAATATTGTCAGTGCGGCGTAGTAAAAAACGTAACGCCGTGTGTTGCTGTGTCAAATTTAAATAAATAAAGGCTTTACAATTTCAAAATGTTAGTTTTCAAATCCACAGAAAACAATTGTTTTCAAAAAATCAAGAACGTAAGAATATTTCCATTCCATTGAGCCGGAACGAAATTGTGAGAAATTGTATAGTTTTTGGTTTACAAATTATTAAACACCTATTCCGAGTTATGGACCAACTTTCACTGAAGTTTACCCAGTGCTAGCGGTCATAAAAATTTCAAAAACCTTCCAATTTTGACTAATTTGGTGAAAAATTTTTTATTTTGACTCGTTATGTACAGCCTTTAATGTGTTATGGACTCTTTTTTTACAGGAATTATGAGTAGTTTTCCTCCACATAAGTTTGCATGACAGGCAAACGAAATAATATATTTCTTCTAGAGCCCATAGGTAGTCTATTTGCCAAATTTCATTCAATTATCATTAAAACTATGACGTGTACTTTAATTAGTAGATTGATTACCTGCCTTACTATAATAAAAATTATCGGTTCAACGCTGTAATTGTGGTTGCGCCAAAGACTGTTGCAGACAATACAGCTCAAACCAAATATAACCACAACACCTCTAGTGGTGTAGGTTAAACCGAACACACAAATAATAAAAAAAAAAATCAAAATACGGAGATGATTGATCTTTTGAAATGTTAACTAAAGCAACAACAAGAACAACAAGTAAACAAAGACCTTTAGTCAATAAGTGAAGTCTACGAAAAAACACAGCACATGCACACATATACACACGCGTACGTATAGCAACATACTCCCCAAAAACAAGAAAAAGCAAAAATCGAAAAAATATTGAAGAGAAAAAACAAAAACTTAAAAAAAACGACCACAAAGAGTTTCGTAAGAATTACTGGAACAACACAATACTAGCACACACAGGCAAACACACAATAAGACTGTCGTGTAGAGTAGTCATCTACAAGCCAAGAAAGAAAGAAATACGATCACATTTTAACATTTAAAAATCGAACAGCAACAACGACAACGGCCAACGACGATACATATTTCTTTAGAGCAGCCTCCATAGCAGAGTCATTAATAAACGCAGCAGAGATAGCACCTCTTCACATTAACTAAAAAAAAGCAATAACAACAACTACAGCAGCAACAACAGTGGTATGAAATTTATGCCTAAAACGAGTATTTCAAAATATGTATGTAAACAAAGCACATGGGGGAAAGATCAACTCATTTATAGGAACTTATGTTTGTTGTTGGTTTTTTTTAGTTTTTTTTTTTTAAGAGGCAAGCATTTCACTGTTATGATAACAGTTTTAAAACATAAACTGTAAACAGTTTAACAGAGTGTTTTGTGAAGTAATATGTGGTGACAGAGAGAGAGAGAGAGAGAGAGAGAGAGAGAGATAGGGTATGTTGTTGTATTTACATTTACATGATAAATACGCAAAAATTCCGTATGAGTGTTTACGAAACAGTGGTCAGTTTTAATTTAAATGAGAGAAAAAAAAGAAAAAAATGTCAAAATCGATTTCGTTTTGTGTTTAAGGAAAATTTATGTAAAATACGAATTGTTAACAGAAAAATTTATTGAAATGTAATGCCAAATAGTATATATATTAATTGGTCATTAAAACCCTTCAGTCAGGATTAAAACCTAGCTTCTCACTACTTAAATTGGTGTTGTAATTAAATTCCTTCAGAACGACACCAAAGAGATTGGCGTGAGTACATTGTTCGAACTTGGCATAAGATGATTATCATCTATTCCCATCTCTGGCAAATAATTTTTGGGTGAAAAAATCGCTTCATTACGACTCTTTTATTGGCACCGGGTTAGAGAAAGAATTAACGGAAAATGAGATATGAAAAAATAGTTGTTCAGCGACTTCCTCTCAACAGATTTTTGGCAAAAACTCTGAAAGTAAACAGAAAATTGCCATGAAAAGTTTCTTAAAAATTTGTGCTTCGGAGTCGACGTTAAAAATTGTGGGTCTAAACAACATAAGTGATATGAGAAACTAGGTTGTAAACCTGACTGAAGGGTTGTAATGACCAAGTAAGTAAGTAAGTATGTTACATGGACTATTGCGGAACAACGATACAATAGGGAGAACTACGTACGTACTCTGGGACGATATGGCGATCGAAGGAAAACCGTATATTGAAATTGAAAAGATTAAATAAAGGCGACTTACAAGTACTCCTGAAACAAAGTACAGGTGTTAGATAAGACTAACTACAGGGCCTGTGGTGTGGGCATGGAAACAATGCAGCAATTTGGCCGTTCCTCAGCCTTTGTAGGCCCAAGTTCTTAATCTTGTAGGGATGATACCATCTTAGGTAGGTAGGTAGAGGTGGCTGTCCATTCAAGAGAATTGGATGGACACACTTAGGCCGCATAGGGCTCTTTGTGTTATCCAGTTTTTCGCTTGGAATGATACCATAACTAGACATGAATCATTTTGTGAGAAGTGGATTGGAAGAAGCTCAGAAAATAAGATCCAGACTTCTTATGAGAAGTATGGCGGATACTTCGTAATGGTGAAGCCTCGTACCTATGCACAACTGAAATAAAGGCGATTGTATTAGAGTATGGTTATGTGATGCCAAATTTGTTGCGATTTTTTCTTTGTTAGAGCGATAAATAGGGCCAGTGGATAGGGTTAGCCTATAGAGGTAGTCTATAGTTTATAAAAAAAATCTCATTTCAATTGAAAAACTTCAATAAAATCACGTGTTGTATTCAGCAAAAAAAACATACGGAGTGTAATACAAAACATCACACGAGTTCTTAATTTAAATCTGATACCATAATTTCATTCTGGAAATGTTTAAAAATAAAACGAGAATTTCTTTATTATTCCAAAGATTTATTAAAACAAATAAGCAACAGAAAAGAGGGAAAAAAGGCAAAACTTTTACTTTTCATATGAATTGTATAAGCAGTCGTAGTCATAGTTTATCATCATAGGCTGGTTTAAGTTTTTTTAGCAACAATTAAAAAAAAAAAAACAAAAGCAATAATAATTCGTCATACCCCTTTCCCTTGTTAAAACATTTTTCTTTGAAGCATACATATCAGACGGTGGTCGGTGTATAAATTTTATTGTCAAAGTTGTTGTTTCAATTTTCAATTGCTTGGTGGAGTGCTCTTATCTTTACATTTGAAAGCAAAAAAATTAAATTAAAAATGAAAAGACTTTAATTTCATTATGATTTCGTTTGGTTTTTTTCTTTCCTTCTTTCTTGCTTATAAAAAAAATAATTAAAAAACCGAACACACAGAGTCGTTTATATTGTTATTATTCATCAAAAACTAAAAAGTTTTTTTGGTGTAAAGCTTTCAAATAAAGGTTGGGTTCAAAATTAAACAAAAAAAAAAAAGCCAACTACAGGCGCTAAGGAAGTTCAGTTTACTCCTATCGAGAGAAAGAAGAAGAAATTTTAAAAAATTATCAAAAAAAACATCGTATTTAATGGGTTTATAATTTAAAACAACAACAAAAGCCCGGCGTATATTTATAATCCCTTAATAGCCACAGCAACCACTTATTGATTGCTTGCCCCCCTATGCTTGGAATACAATTGTCAAACAATTCATACTTTTTTTTGACCCTGCAGATCAGAATCGAAATGGATTTTACAGACTGTATTTTGCACAAACTTACTTACTTTTGTACACTTAGCTTCTTTCACTACACTCCTGTGTCATAAGTTATGTCTGGAAGAGTATCTCCTCCAACAAATATTGGGATTTCAAGCTTACGAAAATTAGGCAGCGATATAAAAAGATTTCATCAGGCATTGTTGCAAAGTTTCTCAAAAAATCTGTCCTTTGGAGTCGTTTTTAAACTGTAGGCTACACGCCTAGGTTGTAAACCCCTGACTGAAGGGTCGAAATAGGCAATCTTGCATGTATGCCATGCATTTATTAATATCTACCTCCCAAGTCGCCTTTACTTGGTTTCAATATACTCATGATTTACTTCTCATCCGGATCGTCTCTGAGTATTTTCGCAATTTTCCCTTCCTGCATCATTATTCCACAATAGTCCATTAAACGTTTCGTATACCTTTCGTAGGATACATACATAATTGGTCATTAAAACCATTTAGTCAGGATTATGACCTAGTTTCTCAGAGCACTTATGTTGTGTGCGTTAATTTTTATACGTGACTCACGTAACGTGAGTGCTGGGGCCTACAGTTTAAAGACGACTCCGAACGACAGATTTTTAAAAAGACTTCTCATGGCAATTTTATGTTTACTTTCAGAGTTTTTGCCAGAAATCTGCTGAGAGGATGTCACCGAAGAATTTTTTTTTTATATTTCGTTCATGAGTCCCGCCACTCATATATAAAATTAACACACACAACATAAGTGGTGTGAGAAACTAGGCCGTAATCCTGACTGAAGGGTTGTAATGACCAATTATGTATGTATGTGTTCAGTTGGAGATAACTTACCTGGGATTTGAACCCATGTCTCACGTCTAATAAGCCAACACACTACCTACTAGGGCACGGCGACTTTGTAAGGTTATTCAAAGGTTTATTTTCTGTAATTCCATTTCTCTTTTCGAACCACATTATTTACTTCCTCCTTTCCAATCACTCCTTAATGATTATCGTGGCTAGCATAAGTAATTCTTACATTACAAGACTGTCCAGTACCCCTAGATGCTATTTTCCTAATTGTCATTTATATAACAGCGAAGATATCTAAGCCTTTATACGTGATGTTAAAACAAATATCACTTGCAGAGATCATACGTTTCGTGCGCTTGATAAACCCTATTATGATCCGTTAGTCGAAAGCATAATTCGGCTTCTGGTTTTTTTTATCTTCTGTCTTATCTCAATGTTTAAAGCCATTTGCGTAACATATTTATGTTAAAATTGGTTTGACCAATTGCCTAGCATTGGTTAGAATGGCATCCTGTCGGATATTTCCGCGTGAATCGAATATCCGTATACTGATCCAATTTTATTCGTGGGATAGGATTTGTGGCTTTGTTTAATCCATCCCTGCTGTAAGTGTCGCTTCATGTTAAACCCGTCCCTCTATCGGTTGGACAAAGAGTATTGTATTCTTGAACAACACATGCATTAAACAAACTGAAGTGTTTTAATACAGTTTTCCTACATAAGAACCAGCTTTACGTGATCGAGCGTCGTACCCAACTTGGTCCGTTAACCTACAGCATAATTTTTACCATTTACACCATTTCCCTTAAAACAATGAAAAGAATTTAATTTCTTCAATTTCGATTTTCAAAGGTGCACCTTCTTCTGTTGCTACACGTTCTAAAACCTGGTAGTCTAGTGGGTAGTACCAGAGACTCTGGTCTGTGACACTACACCGATCATATGGTCGAAGTTACTCAGCTCGTATATAATTAAAATATAATTTCTAAATGTATTGTAATTAATAAATAAATATATATAAATAAACCCCTTCCCTATGAGACGCCCTTTACAAATATTATGTCGATTTCATTATTAACAAATAAAAAATAAAAACAAAAAAAATAAACGCAAACAATAAACAAAAGTATGAAAGAAAAAAAACAAGAACTTATCAATCGTTATGATTAGATAACTTGAATAGCTATACTATTGTTGTTGTTGTTGCCTCTGACACAGCTCTAAATGAAAGTTAAACAAATGGTAACAGTAATATAACAACAACAACAACAATTTGAAAATTAAATTAAATAAATTAGAAATACTGAAAAACTGACAGCGCCTTAAAGCTCAAAGCTCATTTGGTTCCTATCAGAGATCAGCAATGAGTATTCAAAAAGATGAGTAGAATCGAATCATACTCATAATTTCTGATACTTATACGCATTCATACTTATTGTTTAAAAAGTTATGAATCTAAATGAGTATGAGGCTTAATTATTTCGAATGGTATGAGTTTGATGTCAACGTTATACGCATTACTCATTGCAACCTGTACTTATAAATCAACGTTGCTTGCGAGTACAAATGAATCAGACAGAGTAGTGAAATTTCAATATTGTTGACTCACTTATATTCAAAATTTCATGAGTGCTTATGAGTAGCGAAAAAAAAAATTCATTGCTGATCTCTGTACAATACTCGCATAGCGTTGTTGATAACCCAGTGAACCATAATAATAAAGCCTGACGTTAAATTACAATATTCAAAGGAATATTTTCATTGTTATCGAAGGTTATAACAATTTAATCATGCCAATTTTTTTATACACGTCCAAGAAACTACAAGCAGAACTGAAGGAAATTTTAGACAACTTCTAGAACATTGCTAATGGCGACATCAGTTAACATCAAACTCATACAATTCGAAATATGTTTGATCCATAAGCATACTCATTCAGATTCATAGCTTTAGAAAAATACTTACAATACTTAGAAATGATTCGAGTGACACGAATCACTCATCAAAATTTACAGTCTTATGGCGCCCGGCCGCGCATCAAATAATGAAGCAAACTCACCTTTTTTGTTAAGGTGTTGGTAAAACTATACTCACACGTATAGACTGAGAAGATTTTCGCAACCAGCGTTGCATTATCATATGTTCTTTTCTTCTTCACAACAACAATAAAATGCAGGTTCAATTTTGATGTGTTGCTGCAAAACAAATATTACCAACACATATGCAAACTGGATCAGTTAAAATTGATGCGCCGCCATGCGCCATTAGTTATTGTTGCATTTACAAAAACTAGACACAGCAGCAAGCAGAGCAAACACACAACCTTCTAGTGAGTATTTTAGTGTTCGTATGCGATTCATACTTATTTTGTGGTTCGTGTACATGTTTTGAGTTATGGAGAGTCGAAATCAACAACATCATACGTGTTGTTAAGTACGAATACGAATAGTTACTTCAAACTTTGAATATGAATGAGTAGAGGTTCCATGATATTAAAATAAGTATGAATGCGTAGAAGCATTAGAAATTATGAGTATGATTCGATTCTTATACATCTTTTTGAATACTCCTCATTGTTGATCTCTGCTTTAGAAACCTTAATGTGTGTGAGAAGCTCAGCTGTAATCCTGATTACAAAACCAATAAGGTACATATGTATGCACGTAATCATAAATTTTTTTTTAAGTTTCTGTATACTAAACATACGTTGCTTTCTTGACAAGTCAATTAAAAACTGGTTGGGTTAGATGGACTGAGGTAAATTAAGAGAATATTTTGCAAGTATTTGACACCGCGACTTATTGGATTTTAAAATGTTTAAACAGGGTTTAGTGAAATTGTATGTACTGTAAATGTATTGCAGTTAAACAAAACAATTTGACCTAGGTTTTTCTGGTATTTGTTGAGTCTTGTTGATATGCAAGTTTATTAATCATGGGTATCTCTTGGAATTCCAATGTAATCTTCTCAGATATTCTTTAAAACCACTTTAAAAAGAGCTGTTAAGGAAAAGCATGATTATGCTAGACGTACATAAATAAGTTGGATAAACACACTGCGGTCATTATTCTACTGGAGCATCCGTCAAAGTGGCATATTTTTTTCGACATAAAATTGCATAAAATTATGATTAATCACAAGTGGTTTGACAGTATTCGAGAGAATAATTCCACATAAGATCTTTGAGTCAGTGACAGTTGGCGATGATTTCCTCATGTGAACCAAGGAAACAGCTTCATGAGCTTCTCAATGCGTCGCTCAAAGCATTAGCATTCAGCGGCAACGTTGACTTTTGTATGTTTTTCACGTAAAAGAGAATATTCCGGTGGGGTGGGTATTTTATCCGGGAATCAATAAACAACGTCGTAGATGACGATTTTGTTTGGGTTGGAAGGACCAAATTGGTAGGGAAAATGCGCCTGAAAGTAAGTCTTAAGGCAGAGTGAAATCCTATGGACAGGTTCAGTTATGTTGTTCTCACCAAAGAGAATATTGTGTTGAGACGGGTATTTTATGCGGGAATCAGTAGGCAAAGGCGTAGAAGACAATTTTAACTGCGTTGCAAGGACAAAATTGAAGAAGGTCACACCATCGATTTGTAGGGAGAATGTGCCTGAAAGGAAGTCTTAAGGCAGAGTGAAATCCTATGAACGTGTACGGCTATATTGTTGTATGATTCTTACACATCTTTTTGATTACGTACTCATTGCTGATCTCTGGCATTGTATAGGAGTTTAAACATCTTCGCTGTTAAGTGTGTCACATGTTACGGCTTTAGGTTATATTTGGACATTGTTGTTGTTGTTGTTGTTTAATGAAGATTAAATATTTTTGGCTTTTATTGTTGTTGCTGTTGTTGTTTAGTATATAAATTTCGTTGCTTGTTGTTTTTAAGTAAAAACCTTGTAAACCTGTTTCATTAAAAACTGTGTTGTTTTGTTTGTTTTTTTTTCTTTGGTATTCCGTCTTATAGCTGTTGGCTGTTTTGTGCTCGTTTTTTCTACGTATTTTTCTGCCATCAATTGTTTCCTTAAAAAATTTTATGATTATGGTTATTATTGTTTTTATTTTGTTGTTGTTGTTGTTGTTTTTGTCATTATTTTTTTTATTATTATTTTTTATATTAATTTTTGTTGTTGTTTCTTTCGCTTGATTAAAACCAAAAATTTTGTATTCAAAAACAAAAATTATATAATTTCGTTTAATAACTCTGTTGTTGTTGTCGATGTTGTTGTTGTCGTTTTCATTTAGAAAATTTTGATTTAAAATTCATACACTTTCTTTGTGATGTGTTGTGTGATGTGGTGGCTTATACAAGCTCAATTGCTTGTTTATTTTCATTTTCATTTTCATTTTCAATTTTCTTGTGTTGATTGTAAGGGGGGAGCCTTTTAAAATATTTACAAAAATTATAAAAAAAAAAGAAAATATTTTATGAATTTTTAAAAAGATTCTTCTTCTTGTTCTTCGCTGTTTTCTACTGCTACTCTTCAAATACATGTACACACCGAAAAAATTTTATTCAATTTTCGGTGATTTTTTCAAAACATGTGCAGGCTAAAAATAAAAATCTCAACGTTTTTGAAATTAAAAAATAATAAAAACAACAAAAAAAAATACAACAAAAATTAAAAAAATATTTTTTGGCTGTTTTTAATTTAACAAAACAAATTCAAAATGAAATGCTAAATTTATAGATGATGCTGTCGCAGATGCTAAAACTAATGACGACCACATCACATTGCCGCATTTGCTGTTTATTTGTATAAAAATGTTGCAGAATTTTTTTTTAATTTTTCTTAGAAAAATAAATACATTTTTTTTGTTGCTAAAGCTTAAAAAGTTTCCAAAAATGTTTCTTCTCAAAACCAAGTAAATTTTATTTGCAAGATCAAGAGATTTTTCGAATTTAAATTTGTCTTCTTCACCGTCCAATGGGTTTTACTCTGCCTTAAGACTTGCTTTCATTCGCATTCTCCCTACCAATTTGGTCCTTCCAACCCAAATAAAATCGTTTTCTACGCCTTTGTCTACTGATGCCTGCATAAAATAACCGTCTCGCCATGATATCCTCTTTCATGCGAACAACATAGCCGTACACGTTCATGGGATTTCGACTTAAGGCTTCCTTTCAGGCACATTCTCCCTACCAATTGATGATGTGACCTTCTCTAATTTGGTCCTTCCAACCCAAACAAAATCGTTCTCTACGACATTGTCAACTGATTCCCGCATAAAATACCCGTCTTGTCGGAATTTCTCTTTCATGCGAACAACATAACCGAACCTGTTCATCGGATTTCAACCTGCCTTAAGCCTTCCTTTCAGGCACATCCTCCTCAATTTGGTCCTTCCAACCCAAAAAAAAATCTTTCTCTACGCCTTGTATTGTCGGAATATTTTCTTTCATGAGGACAACATAGTCTAACCTGTTCATATTTCGGCCTGCCCTGACTTCCTTTCAGGCACATTCCCCCTACCAATTGCTGTGTGATCTTCTCCAATTTGGTCCTTCCACCCCAAATAAAATCGTTTTCTATGCCTTTGTATACTGATGCCCGCGTAAAATACCCGTCTCACCACAATGTTCTCCTTTATGAGAACAACATAACTGAACCTGTTCACAGGATTTCAATCTGCCTTAGGACTTAGTTTCAGGCGCATTGCCCCTACCAATTTGGTCCTTCCAACCCAAACAAAATCGTGCTCTACGACGTTGTCAACTGATTCTCGCATAAAATATCTGCCCCACCGGAATATTCTCTTTCACATGAATGACATAGAAAAGCCAACGTTACCGCTGAATGCTAATGCTCTGAACGACGCATTGAGAAGCTCATAAAGCTGTTTCCTTGGTTCACATGAGGAAATCATCGCTAACTTTCACTGACTCAAAGATCTTATGTGGAATTTTTCTCTCGAATAGTGTCAAAGCAATTGATTCAGTGCATAATAGCATCCATGCTTCTAAGCTCTAGTGGATCACTGGGACATTAAATGACGTGTTGAGCATCAATTTCGTTGTACCATAGAGGTCTCTGCTACTAAGCTTCCAACAACAATACCTTCTGATGGCAAGAATAATGTCACCAGCCAAAGTCTGACTTATTAGACGAAACGAAAACGAAATTTGAAAAACAGTCTTTTCGTTAAAGTACCCCCCCGCGAAAAAGTTGAAGAGATTGCGTATGGATTACCTTGCCTGAAAGTATTAAAAGGGCCGTAAGTCATATTGCTCTGGCTTATAAGCTAACGAGCTTCGGTTAAGTTCTGTTTCGAGTATACTTAGGTCCTACAAGGCCCCTTTGTAACACCGATTGTAACGATTCCATCATATTATTAAAACACCTAAGAGACTAAAGTCTCTAAAATCAACGTAGTCTAGTAGGTATTGCGTTGGCTTATTAGATGTGAGGCTATGCTTCCAACCAACACCAGACATCTCCAAGAAAACAAAATGTGGAAAAAATATTTCATTCGCGACTTGCTCTCAGCAGATATCTGGCAAAAACTCTGAGAGTAAGTAAAAAATTGCCATGAAAAAGTTTGTCATAAATAGGTCTCGCCACTCATGGATAGAATTAATTCGCAAAACATGTTTTCTCAAAGCAAGGTTGTAACCCTAACTGATGGGTTGTAATCACAGATTATATGTATACGCATGTATGAGAGACGCCTCTCAGTCATGCTGATCCTGTGGCTAGACACGTTCTGTCAATAAATTCTAGGTGTCCAAAAATACTTCCTCTGGGGTTTGCAAGTGCACTCATCTTGTTTGTTGGGTCCATTAGCTTGTGGTCGATTGGACAGTGGATCGCACACTGCGTTCAAGACAGAATTCTTTCTTTAGCCGAATTAGCCGCATGTGGAACTCCCTCACCGCAGAGGTCTTTCCGGATTCAAATCTAATGCCCACAACCACTACTCCCTCTGTCTTCCTACCCATAACCATACGTACATACTAGGGATGCCAATCGGGAAATCCCGAAACAGAAAATCCCGGGATTTTCGGGATTCCCAAATCCCGAATCCCGGGATTTTTTAAAACTTGTCCCGGGAATTTTCGGGATTGTAAATTCATACATATACACCTTATAAAGTAAGAACAAAATTGAGTCTACGACATTATTTTTTATTTAATATAACATTAAATAACACTCATGTAGTTTTTCAAGTGTATCATGCAACATTCTATATCACTGGACATCGAACTGGATAAGCACCCAACTTCCAACTTTTTTTAGACTTTTTTATTAAGAGAAAATTCCGAAATCCCGGGATATTTCGGGAAATCCCGGGATATTTCGGGATTTTTCGATCCCGAATTGTCCTGAAAAATCCCGAGATTTCGGGATCGGGATTACGAAATCCCGAATCCCGGGATTTTTAAAAATCAATCCCGTTTGGCATCCCTAGTACATACATACATAACACAGCCCTGTAAATTTTGACTTTTTTTGTGCAAATAAGATGTTCCCGAAGGCATTATGCGAGCTGAACACGAATCTTTCCATTACATCAGGTTTTTGAGAGAAAGGGAAACACATTACAGAAGTCCTTAAAAATTAATCAGATTTACTTGAAAATTGTTACTCAGGGTTTTTTGGGGTCGCTGATTACAGATCTTCATTCAGATTTAAAAAATTCAAAATGGCGGATCCAATATGGCAGTCGAGGTTTATAAAAATTAATCAGATTTACTTGACCGCCATATTGGACCCAGATTCGTGTTCAGCGCACAAACACCTGGAGCCATCTTATTTGCAAAACCCATGCAGGGCTGTGTAATTGGTCATTACAACCCTTTAGTCAGGATTACAACCTAGTTTCTCATACTACTTATGTTGTGTGCGATAATTTTTATACATTAGTGTAAACTTTTCATGGCAATTTTATTTTGACACTCAGAGTTTTTGCCAGAAATCTGTTGAGAGAAAGTCGCCGTTTAAATATTTTTTCATTTCATTTCGTTTTGTTGGAGATGTTTGACCTGGGGTTTGAACCGAGGCCTCATTTCAAATAAGCCAAAACACAAGACCTACTAGACCACGGCGACTACCAACCTATATTCCTAATTCCAACACAATGCTATACATGAGAAGGTGCCATCCCCTAAGGATAATGACAGAGAAGATTTTCTCAATGCTAGACGTGAGAAGGAGCCATCCCCTAAAGATAATGACAGAGAAGATGGATTACATAGACAAGCAAATTGTGTAAAATTTTAAACTGAAAAAAATTGTTTTTGTTTAAGAAACTTTGCCAAACAGATGCAAATTGTTTGTTGGGTTGACGTATACACGAAAAAAATTCATTTCTTGATTAATTTTTGTGTAATTTTCTGTCAAGTTAAAGGTTATTGCGTTAAAGTAGCAGCAGCAGCAGCATGAAATTAAAAACAAATCAAGACAACAAATTAATACAATTGGCCCGAAAAATGTTTTGATTGTGACCAGCAGATAACAAAACATTCATACATACATACATCCTGTCATAAATCTACAATTAATTATAAATAATTGCATTTTAAATTATTTATTTTCTTAAATAAAATATTTCGATTTCTACCCTTACGTCATAGCGATTTACAACAGCAAATTGTAAATCAACGAAGAAGAAAACACAGAAAAATTTTAAATAAGAACGACTGCGCCAGCAAATTATTTATCGACCGAAAAGCCAAATTATTATTACAGATTCAAATTAAAAATTAAAAAAAATAAGAATTTCAAAATGAAAAATTTTTATTAAAAGAAAATGTTGTCTTAATGTTGTTTTTATTGTTGTTGTTGTTGTTGCCATTTGATGTACAATTTTTAAAATTTTTTATAAAATTGTACATTTTTGTTGGCTTTTAAAATTTATTGTTGTAAATTGTTCTATGGCCCACAATATTTCTTTTTTTCGTAAATAAAAATATTTTTTTTTATTAAATTTCTTAATAAAAATATTAAAAAATTTCTAACAAATGTTTGTTTTATTGTGTTGCTGTTTTCATTTTAATAATTTCAAATGTAGCGTATATTTAAACCAGCACATGAGGGGACATCACAGTTTATGGCGGAGACATGGTCCGCCTAGGAAACTAAAGAAATTTAAAGAAAAATTTAAAAAAAAACAAAAAAATTGTATTCCAGAACTTGACAAATTAGCAGTTACAAGTTTCTGGCATGTAAGACATTATGTAAGAATGAGAACCCCATGTCATTAGTATGTTTAGTTTACACTGTTGTTTACGCACAACTGTTCACTTAACTTTATAAATTCTCAAAGCGAGCTACAAATAAAAAATTCGTCTTCCTCACTTCTTTACAGATTTTTTTATAATTTTAATCATTACAGCCCTTTAACCAGATTTACAACCTACTTTCAATAAAACATCGCATTCCAGAACTTGACAAATCAGTTGCTATAAGTTTCTCGCATGCCCGGGGAGGGAAACATCAGCTTGATTTCCTCGATCCTTAAATAAAGAGGCATAAGATAATGTAAAGTATGCAACTATCGCATTCCTCTTAGGTGAGAATGAGAACACCATGTCATTGGTATGATTAGTTCACTCTGTTGTTTACGCACATCTAGTAACTTTACTTTATAAATTCTCTAAGAGAACTACGAATTGAAAATTCCTCTCCCTCCCCTTCTTTATAGATTTTTATCACATTGAGCATTACAATCCTTTAGCCAGGTTCACAACGTACTTTCAATAAAACATCGCATTCCAGAACTTGATAAATCAGCTGCTACAAGTTTCTGGCTTGCCCGGGGAGTGACACATCAGCATAATTTCCTCGAAACTTAAAAAAAAGAGACAGAACATAATGCAAAGTATGCAACTATCGCATTCCTCTTATGTAAGAATGAGAACATCATGTCATTAGTATGATTAGTTCACACTGTTGTTTACGCACATTGTTCACTTTACTTTATAAATTCTCAAAGCGAGCTACTAATAAAAAATTCTTCTTCCTCACTTCTTTACAGATTTTTTATAATTTTAATAATTACAGCCCTTTAGCCAGGTTTAAAACCAACTTTCAATAAAACATCGCATTCCAGAACTTGACAAATTAGCTGCTAGTTAGTTTCTGGTATGCTAGCAGAGTAAATTTTTTCGATCCACATAAAGGAAACAGAAAATAATGTAAAAAATCTAACCCTTGGGGTATTAGTTTTTTCAATATGACGTTCCTTCCATGTGAGACTGAGCAGCTCTCGTTATTCGTATGATTATTTACACTGGAGTTTATCCACGTCTGTTCACTTTACTATAACTTCTTAAAGAGTACCAGAAACTGCAAACTCGTTCAAATTCTTAATAGATTTTGATAATTACATCCATTAGCATTTAGCCAGGTTTGCAACCTAGTATCAACAAAGGGTCGTATTACACAACTTGATCACAGCGAGTGAATTAAAAGTTCTGAAACGATTTATTATCCGTTCTAAGCTTTTTAAAAATTTGACAAAAAAATTTTTGAACAATACATTGCGTTGCGTGAAACTCCTTGGAATAACGGCCGAAAAGTTGCCTACTATCAAAGGCAATTGGTTATGATATAATTTTTTACTAAATCCAGTCTGGTGCTTGACCACACAGATAATATTGATTAAATTTATAGAACATCAATCATAGTAGTCGAGTACTCACAGATGTGAATACAGTAGGTAAAGTGAGTTGAACGTGTGATTATCACAAGACGACTTATTGCCTATGAGTCTTTGTCGGACCTGCTCTTGAGGTGGTCTGATAGCAAACGCAGAGAACACCATGCTCTGAAATCCTCTGGAATCACGAAAAAAAACTATATCTTTAAAAAGTCTGTTGAAGAAATACAAAGTTTTTGCTTCCCTTAGAAGCCAAATCACAAAATGATGCCAAAACACCTTAAAACCCTAAATATGAATGTGTATAGTTGTTGTACTTTCGTACGGAAGTAAAACATGAAGTAATTCAAGCTTTCAGCAACCGAAAAATTCTGGTTCTATTGTAGCCCCACAACTGTATTTCCAACGCAACGCTTTACGAAGGATGCAGACAAATAACAATTGTACAGCAGATGAGATTATAAGAGTCGACGTTCTGACTTACTTAATCGGCCTCTACAGCCCTTTAGCCAGCATTGCAACCTTGATTCTCGCACAGTTTAAGGTAAAGTTTGAACGATAGATTTGAGAAACTTTTCATGAAAATTTTCTATAAATTTAGAGTTTTTGCCACAAGATTGCTGAGGGAGAAGTTGCCGAAAAAATTATTTTTTTGCAATATTTCTGTGTTCGAGATGTCTGAGCTACGGTTTGCACCATGGGTTGTGGTGTAACAAGCCAGCATACTACCTACTATACCACAGCGACTTTAAGTCAACATACAATATTGCTAAAATATCGCGATCGTCTGTAGATCATAGGGTACTATATGCCCGCTAAGCACCGGGACCAGTAATGTGTTTTTTTTTTCTTTGGAAATGATTTAATGATTGGTCATTACAACCCTTCACCCATGATTGCGACCTTGCTTCTCACGCCACTTTTGTCCTGTGTGTTAATTTTATACATGAGTGGTGACACTTACAATTTAAAGTCGACTCCGAAAGACAGATTTTTTCTCATGACAATTTTTATTCACTCTCAGAGTTTTTATCAGAAATCTGCTGAGAGGCAATCGCCGAAGAAATATTTCGTTTGTTGTAGATGTCTGACCTGGGGTTTGAAAAGTGCCCTTGCGTATACTAAGCCACGGCAACTACAAAATAAGCTTTAAATTAAGAAAATTCGCTAACTGAGCCTAAAAGAATATCCTGTTTTTCCCTTACACATACATACATACATAATTGGTCATTACAGCCCTTCAGTCAGGCTTACGACCTAGTTTCTCACACCACTTATGTTGTGTGTGTTAATTTTATATATGAGTGGTGGGACCTACTGTTTAAAGTCGACTCCGAACGACAGATTTGTGAGAAACTTTTCCTGGCAATTTTATTTATTTACTCTCAGAGTTTTTGCCAGAAATCTGCTGAGAGGAAGTCGCCGAAGAAATACTTTTTGTATTTTGTTTTGATTTCTGGCCTGGGGCTCGAACCCTGGCTTTATGTCTAGTAAGCCAACACACTACCTACTAGACTACGGCGACTTCCTTACATGTAAAAATATTGTAGAGTACTATTAGGTGTTAGGCAGCTGTTGCTTTCCTAGTTAGGTGGAACTCGATCAGTACAGGGACTGCCGCTATGCATGCTCAAGTGAGCTTTGGTAATCAAAGCTGCCACCTATCGACTATTAGCTGTTGTGACTTAAACTTATCAAACCATTCCAACAAAGCCTAAATCATATTTATTTTTCTTCTTAATACCTTAAGTGTAAGGGAAAGAAAACTGTTGTAACTTTAAATATAAGGTTTAAAAGCCTTAAATTATGTTTATGATTTTTTTTAAACTAAATTAACTCCTAATAGTATGCTAAGAATTCATTACTAATTAAATATTCTTTGCTTAACTTCTTATTACAGATTTCTACAACCAACTAATAAGCAACCAAGCAACCAACTACGGTTTGATGACAGCAATGCCAGTAATTTTCAAAATTTTTTTCAATTAAATGCTACAAAAACAAAATATGCTGATAAATCCATACCCTTAAAAGCAAAAAAAAAAAGCGAGAAGAAAATAAAAAAAAATTAATTTTATATTGTGAAGAAATTTACAAAATATAGAAAGAAAAAGTAAAGAAATTAGTTTTGGCCGTATTATTGAAAAATACCTTAACTGCTGTGCTGCTTTTATAAGTTTGTTTTAAATAAATTTTTAATTAAAGCTGCTGCTTGAAATGCTAATAGAATATCCCTCTCCTTTTTGAGTTTTCATTAACACACCCACAACACATAAATCCTTAAGTAAATCATTTCAAATATTAAAGGAAAGGAAAAAAAACGGCGTGAAAAAAACGGAAACATTCTAGTCAAAATTACTTACGACTCGCTGCTACCAATTGATACAACTCTGCTTTGAAAGACAAAAAAAAGAACAAAAAAAAACAATTTTTTTGTTGCTTTTGTTTTTAGAAATTTTCGAATTTAATTGTCAGAAATAAATACCGAAAATAAATACAAAAAAAAAAACAACAATAATAAAAAGCAGAAACTAGAAAAAAGAAAAGAAAAGAAAAGCAAAAGGAAAAATTAAGCAGAAAACTCAATTCATTATTACTTCCTGTCTGTTTAAGCAACACTACACCTACTAAGCCATTAAGCCTTGTTTTGGAACGCCTTGTATCCTTAGTCCTTGTTATTAATAAGCTGAGCGTGAGTGTATGTGTGTGTTTAAAGCTGAACAAGCTAAGTGCTGCATATTAAAAAGCAAGAACTTATTGCCTATTTTGTAAACCTAGGCCCCTACGGCAGCTTTTCAATTTAAAAAAAAGAAAAGAAATTTTTTTTTTTTGGATACCCTACCCCCTCCTTCCAGTTAATTGTTTGGTGTGTAATAATTTATTGAAAAAAAAAATATTAAATTTGCTTTTGAGTATCAGCAAAAAAGTATTAAAAGCAACATTTAAAAGGAATAAAAAAAATTTTAATTTTTATTTTTAAAACACCCTACAACCATACAATAAAAAAATTAAAACATACGTAACTAAACGTAAATAATTTAAATAAAAAAAAATAATAATTAATATACATACGCTAGTGTAAAATTATAATTAATAATTATTTATAATAACAACAACAATAAAAATTATTTAAAAAATTAAATTTTAAATCAATTACAAAAAACAAAAAAAAAAAAAAGAAACAAAATGGCTGCTATGGTTAATATGACCAGCCTTTTAAATGGCAAAGATTCACGTTGGCTCCAGTTAGAAGTATGTCGGGAATTTCAAAGAAATAAATGCTCCCGTCAAGATACCGAATGTAAATTTGCCCATCCGCCAGCAAATGTTGAAGTTCAAAATGGCAAAGTCACCGCTTGTTATGATAGCATTAAGGTTAGTAGCTATTATTATTGCTTCTTTAATATTAATTTAAAAAAAATATATCTTGCATGTTGTATTTGGTGAAAATTTACACAAAATAAAACGTATCGTATTGCTAAGCTCTATAATCTAAGCTTTAAAAAAGGAACTTTAAGTAACACTGGAATGCCATCAAAACAACCCTCCTCAATCTTTAATTTGAGAAACTTTTCACGTCAATTTTTTTTTACTCTCAGAGGAAGTCGCTGAAGAACCGGTTTGAACCGAGGCCTTACTGGCTTATGGTGACTTCAGAAACAATGTCCTCTCTAACAGTTTATTGTCTTGGTCCCTAGCATGATTTCAACAATACCAGTCCTCGTTTCCTCCAACAGTTGAATCATATCGGCAACGCTTCCATTTTACTTACTTTGCCCCATAACGTTTTCCAATGTCCCAGAAACCCACTTTTCACATTTAAGGTCAGGCGTCAATTTTCTTAATTCACAGTTGCTTCTCACAAAAATTTGCCACACATTCAGTTAGTTCCCTACTTCAACTGTTTTATAGCATTTAAAAAGATCAATTTTTGCACTGAAAGAATGTTGCTCTGCAATAATGTTGCACTGAAAAAAAGGCATGTTTTGCATCATTAATAAATTTTTCATTCTCATAAGTACCGTATGGTGAAACTGCATTTACCTGAGAACAGCTGTGTTATACAAAAATTTAGTTCGCAGTGTAGATAAGAAAGCTTTTCCTTAGCAGCATTTTTTTTTGCCTTAAGCTTGATATATAGAGTGTAACGATACGTTTTCTTTTGCTAAGCTTTGATAATTCATAGGCTTAAGTAGCTTATAAGTACGTATGTATGTAAGAAAACTATAGTAATTTATATTTAAAAATAATTCTAAGCTTTTATTTTGTTTGTTGCTTTAAAGCTTATCGAGCTTTTAAGAATTTTTAAAGCTTTCAAAGTTCTTTAAGCTAAAAAACTAAAGTAAATTTATGGTAAACGGTTTAAATAAATCAAAAGCTTTTGTATAAGCAAAAGCTTAACTTAAAGTTTATACGCTCGAAAACGCTTTATTTGAAAACAATGCTTATTTATAACTTCCCAGCGATATACCTTCAAAAAAAAATTAAAATAAAAAAAAAAATAAAAAAGCTTTCATTTGTAAGTGTGTATGTGTATGTGTTTAAGTATATGTAAGTGATCTAAGCTATTTAAGCCTTCAAATATAATGGCCAACATAAGCTTTGAAATGTAATTATGCGGGGAGCTTTTTTTAAAACGTTTGTAGTTGTAGTCTACAGTGTGTAGCTTAGCTTTACCAAAAAAAAAAAAAAACGAAAAAATTGTGGCAGCTTTTAAACGGTTTCTCCTTTTAACTGTACAAATACCATCAAGTATACATTGATTTTCATTATTTTTTTTTTTAGATAATCAAAAAATCTAGTCGCCTTTGAATTTTTTTTTTTTACTTTTCAAAGAAATTTTCATTACAAAGCAATTTTAATTCATTCGTACACTTTTATAAGCGTCGCTCGGTTGCATTTAATTTTAATCGTTCGCACGAAAACAAAAAAAGCCAAAAAAGAGAATAGAAAACTAAAATATCTCGCCTAGCCAATCTCATAAAAAAATATATTTTTTAACGAAATCTTTTTAAAAAGCAAAAACGTTTTTGAAATCTTCTCTTCAAGTAAACTAACGCGCGTTCGCTTTTTCTTGAGAAACCCCACCAAACCACACAAGAAACATGCCACAGGAGGAAGCAGCACCAGCAGCAGCAACAACGGAAGCCCCAGCATCTGGCGCCACCACATTAGAACAATCGTTTATATTGATTGGTGCCTATTCGGTGTTCTTCCTAACCAAACTAATCTGGTCCTATATGGAACGTTCGAAGCAGTAATTGCCAGCTCCGGCCGGCAATAGTGGCCAATTCTATTCTCTCGTTTTAAAGGTGTATGTTAGCAGCTAAATTAATCGGAAATGTTTAAAAACCCATCGTAAAATTCCATTTGTTTTTCCATTAATGTTAACAAGGAAAAAATTTCCAAATCGTATATAATATTGAAAATAAAATATTTTTTTTATAAAAAAAATTAAAATCACAAATTAGTTTTCATTTAAATAAAGGCAACATGTTGCTAATGGGATGGACAGATATATTTAAAGCAAAATGCTGAATAAAAGAACGATAAATGATATATACGTGCTTAGATTCATTGTAAAAAATCAGGTTAAACATGGAAATTTGTGTTTCAACATGTTGCTTAGAAAATGCACATGAAACATGTTGCTGGAAAGTTCAAAAACATTTTGTAAAACATTCGAAAACACCCTCGTTGGTAAGATTTGTTACACGCATGGAATAATAAAATAACAAATAAGGGGGGCAACATGTTGCTGGTGTCAAAATCAAGATTTCCTTTAATTATTGACTTTTATTTGTTTTCAACATATTTGTGATCAATAAAGATATGATTGGAGGTCATGTTCACGTGCGTACAAGAGAAATCTGAGGAAATGCTTTCATACAGTTTCTAAAATCTTGAGCAAGAATTTCACGTCATATGTTGCCTAAAATTTCATTTCAATTTTCCAAATGTATTTGGCAACATGTTGTGTATTATAGTTGCCCCTTTTTTAAACATGCTTACTAACAAAAAGTAGTATAAAGACTACCTCTTTAATATATTTGGTTGTGTGCTTATCAACATATTATGGAAAAAAGTAGCATTTCATCTGCCTGTGAGTTCAACTCGGGCACAAGCAACATTGATCCTGTTAACTGTCAGCTATTAGGCAGGATTTGACTCGAGCTATAAGTCCTAAGTGATTATTTCTTCTTTTCAAACACAGAAGTCAGCACGACGTTAAGGATTATAAAGATTGTAGAGACGGCAAACATGTACAAAATTTAAAGCAACTTGTTTTAGAAATAACCTGTGTTTCTAGTCAAAAAGTCATTGCTTTCAACATGTTCTTCAACAAGGAAAAAAAATATGAAATTTGAAATCTTACATTTGTTCTGTTAGCAACATGTTGTCGATCAACATTTGCTAAAGAAATTTCCGTAACAAAAACTTCATTTTCCATTCTAGAAACAAGACAAGAAAAATGTTCATCGGCAACATGTTGACAACAAATAAAATTCCTTTGACAATTATTTCAAATTGAAAAAATTATTTTAAAAAGTTTTTTTTTTTTTTTAATTTGTATTTTGTTGTTGTAAATCGTACATTGTGCTGATAGACATGTGTACGTGCACAGTCTATTATATAACATGTTGCCTTTGAAAATGTATAATTTTTAGTGTATTTAAGGGACCACACTTGGATTTGAAACATGTAGACAAGACTTTCAAAATAATTGGATTTTTTGTTTTTTTTTTTTGATTAAGAAAGCATAGGCCATTAATTACATTTATTTTCGAAAGTATGAATTCAAGAGAAAACCAAATGTAACCGTCAGCAAATTTAATTTTTAATTTTGGGCTTATTGAAGCTACTTAGGAATTTATCGAGTGAAGAAATAACCAGTTAGCTGAAATAAACCGTATCGAAATATCCGATTAATCGAATAATTCGAAAATGTTGAAGGGCTTAGGTTGCAAAAGCTTTCAATAGTAATAGATCCGTTAAAGAAATTAAAAATTAATATTTAATTAACCGGTTAACTGAAGTTTAAAAACCGGTTTGTGCGATTAATCGAATACATTACATTTTTTAGGGCAAACAAAACTTAATCGTAATAAATTTGTTAATAAAATAAGAATTAAAAAAAGAGAACAAATTAAATTTAAAAAATAAAAACGATTAACCGTAGCAAAAAAACCGGTTTGTTTCGTTATTCGAAAACTCGTAAGTTTTTGAAATTAAATAAACTGTGAAATTAAATTTAACGTGTTCTAATTCTAATTCTATATTTAAAGAAATATAATTAAAAAAGCAACATTTATCGATTCGAAAAAAAACCGGTTTATCATATTTGCCAGAAATTTCAAACCGTTTTTGTTTGATTGCAGTTTTAAATATAAACTTCTAAATGGTCCACCCTTTATAAACCATATAATCAAATAAAAAATATCCTGTTTATTGAATTATTTACAATTATTGAGGATTCCAGATCAGCATTGTGGAAAAGTTCTTTTTAAACGTTTTAAATTATTCGAATATTCAAACGAAGTAATTAACCCTTGAACTTAGGACTTTCGGGACACTTTTGAAAGAGTATTTTTTGGTACTTTTTCATTTTTTCCTGTTATTTTAAGGTTTTTGGCGAATTTTTATTCTCCTTTTGTATTTATTTTAAATATTTAAATATTTTCAAATCTCTCTTACATTTTTAACCCTTGAATGACGCAAAAGTATTTTAAGTTACTATTAAGCGAAGCAAGCCTTGCTCATTTAATTTTTTTTTATTTCTTTATTTTGTTTTTTTAGTTTTATTTTTTGGTTATTTTTGCTTTTGTGTGCCATTAAAGACCCCCTACCATGTCGAAGGTTAAATCTTTTTTTGTTTTTTTTTGTTTTTGTTTTTGAATTGTAAGTATTTGCTCTCTCAACTTGCTATTCTGCTGATGTTTTTTTCTTCGTTGTACGTTTGTTGTGATACGAACTCTTTTTTGTTTTTGTTGTTGTGGTTGTTGTTGCTGTTCTTGTTGTTGTTGTTGTTTAGTAATTTTACTAATTGAAAATCGTAATAAGCCCAGCGGGTGGAATTCCATTTGAAATTGGCCGCATGCAGCAGCACTCTGTAATATCTGCAAACGTCTGTTGCTACCATTTTGTTGTTGTTTTTATCTTTTTCTTCTTCTTCATTGTTTCTTTTTTTTGTTGCATTTATTTTCGTTTTGTTCCCTCTCCGAGTTGTAGTTGCTGTTGTTGTAACAGCAATTACTTTCCCAAAAAAAAAAAAAAACATTTACGTGTAGAAAAATCATTTTGAAAATTGCATTTGAGTTGTAGTTTGAGCCAGACGGACATAACAGCAAAAACAAAAAAAAAAAAAAGACTACAAGGCAGACACATTTACACACATGGTCAGACATTGTTGTAGTTGTTCTCATATATAATGGAATTCATGAGTTTCTGTAGTAGTTTTAGGTCTTTAAGTGCTTATACGCATACCAACACTTCTACACATACAAACATACATAGTGAAAGCTATAAAATTTGATTAGAAGAAGTTTTCAAGCGTTAGTTGTACTATGTAGTCGTACTATGTACAGAGAAACCCATGTTTATGGGTTAATCGCCACTTCGGTTACTTTGGGAGCTCTGGGGTAAGTAATAAACTGAAACCAAACAAAAAAAAAAAAAAAAAACCTAAATCTTGTTAAACTATAAGAGTTTTCTTAGTTTCTACGACACTTAGTTTTTTCCAAGCAAATACAGTCTATTTTTTGTTCTCAACCAAGGTACTTTTTAAGGTACTTTTTTAGAAATATTTTCTTTGAATAAAATGTTTCATAAAACTCCAAATTTTATTAACTAAATTCAGAAAATTTAATGAAAAAAACAAATAATTTTCAAAAGGTACCTTTTATTATGTACTTTTCTAAAAAAGTACTTTTTCAATTACAACTCTAATATTATATAAAAAACATTTGGCAGCGATTTTAAGACATTAAAATAAATAATTTTAAAATCGTACCTTTTATTAAGTATGTACTTTCTTTAGTACTTTTCTAAAAAACGTACTTTTTCAATTATAACCCTAATATTCTATAAAAAACATTTGAAAGAGATTTTAACATATTCAAGGAAATAATGTTCAAAAGGTACCTTTTTCATTATGTACATTCTTTGGTACTTTTCTAAAAAAAAGTATTTTTTCAACTATAACTCCAATGTTCTATAAAACCAGAGAGGAAGAAATGTTAAGACAATAAAAGAAATGATTTCCAACACGTACTTTCTTTGGTACTTTTCTAAAAATATTACTTTTTTAAATATAACTCCATATTCTAAAAAAACATTTGGTAGAGGTTTTAATTCATTAAGGAAAATAATGTTCAAAAGATACCTTTTATTAGATACGATCTTTGGTACTTTTCGAGGAAAAAATTCTTTTTCAATTATGACTCCAATGTTCTATAAAAATATTTGGAAGAAATTTTAGGACATTAAAGCAATAATGTTCAAAAGGTACCTTCCAATAGGTACTTTCTTTGGTACTTACTCCAATGTTCTATAAAAATATTTGGAAGAAATTTTAGGACATTAAAGCAATAATGTTCAAAAGGTACCTTCCAATAGGTACTTTCTTTGGTACTTACTCCAATGTTCTACAAAAATATTTGGAAGAGATTTTAATACATTAAAGCAATAATGTTCAAAAGGTACCTTTTATTTTGGTACATTCTTTGGTACTTTTCTAGAAAAAAGTACTTTTTCAATTATAACTCCAATTTTCTATAAAACAAACATTTGCAAAAGATTTCAATACATTGAAGAAAACATAGCTAAAAGGTACCTTACTTGGTAATTTTCCTAAAAAGTTCTTCCTAACATACAATTCTAAACCAAAGGTTTTACAAAAAGCTTTTAGATAAGCTTTAACATATTAAAGAAAATAATGTTGAAAAGGTATTTTTTATTTGATACTATTTTCAGGTACCACTTTCAAAATGTACTTTCATTAAAGCTATCCAGCTTTGCTTATATTACTCACATAAAATATTTTTTTGTATATTAAAAATTTCATAATTTGAAAAAGAGCTTTTGGAAGGTACTATTCGCGAGTTAATTTTCTAAGTATCCATTTCTAAAAAGTACTTCAATTGGGGAATTTTTATAATTATAATATTTTAATGTCGAGTGTACTTTAGAAAAGTACTTCCACAAAAGTACTTTTTATGAATTTTATTTTTGAACATATACCTATAAATGGTTTTCATTTGAGGTACTAAATCTACTTTATAAAAATTGTATCTTAAAAAAGTACCACAAAAAAGTATCTTATGGAATTTTATATTATATTATTTATAATTTTTGAAACTCGTAATATTGTTTTCATTTCAAAATATAAGAATGCGATGCAAAAAAAGAAGTTTTTACACATAAGTTCAATAGGGTACTATTTAAGAAGATAGTATTTGAAAAAAGTACTTTGAAGAAAGTACTTACTTGTCGTAATTTTTTTAAGGACTTATTTTCTTAAACTTCATAAAATTTTTTTAGGGGTTATTAATCGAAAAATAATTTTTTTGATACTTTTCGAAATTGTGCCTAAAAAGAGTACCTCGGAAAAGTACATTTTGTATCCTTAGCCTTCTTACAAAAATTTGTATAACACTTTTAAATACTTTTAATCCATAAAAAAATACTTACTGAATATTTTTGGAATTAGTTTTTAAAAAAGTACTTGCAAAAAAGTACCAACAAAAAGGTACAAAAAAAATATTTTTTTCCAATATTTTAATTTTGTACCATTTTCCTGGGAATTAGTAAAAAAAAATATTGAAACAGTACCACAAAAGCGTACTTTTTGTAATTTAAACGGTTTTCAAATGTTTTAAAACTGAATCCCGTTTTTTTTTTATTTATTTGTGAGTTTATTTGATAGATTTTCTTTTCCAATTTGTAAAGCAAAAAAAATTTGTAAACAAAATTGTGAAAGAAGTACCATAAAAAAGTTTTTTTTGTAATTTAAACACTTTTCAAATGTTTTAATCCTGTCTGTATTAAATTTTATCGTGAGGTGTTTTTACAGCTTTTTTCGAATTTGTAAACAAAGTTGTGAAAAAAAAGTACCACAGAAAAGTACTTTTGGTAATGCGTGTTAATGTTTTATTCACGTCTTTATTAAATTTTATCATGAAGCTGTCAATTTTGCTTTGAAATTTATAAACAAAATTGTGAAGAAAAGTACCACAAAGTAGTACCTTTTGTAATTTAAACGTTTTTCAAATGTTTTAATCCCCACTTTATTAAATTTTATCCTGAGTTGATTTCATAGCTTTTCCTTTGGAGTTTGTAAACAAAGTTATGCAAAAAGTACCAAAAAAGTAGTTTATATATATAAATTTTTTAAATGTTTTAGAACTGAATTCCGTTTTTATAAATTTTATCGTGTGCTGTTTTGTTTGCTTTTCTTTTCGAATTTGTAAACAAAGTTGTGAGAAAAGTACCATAAAAAGTACCACAAAAAAGTACCACAAAAAAGTACCACAAAAAAGTACCACAAAAAGTTCCAAAAAAGTACTTTTTGTAATTTTCCAATTTTCTTAATGCCTTAAAATTGGAGAAAAATATGTGCTTTAAAATTATGCACAACCAACCACCATTACATATTTTGTTTTGGCCCATAATTTAGTAACCAGGACAACAATTGTTTGTTATTTGTTGTATTCCATAGAAAATTACATGGTATTATAACGAGAATAAAATCTACAGTGGGCCTCCAGGTGTTTATTTGAATTAAAACATGCAATAGAGAGGGATTTAAAAAAACATTTTTTATTGCCCACTGTATGTGCTGCGTTTGTTGGAAGGGGAGTAAAAATGGGTGGTTGGCTGGCGATTTTTATTGTAATTATCACTATAATTGTTGTAATAATTCTATGGAATGTAATTTGCATAATGTTTTATGTAAAATTGAATGCTCTAAGGATTAAAATGGATTTTGAAAAATATTGATTTTTAATACAACAATATTATGATTTCATTTATGTTCAGTTTTTTTTTTGTTTGTCTTTCTCTTGCAGTGGCCATACACACCATGTACCACCCTAATCTATTCTTCTTTAAAATGATGACACATTTTTAAATAATTTTTTTGTTTTTGTTTGTTTTTATTTTTACAAAAAATCTTTTTTGACACTTAAAAAGCAGTCAAAGATGTTTTCAAAAAAATTATTATTTTTGTTGTTCTTGTATGCATTTACAGCATCGTAGAATGAACAAAAAAAAAAAAAGAAAAAGAATTCATATCGATTTGAAACGATATACATTGCAAATGTTTACCATCAGCTTCGTCATCAAGGTTTCTATTTTAGTTTTTAATTAGAAAATTTAATTCTTTAACTACAAGAAGTGCAAAAAAACAAAAAAAGAATCGAAAAAAGGTACTCAAAAATTATTTATGTGTGTCAGAAAAAAGTTTTCTTTCTCTTCTTCATAAATTTTTATCTGTCACATTGAGAACAAGTGACAGGAAAAAATTTAATAGACAGGCAAAAAAGGAGAACAAATGGAAATTATGTTCGAAATACAATGTAAAAAAAAAAATAAATTTTATGAATGATGTGCCGCAAAGAATTTACAAGACTTTTAAAACCACTAAAAAATATTCATTTTATTGGGGTTTAAATAAAAAAGTACTTTTTTTTCTTAAAAAGTACCACATTCTTATACGAAATTTTTGCCATTGTTTTGATAACCTAAATGGCATGTTTTAAAAATATTATATAAAAAGTACCATATAAAAGGTGCCGTATAAAAAATACCTGGCAAAAAGTACCATGTAAAAACTCCCATATAAAAGGTACGGCAAAGAATTTACAAGACTTCTAAAACCACTGAAATATTCATTTTATTTGAGTTTAAATGAAAAAGTACTTTTTTTTTTCTTAAAAAGTACCACATTCTTATACGAAATTTTTGCCATTGTTTTGATAACCTAAATAGGATGTTTTAAAAAAAGTACAATATAAAAAGTACCATATAAAAAGTACCTGGCAAAAAGTACCATATAAAAAGTCCCATGTAAATGGTAAGGCAAAGAATTTACAAGACTTTTAAAACCATTGAAATATTCATTTTATTGGGGTTTAAATAAAAAAGTACTTTTTTTGCCTTGCCCTTATAAAATTTAAAAACGACAACATAAAAAAGTACCATATAAAAATCACCATATAAAATGTACCATATGATAGGTACGGTGAATATTCATTTTACCGAAATATTAATTTTTTGGGGTTCAAACAAAAATGTAGTTTTTTTTCTCAAAAAGTACCACATCCTTAAACGAAATTTTTGCTGTTGTTTTGACAACATAAATAGTGAGTTTGAAGAAATTACCATATAAAAAGTACTATATAAAGAAAGTACCATGCAAAAAGTACTATATAAATAGTACCATGTAAAAAGTACTCAAGAAGAAGGCACAAAATTCTGACGTACATACTTTCTGTGTACTTGTTTTTTTAAGTATCTGCATGTAGTACATTTTGCAAAAGTACCCAGAAAATCAGGTGGCCAGTTTACACCTCCTTCGAGAGAGATGACCTTCCAATCGCTTGTGCAGAATCTCCAATGTGGCATGAGTTGTGTGGTACGTACATACATATATCGGCTGTCCTGTTGAAATGACATGCCATTGATATCTACTTATATACATTCATATGTACATACATAACGGGTAAATACAACTCTTTAGTCAGGATTAAGACCAAGCTTCTTACACCACTTATGTTGTGTGTGTTAAATTTTATACATGAGTGGCGTAAACTGCATTTTAAAATCGACTCGGAACGACAGATTGTTGAGAAACTTTTTCATTCAATTTTATTTTTACCTTCAGAGTTTTTGCCAGAAGTCTGTTGAAAGGAAGGAGCCGAAGAAATATTTTATTAATATTTCGTTTTGTTGAAGATATCGGACCTGAAGTTTGAACCGTGGCCTCACATCTAATTAGCCAACACACTACCTACTGGACTACGGCGACTTACATGCAGTATGTAATTTATTTTATATTAGACATCCCAATCCTGTCAAATTGTTTGAAGATGAATTCAAGCTTGACGAATATACACGTCATAAGCAAATAAAAGAAAATATTAAGAAAATAATTTTAAAATGCCAAAAACAAGTTGTTGATCACAGATAATATGATAGACAAAGTATCTCGGCTGTGTTAGAACATGAATTTAAGCTTGACGCATATACACGTCAAACCCAAATAAAAGAAAATATTAAGAAAGTAGTTTTAAAATGTCAAAATAAACTTGCATATCACATATCACTTGACTGACAAAGCATTTGCACATGAATTTATATTTGACGAGTATATACGTCCTAAGAAAATATTACAGTTAAGAAAGAATTTAAAATATAATTTGCAAATTGTAACAGGACATAGTATGTAACTGCATCTTGGAGATATTTCACAAAAAATTTTCTGCAATAATATCCTAATAATGCACCTACTGACCCATATTGGCATGGCTTTATTGTGCAACTTGTAGGGAGAAGGGGGTGTATTTAAAATATGTTAATAAAACATTTTTGTTCCCTCTTCTAAGTGGCCCGTGTGCTTTACTCTTGTAGCCCCTTTATATACATATATTTTTTATAGTAAATAATTTAATATTTTCTTGTCTATATACACACATACATACTACGTACATATGGGTATGGGTGTATGGATATGTATTGTATATGAATGTGTACGTATACAAATTTTTTTTCGAGCTTTATTGTGATTTTTGGCACACAATATTTATTACATTGTTGCCAAATTTCATATGGAATCAAACTATATATACACACTCATATATATATAGAGACAGGCAGACAGACAGACCGACCGACAGACGCACACTTTATTTGTGTTATTTCATAAACAGATTTCTTGCTATATAAACGAATATTTATTTTAAATATTTTACTTTTTTATTTTCTTCTCTTTTTCTTTATGTTTTTGTTTTTATTTTTGCACAAAAAGGCCAAAATCTTAAGAAAAAAGATGAAGAAGATGAAAAAAATAGAACTGTTATACAAAGAAAATAGAATAATATTTTCAAATATAGACAGATATACCGACTGACAGATACACAGACAGACAGACAGACCTACAGAAGACTTTCATTATGAAAGTGAACAACAACAGCCACTTAATGAAATATTTTAATTAATACGTTTACGTTAAAACAATTAACGTCAAAAATAATGCCGGTTTGACTTACGTTGCTACATACATACATACGTAGTAAGTACGTTACATTAAAATAGAATACGTTACGCGGTCATAAATTAGAAATTTTTAAGGTAAATTATTGCGGATGTAATATTTATGGGCTGTGACACCGACAACTGAGGTACAAATGAAAATAATTGAAAAATAAATCATCATCAGCTTAACACACACTCAAATTACTAAAAACAAAGAAAATGAATGATTATAAAACGCCATTTTGACAACATAAAAAAGTACCATATTGAAAAGTACCATACAAAAAAGTACCATTTAAAAAGTACCATATGGTAGGTAAGGCGAATATTCATTTCATTGAAATATTAATTTTTTGGGGTTCAAACAAAAAGGTACCTTTTTTTCTTAAAAAGTGCCACATCCTTACATGAAGTCGTCGTAGTCTAGTAGGTAGTGTGTTGGCTTATTAGACATAAAAGCCAGGGTTCGTGCCCTAGACAAGACATCAAAACAAAAATACAAAAAGTATTTCTTCGGCGACTTCCTCTCAGCAGATTTCTGGCAAAAACCCTGAGAGAGTAAATAAAATTGCCATGAAAAAAAGTTTCTCAAAAATCTGTCGTTTGGAGTCGACTTTAAACTGTAGGTCCCACCACTCATGTATAAAATTAACACACACAGCATAAGTGGTGTAAGAAACTAGGACGTTGTACAATGGGTCAATTCGACCTCCGGCTACTGTACTTGTCGTAATTGACAAGTACACGTCCTCTAACCTAACCTAACCTACAGGAATTTTTTGCCTTTGTTTTCATAACCTAAATAGTATTTTTTAAGAAATTACCATTTAAAAAGTGTTATATAAAAGGAACCATAAAAAAGTACCCTATAAAAAGTACCTTATAAAAAGTACTCAAAAAGAAAGCACAATACAAATATTTTCAAGGCTTTTAAAACCATTGAAATATTCGTTTAAATGAAATAAAAAAGTACTTTTTTTCTTAAAAAGTACCACATTCTTATACTAAATTTTTGCCTTTGTTGTGACAACCTAAATCGTATTTTTTTTAGAAATTACCAAATAAAAAGCGCAATATAAAAAGTACTACATAAAAAGTACCATCCAAAAAGTACCTTATAAAAAATACTCAAAATGAAGCCACAATACGAAAAAAGAATAAAAATTCTTGTAATGCATATTCTTTCCGTGGTTTAAATGAAAAGTTCTTGTACCTGAATGAAGTACTTTTTACAAAAGTACCTAGGAAACCATCTCTAACAAAGTATTCCATACGAAATAGCCTAAATTTTGTTCATTTATTTAATTTTAAAAATATTTTAAAAATCCATTTGGTTGTGGGTACCACATAAAATTTACTAAAGGACAACAATTACAAAATAGTACCTTCTTTTGGTACTTTTTGGTTCCAAAAAATATGTCGCAACATTTAAAAAGAAAACCAATTTTTGGAAACATTTTTGTTGTGTACATTTTGCAGAAAAGTATTTTAAACAAAAAAAAACATCCCCTTTTTAACTATGAATTTTGGGACAACAAAATATAGAAAGTGCTGCGCACTAAGCTTAGCTTATCACCAGTGTGATCGCTTCTAAACCTAAACAAGTACGCCTGTATGTTTATAAGTTTGGCTGAAAACTTCATATTCTAGCAACTCTGTACAGAGATAAGGTTATCAAATGTCCATTCGAAGTCATTAAATTTTACATGCAACGTATGGCACTGTTCTAAATTTATGATCACCACTGTATATTAAATTATTGCGCAGTGTGCTATCACGATCAACTAGGCATTCTGGCATCACTATACAAAGATGAGGTTGTCATTTGTCCTTTCGAAATCAGTAAATTTTATGTACAACGTTGTATGAACTGTGCTAAATTTATGACCACCACTGTACTTTTTTAGTACTTTTCTAAAATTTAAACTTCTTTCGTTAAACGAACCATTGGAAAAATTTTTTAAAAACAATTCAAGTCGTACATAAATGTCAAAATGATGTCCTTTTTATTTAACCTCGCATGCCAGAAGAGGCTGCTGCTGCTGCTTATACTCGTATGAGGCTGTAATACTCGTTGATACTGTTTTGAAGGATTTTCTTGAAATTTTTTTTTCTTCTGCCAACTTTTTTCTGTTTTTTTTTTTAATTTTCTATAATAACGGGATACGTGACTTTTTGCGGTTTGTTAGGATTTATAATTTTATACGAATATTTCTCTCTACTTATGTTCCTTTATCCTTAACTACCACACTGATGCCACTGCTACTACTACAATATGAAGAGCGCATTTCTTACGCTAACAACATTATTAAATTCTACAGAAAAACAGCCTGAAACCGTAAGAAATTCTAGCGAAAGCATGATTACAGAGGGGGATTACCTCCTTGTAAAATATAATAGAAAAAAATAAGGATTCTAAACATGCTCTCCTTAGCTGTCATATAAAGTGCCATTCCCTGGTAAATTATATTAAAAACAATGCCGCATATATTACTTAAGATGTGTGTGTGTGTGCTAGAGCCACATAAAAAATATGATTAAAATAAGCCAATGGTAGGATATACAGGAACAAAAATCATTTAAACACGATGCAAATAAACTTCAACAAGAAGTTTCTTTAATTTTGCATTGCAAACTTTATGTAAACAACAACAATTGCTTTGCATTGTTATTCCTCTGTTTACACCCTTTGCATAAACCACAGCAATTACTAGACAACTGTTCGACAGATCTTTGTAACGGGGATCTTCAAACCACGATTATTCTCTTCAAACGCACCGCGCCTTCACACAAGACTGACTGAACTTTTATTAACTAACTCGCCTGCTTTGCTTTGCCCTTTATATGGCAAACTAAACAGTCTGATGAATGAAACATCGTTGTTCGATGTTTACATCGTCCAATGTTAGTGGCTTCGCTTTCTCGAGATCTCTATAAATGTAAACATCGTTGTTTTATTATCGTCGTTTGTGGATATTGTTTACATTGATTCTTGTAGTGTTTGTTGTTGTATTATTTCTTACTTGTTTACCATTCTTTTATGCTGGTGTTTTTTGGTATATTTTTGTTTACTTGTTTACCATTTTTTATGCTGACGTTTGTTATTATCTTACGCTGTGCGGTAATTTGTAAACAAGTTCATTGTTTTTGTTTTTGTGACTTTTGTTCATAATTTTAATGTTAAACGATGTAAAAGCAAAACACCAGTAACTAGATTTTTTTCATTTTCGTAACAATATACAGGGTTTCTTAAAGAAACTTCCTATTTAGAGGACTGATTTAATGTCTGGTCTAGTCTGAGGAGGTACTCATTAAATCAAATAAAGAAACTCCATTAATTTATTACACCGTCTCCTCATTGTAGCTTGTCCTTCACTGCCTTGCACATTCGTAAGAGGTCAATTGCACCATGAAAAACAGAATATATTCCTAGTGGATTTCAATCTTTAGCCGCACTATCCATATGTGGAAAGTTCTGCCTGTAGAAGTTTTTCATGCCTTGATGCAAACAAATTTGAAATTCACAAACTTTATTTCGTTTCCTCCCACCCACTTTCTGGGCGCTTCAGTGTCACACTTATTTTGGTCCCCAGGCACAGTATTATTCCGGGAAACTGCAGAGCCGACGAGCTCGCCAGGGAATCCTTTTCAATCCACTTGGGGATGCCACATAGCTCGGTCAAGCTGGCCATCGCGTGGAAATTCTTTCGAGACGCCAACCTATCCTGGATCAATGAAAAGTCCTGCTCCACCGCGAGACTCACTTGGCCCTCGATGGATAGAAGGCGCACCAACCAACAACTCAAACTTTATCGCAATGTCATCTCGACCACAGTAGCCATACTTACAGTTCACTGCGTTATGGGAAGACACGCGGAAAAACTGCAGCTCTTTTCATAAAATTTTTGCCGTGGTTGTGAGTCTATTGAAGAAGAGGAAACTGTTGTCCACTTTCTTTGTCAATGCCCATCTCTTGCGAGGTGCATATATAGGTTATTTGGCTCTCCAATCCTTGTGAGATTGACGGAAGAATCATCCATTGATGTCAAGGATATAGCTTCGTTTATCAAACTTTCGGGCTGGTTTTCCAGCTTAGGGTAGTCGTGTTTTAAATCTGCAGCCCTTGCCCTGGTTTGGAGGAACTTGGTCAATACAGAGACTGCATTCACCTGTGGCGACACAACGGGCCGCTATGCATGCGCAAGTGAGCTTCTGGTATCAAAGCTACCATTTCGACCTACCTACCTGCCTTCCTCCCAGCCACAATGTATATTTCTAGTCGGCCACTATGCTCTGCATGAGTGTACACTAACTCCTACTGTTGGTACCGACTTTAAAGTTACGGTAGTCAGGTAGGTAGTGTGTTGGCTTATTTGATGTGAGGCCACAGTTCTCCAACGCTGACTTTCAGTTTCCAGCAGACTTTTGGCAAAAACACTGAGAGTAAAATAAAATTGCCATTAAAAAGTTTCTCAAAAATCTGTTGGTCCCGTCGCCACTCATGTATAGAAATTAACATACACAACATAAGTCGTGTGAGAAGCTAGGTTGTTATCCTGACTGGAAACTCAGCATACAAAGAGGACAGAATACAGTAAGCGCCAATTGTAAAGGTAAAGGCCTTCTTGACATTGCATATAAGATTCCATATATCATTCTGCGTAAGAGACTAAAACCCGGAAGAAGAGCTTTATTACCTCGATACCACCATAATTAAAACGCTATACTGTACAGTATGTATACTTATGTATAGTAGTATTGTTATGGTAAAACACATTAAACAACAGATTTGGTGAGATGACTAATTCATGTTAAGCGGTGGAGTGAAGATTCTATTGATTCCAGGCGAACTATTAGCAGAGTGGGTAGGAGAATATAAGAAATTGAAGAGATAAGCTCAACACTGAAGCACATGAAATTTGATCATAAATGCGGCCTATTAAAAAATCATATCAAATCAGTATAAATTTGTGTAGGTAACCCTGAGAAATCGCCTTTAAAAAATCATATAAAATCAATATAAATTTGTGTAGGTAACCCTGATGATAATTTTAATTTTGAACGCTCCCATATTTCCTTAAAAATTTCCTCGTAAAATTTTATTACATTTCTAATGTTGATTTTATCCTGACTCTCTACCCCCCTCCCCTCTCCTATGCACTACTTTTTAATTTTTATTACTGACACTATTTTTATACGTAAAAAACCATCACAAAAGGAGACTGTGACAGACAGCATACGAGATGAAAAGAGAGATGGCGAAAGATATTTAAAATATTTTCAAGTTAAAATATGCCCAAGTTGCATGACATTTGCTCTTTTTGAATAGCAACAGCAACACTTTAAATTCTTGACAACATTTTTTTTAACAAGGCGCGCGCGTTTCTTTTTTCTTTTCTTCTGTTGTTCTCTGCTTTCATTCTGTTTTTAGCTGCCATGCTGTTGCTGGTGATGCTGCATGGAATTCTTTTTTTTTGCTTTCCACGTTTCTAAAATTATTGCCGGGTATTCTTAGCACATACACAGACTAACTAAATGAAAAGAAGAAAACGTATTAAATTAAAAGACAGAGACAGAGAAAGATAGATCGAGAGGGAGAGAGAGATAGGGAGATGAAAAACTTTTTTATGGAACGCAACAGAAGAAAAACGAAAAAAAAGAGAAGAAAGAAAACCAGGAATTATTTGTCTTTAAATATGTTGTATGTTGTACGTTGTTTTATTGCTGCCACTGCCACTCTATCCATAGCCGTTAATGCCACCACTATTCTCTACTTCTCACCTCTCACTTCACTTACTTGGTATATTGCAGCACACATTGTGCCTCTCTGTCGCACACAGCACCCAGCATCTTCAGCGTTAATTTATAGACTTGATGTCAGACATGAGTTGTTTGCTTTTCTTCTATATTTAATTACAACATGTAATATGTGTATAAATAACAACAACAACATCAACAACAACAACAATATGAAAATATATGTTGCTGTTATTGTTGTTGTCTTATATGGGAATTATGAGATTTACATGTGAACGTTAATCCAAGAGATTAAAAATAATTCCCCTTAGTTTTTCCGAAGATATTGAACCAAAACAAAGCTTATGCGGCATTTAAATTAATTTGGCTTTGAATTTCGAATGTTTTTTTGCAATAAAACTGCATTATGCTTGGTATGACGTAGTCATTAATGTGCTGGACTAGAAAGTCAGGCATTTCAGGCTCGCATACAGCGGAATTCAAAACAATTTTTCATTCTGATAGTTTCCAGTT
This sequence comes from Sarcophaga subvicina, assembly GCA_936449025.2. NCBI lineage: Eukaryota > Metazoa > Arthropoda > Insecta > Diptera > Sarcophagidae > Sarcophaga > Sarcophaga subvicina. The sequence continues at coordinate 93,896,226 of OW388084.2, read as the reverse complement.
TTTAAAACATGGTCCATTCGAAATACTTCGGATTTCCAATATCCAGGGGACAACACCTTCAATGACAAATATATGTGAAGATAAATTCGAATTTGAATATCCAAGACGCAATCCATAAATTTTACCAGCGCCACATTCCTCTTAACAGAACAAAAAATTGGCCTTAACAGACCACTGTTAGCTATTTAACAGTATCCATTTGAACAAGCCCACTTGTTTAGGAGATTTTTGGGAAATACTCTAGGTCTATGAGTACCATAATATATGCAAAGGAAGGTTCCAGGGCCTCTTAATATCATCGGTCATATAGTCATATATAAAGTGATATGGTATTGAGAAAATTGGCTTTGAAAATATCAATTGTTTGGCTTGAAAATTCTCTAGAATATCATTAGCCATTTTGAAACATATAAGAAATAGTACTTTATACAGACTATATGCAAATCGTAGTGCTGAAGGTACTCTTTCGAACCGTGGTAGTGGGAAAGCTGGAATAATTTTAAGAGTTGAGAAAATTTCCGTCCTCCACCCCCATCAACCATCCTTTGCATTTCAACACTTTTGTATACAAATAATAATGATCATAATGAGAATTATATTTTATGTCAATTGTCTGAAGTAATTGCAACGTAGAAGAATAATCTACTATTTCCACTGTTAAACAGTTAACAGTGCTCTGTTAAAAGCAAGAGGCAAGATTTGCGTCTTAGGTTCTTAAATTCGAATTTATCTTCACATACATCAATGAATATCTTATAAAGGGTCAGACAGTGTCATCTCTTAAGGATTAGTCGGAACTTAATAAGCAAAATTTGCTTAACGCTATACATTACACCACAACCCAAAAAATTTACACGAAATCCGTAGTTCTAGGCAGTGTTAGATGGCCACACTTTTATTCTAAGACCTGCTATAATACCTTGATACCGAATAAGAAAACAAAGCAAATCCCTATAAAGCCTTATGCTTTATAAAAAAAAACCGCCAGTGACATGAACCCCCGTATGTACCAGCTTAACACCATTATCTTCAGCAGGCCCAACAAAGAAAAGGGCTTGTTCAGGATCGTTAAGCCAACACACTACCTACTAGACCATGGCGGCGTTCATCCAGCCTTAGAGCTCCAATAAGTTGACTCATGCAGTTTACAAACTCATCACATCCAGCCTTAAAAAGCTTCATCGGTAGTAAGTTGATTTTTAATTTGTTTTGCGAAGATTCTCCAACTTCCCTTTATCTCCTTTTTCGCCTAGTATATAACTCTTCAAACCACTCTTCCCTTTCCACAAAAAAGTTTTACATTCATCAGCGATATGCAAATTTTTCTTATGGCAAATTTGTCTGCTTGTCATGGCCGGGAATCCCGATATGATGTTTGTATCACATGGGTACCGGGACATAAAGACATTCCCGGTAACTGCAGAGCGGATGAAATGGCCAGAAGGGGCACGACCATCAGAGATGAGACTATTCTTTACTTATTGTGCACATGTCCGGCACTTAGTCGGAGGAGAAATAGGTACCTGGCTGCCTACTACATGGAGAATATGGATGAACTGTCGTATATAGATATTGACAGTCTGAGTCGCTTCATCGGAAGCTCCGAATTGTTCCTGGAATAGGGGGAAATGAGGAACTGTGGTATCTCATTGGGCCCTGTGTGCGGTCTAAATGTGTCGGCTCATGACTCCACCGAGGGGACAGTCACTTCTACCTACCTACGTACCTATGGCCCGGAATTCTTACAGGCCCTATTTTTTTCTGCCTAACAGATCTAGCTTGCTGGAAAGTCTCCTCCTGGCGGGTTTGTCTGTTTGTCATTGCTCTGAATTTTAAAGCGATCTTTTAGCCAATAGAAACTGGCTGTAGTTTTTATGTTTAATAGATCTAGCTTGCTAACACAGTCCCCTATTAAGTACTTGTACACCTCATAGTATTTTTGGTTTTGCGTTGATCGAGATGACATTGCGATAAAGTTTGATTTGGTGGCTGGTAAGCCTTTTAGCCATCGTGAGCCAAGTGAGTCTGGCAGTGGAGCAAGGTTGCTCATTGATCCAGAATTTATGCGGAAGAGATTTAAGTCATTGAGGTTTTGTATGTCCAAGTAGGAATTTTTAAATTTTCATTGAATGTAAATAATTTTATAACCTATGTTTGGACAAGAGTTCTTTAAAAAATAATTTTAATTTCGTATTAAATAAATAGCTAGGCCCTATGTATTATTTACCGCATTATCATGGGTTATAACATTCAATAAGTTAAGGCTGCCCAGTCATTGTACTCTAGTAGGTAGTGTATTGTATATTATAAGACGTAAGGTCAAAGTTCAAAAGTTCGAATATGGCGGCGACTTCCTCTCAGCAGATTTCTGGCGAAAACCCTGCGCGTGTTAATAAAATTGCCATGTAAAGTTTGGCAAAATAAAAAAGTCGTTCAAAGGCGATTTTAAGCCATACATATAAGTGGTTTGAGGACCTAGGTCGTATGTATGTAAGGACGCCCGCCCATTAGGGTGTAAATTCTTAATAAAATCGTGTGTTCAATTCTAAAACGTACTATGTGTGTTTATTTAACTAATAAAAGTTTATACGGGTATAATAAGTATTATTTTTAAGAATTATTTTCCAATTATTTTCCATATAAAAAAAGTTTCTAATGAAAGACCCCCCTCCCGCCTTTTAGTTTTAATACGCTTTTGGCTTTATTAACTCCAGCAGTAGTTGTAGTAGTTACTTCATGGTTTTCATTTCTAAAACTTCTCTTGTATGATTAATTTTCATTTTTTTTATTTCTATTCTTCTTTTTCTATTTACAGGTAATTATAAAATATTTTCTATTCCTGTGTGATTAATTCTTTACTTTCTAATAACAACAATAATAACAACAACAATAACAACAATAAATGCATTGTAAAACTGTGAGTATAAATAAAACAAAAGAAATTCAATTTTTTTTTATTATAAAAATTGTAATAAAAATATAGAGAGAGAGAGAAAGAGAGGAGAAGGAAACATAATTGAAAATATTTTTATTACTGCATTCTTATCGTTAAAGAAATATACAGAGGTTCCCAAACACATATAACAGCCGCAAAAGGAAAGAAGTTGTTGCACACTATTAGAGCAAGCAATACAATACGGTTATAGCACAGTGCAATACCATAGAAATCCTAGTTTTATGTATATACTCCTAAAACACAACTGTACTGTGCTGTACTTCTGGCATATACTATCCGATTGGGCAGTGAAACATTTCCGAGACAGCTCCGTTCTTGACAGTTATCTACATCAAGATGCCCGTTGTCAAAACCCTTTGCCTTACACCCTTTGCATAAACAATAACAATTACTAGATAATTATTCGACAGATCTTTGTAATGGAGGTCTTCAAACCACGATTACTCTTTTCAAACAAAACCGCGTCTTCACACAAGACTGACTGAACTTCACTAACTCAGTCGCCTGCTTTGCCTTGGCTGTTATATGGCAGAGTAAACATTTCATGACTTCGTCTTTTCGAAATTTCTATGAATGTAAACATCGTTGTTTACATTTATTATTGTAATATTATTTGTGTATTTTGTTTACATTTATTCTTGCAGTGTTGTTTGTGTATTTTTGTTTACTTGTTTACCATCTTGTTTATGCTGGTGTTAGTTGTTATATTAAGTAGTACGATAATTTCTAAACAAGTTTGTTTAGTGCATTGTTTTTATTTTTGTAGCTTTTGTTTATAATTTTAATGTGAAGCGATGTAAAAGCAAAACATCAGTATCTTGATTTTTTTCATTTTCGTAACATAATGTTGTTGTTGCCCTAGTTAAGTTTTCTGTAGATATTTACGTAGATATTAACGCAGATTTCTGGCAGAAACTCTGGCAGTAAAATAAAAACGCCATAAAAAGTTTCTCACAAATCTGTAGGTCCCGCCACTCATGTATACAATACATGGGTCACATACAACATAAGTGATGTCAGAAGCTAGGTCGTAACCCCTTGACTGAAGTGCTGTAATGACCAATTCTGTATGTCTGTATATATTTATGTGGAGAGCACTGGGATATTCACTTGGAGAGCACTGTACCGATTCTTTTTTTTTTGCCCAACCAAAACAACTCCAGCAATAGTGATACTTTGCATATCCTATACGCTTAGTTATGCATTTAATCATACTGTTGACAGTAGTGATACCCGTAAGAAGCCGGTTTTAAGACAGTTTTTGTTCTTTCTCCCTCTTAATTAGGCTAGTACCACAGTTTCGCATTTTCCCCTATACCAGGAACCACTCGCAGCTTCCACTGAAGCGACTCAGACGGCCAATATCCATGCATTGCAGTTCATCCAGATTCTCCATGTAGTAGGCACCCAGGTGCCTCTTTCTCCTCCAACCAAGTGCCGGGCATGTGCACAATAGGTGAAGAACAGTCGCATCATCCTCTTCCTCGTCTTCATAGCATTTGCAAGGTGTCCAAGATCAATACGCCTCGCATGCGTTCCAATAATAAAATACCGCGTAATAACCCCGATAACAGTGCTGAGCCTTCTTCTTTAGAGTTTAAGCAGAGCCGCCGAGCGCCTATTATCCAGCCTTGGCCAAATTTTCTGCGCCGTTCTGCTCGTGTCCGAAGCTGCCCATATACTGTTGACAAGGTCCACGATTGCATTATCAAATAAGCTTGCGGGTACCCAAAGGGATCTGTAATGTAAAAAATTCATCAGAGATTTCGATGGTCGTGCCATTTCTGGCCAGTTTATACGCTCTGCAGTTACCGGGAATGTCCTTATGGCCAGGTACCCATATAATACAAACATCATATCGATTTGCCACTTCGTTGAGACATCTGCGACAGTCGTATACCGCCGTGGAGTTCATTACATTAGAATCCAGTGCCAGGAAAGTATTGTGATTTTCTGCCTGTGAACATTTTTGTCCACAATAATTTTCACCGCACTCTAAATTTCCGTTACTTCCGCTTGAAAGATGTTGCAGGCAATAGGGCAGCGTAGTTTGTTATACGAGATGATGCGATCTTCATACTTATGAATATGAAAACCGGTACAGGATCGGGTATTTTTCTAACAAACTTGGACGGACAAAAAGACCATCTCGTATAACAAACTACGCTGCCCTATTGCCTCTGGAAAGTATTCGAAACCTAGATTTACTACTGCTATATACAGTGGCCATTGTTTTGTTTATTAGACGTAAGGCCACGGTTCAAACCCCAGGTTAGACACCAAAACGAAATTTGAAAAAATATTTCTCCGACGTCGTCCTCTCAGCAGATTTCTGGCAAAAACTCTCTGAAAGTAAATAAAATTGCCGTGAAAAGTTCATCATAAAAATCTGTCGCTCGGAGTCGACTTTAAACTGTAGGTCCCCCCACTCAAGTATAAAAAATTAACACACAACATGAGTGGTGTGACAAGCTAGGCCGTAATCCTGACTGAAGGGTTGTAATGGCCAATCATGTATGGATGTATGTATTTACAGTGGGTATCATCATCGCATCAATAAATTAGTCAATTAATGGTGGTAAAAATAACGGTTTCCTCATCGTATTTAAAAAGCCTTTACCACCTCAAAATCCTTTGCAATAAGAATCTGCTTTTCTACAGTCTCTTTTAGAAGATTGTGAAGAAGAACAGGAGGAAAATCCTGTAAATTTTCTCATAATTTTTCAATTAAATCCTGAGACTGTAGCAAACTAGTACAACAGCTTCTGGAGATTCATAATCATTAACAGACACTTTAAATATTTGAAAAACCAATATTAGAAACGTCCTTTTTGTATACACACACATACACGGAGAGAGACAGAGAAATACACAGGCAAAGCTAATCTCTGTTAGTAGAAGAAAGGATAATAAAACCTAAACCGGTGCTATTTTTTTTTTTTAAATTTTCCCTTTTTCCCCATCAAAAAAAAAAAAATTTATCCCTTTTTTGTTTGTTGTTGTTGTTGTATTATTGTTGTAAATATTTTATTGTTGATTAACAAGTACTGGCCGTATTATTCATTCATTTCGAAATGAATGTGAATGAAAATGTGTTGATATTAGACTAAGGACCTGATTGAAGTGACCGCAAGTCATTTAAAGGAAGTGGTGGTTGTAGTTTCTCTTTCTTGCTTCCCCTAAAGTTCATAGTCCTGATGGCGGCAGGATTTAAGCAGAAATAAAATATTACCCGTAAAAAGGGTAAGAAAAGCTAGAAAAAGGTTCCAGATTTGTTGTTAAATTCTGGTTTTTTTCTCTTCTTTTTCTTTTCTTTTAATTCTACGAAATCTATTGTTTTCGTTTCCTTTGGTTTCGTTTGAGTTTCAATACAAAAATTTCTAATGACTTTTGGTCATAGACAATGTATTTTATTAATAAAATACTAGAAATGAATTTTAATAGTAGACAAGATAAGAAAACATCTAAAAAAACGATTAATTTAATCCTTTAAGGACAAAACAAAAATTTTTTTTGGTGTAAAGAATATCAATAGTCCTTTAAAAAAATTCTATGAAATGCCTGGCCCCTTACAGATGTATAATAACGAAATTATTTTCTAGCTTTTTATGAGAACTATCGATATCGATAACTATGGCTTAGCAACTGGGAATGCCAAATATATCGCTTGACCTCAGAACATTGTTTCCGAATTGCAGCGCAATGCCTTGACGTCTTCGTTCTCAACTTGTTGGCCTTTGTCCTTCGATCTTGGCTTTCGTCTAGTCTAGTGGGTAGTGTCTTAGCTTATTAGACGTAAGACAACGGTTCAAACCTCAGATCAGACGTCTCCAATAAACAAATAATTCACACATACTTAGAACCTGTTCGGCATAATTAGATCTGTCAGGAATAAACTAAGCTGCAGCTACTGAGCGAGGAATTATCTTTCGTGGCGCAAAATCAACATGCTGAAGTTTGTTATGTCAATATACGGGAAGAGACAGCATGGGTATATCCTACGTTGGGTAAGGGCTGTGCAATAGATCGTGCAGTTACGCTTTGTGAGTACATAAGCACAGTGAGGCATTGATTGAAAATATTGAACAAAACTGGTCATCGTAACAAATACATACATACACATACTTACATACATAATTGGTCATTACAACCCTTCAGTCAGGATTACAACATAGATTCTCTTATCACTTATGTTGTGTGCGTTAATTTTATACATGAGTGTCGGGGACCTACAGTTTAAAGTCGTCTTCGATTTTTTCTCTCAGATTTTTGAGAAACTTTTCAGAGCAATTTTATTTACTCCCAGAGAGTTTTTGCCAGAAATCTGCTGAGAGGAAGTCGCCGAAGAAATATTTTTTTATATTTCGTTTTGATGTCTGGTCTGGGGCTCGAACCCTGGCTTTAGGTCTAATAAGCCAACACACTACCTACTAGACTACGGCGACTTCAATTCCTATCTTGTAAACTAAATAAAGAGTTGAGCGTTTAGTATTAGGTTAGGTGGCGGACCGCCGCGAAGGAAGAAAACCCACTTAGGCCAGTATTTAGGTACATTGCGATATCACAATTAATAGTACCTGCATGAGCGATTAAACTAAAGGGGAATTTTTATTGAAACGCAAAGAAAGACTTTGCTTAGCAAGCCTTCTGGCTCTTAAAGGGTTAAAATCTATAAGACTTTAAAGCAATTAAATTATTTTTGGGGTGGCTTTTGTCTACTTAGCAAACCTAGCAATAGACAAAGTTTTCTTTAAAGGCAAGCTACTGCCTTTGGAAAAAAATATCCCAAGGGAGGCTGTGAAGAAAAATTTGTTCTCGAAATTCCGGCATAAAAAAAGAACCGCTTTTCCCAAAAAAAGTAACGAATTTTTTTTGTCTGTAATTTAATTCGGTTTCTATAAAAACGATTATTTCTGGACTATAAAATTAAAACAAGTTTTTTTGGATTTCTTTTTTTCTGTTCTAAGAAAAAACAAACAAAAAATCGAAATCGAAGGTCATGTGAACTATGTGTAGAAGCTTTTCTTTCTTTCCCTTTTTCAAACTTGTTTAGCTAATTTAGGTGACATTATTGCTGTTGAAGTAATGAAATGTTAAACAAAAATACAGAAAAAATATGAAAAAAAAAATGGAAAATAATTTCAAAAGAAAATATTTGTTTGGCAACAACAAAAGGGAAAAAGGTCAATAATTTATTTAAAATAAGATTTCGATATGGGACACCCCGTTTCTAAAGGACCTTTTTTTACAACAACCCCTTGAATTTCAAATTTCCTTTTGTTTTCTCGCTTTACATTCACTGTCAGTCAAAAATGGTCACAATTCAGTCGCGTGTCCCATATCAGAATTAATTTTTATTTATGCTTGTAGTTTAGGCCTTTAAACAGGACCCCTTCTTGCGTTTGTCAACATCATCGTCATTGTCATTGTTGTCCTCGTGTGGAAAACTCCATATGAATTCAATTTAAAATTCTTTTCTTTTCGGCTTTTACAAACCAATTTGTCTTTGTAGATGTTTTTTTTCATTTGTTTCTGTAATACTCGAGTACATGTTGTTGTTGTTGTTTTAACATTCCCATTTCGGCTATACTCCTATACACACACACACACACTCCCAATATAATATAATAACATCCCTCGTATGCATAATATAATCATTTTTATTATGACAAAATAAACCCTCCTAGTTTATGATTGCCACTACAGAGGGAGGGGGAAGAAACCCATACAGAGAGAGAGAGGGACAAAGAAACATAATGTATTCCAAGGCAAAAAAGGTTTGTTTGTAAAGCCCTATAGGTCAGGTCGATCGTCTGTGGTTTTATGTGGCATTAAAATGTGCAAAAAAAACAAGAACAAAAAAATGATGACCTTTTTTTCTAGGTTAAGGCCTAATTTATTGAGAGGACATGTATTGGCATATTCAAAGAGAAATTTATTTTAATGGCTTAGCAAAGGCAAAAAAGAAATAATTTAAGCATTCAATACAAAAGCAAACAACATATGCAACGGTTTTCAATTGGCAAAGGAAAAATTGGTAGCGGCTCTCAAAAACCAAGAACAGAATTTGCTTACATACACAAATCCTAGGTTCAAATATAGTTGTAGCCAAAGTGAATTCAATAAACAAGGATTATATAGCATTACTCCTTAGTTGACAACTCTGTAATACTAGAACTGTTCACTTTTTCTGAAAAATGTCACGACAAGCTTCAAATATAGTTGAAGAGAAGCTTGCCTTTCCCCTGTTAAAACTAAGAGACTTTAATTCTTTTCTAAACACTCTCTCTAACCGCCCAGAAGACGTATTTCAACGGCATCACTTCGGAAAGTGAATTCAATGGGGAAGAGCTTCTTACCATTGCACGAAAGTTGGCAACTCTGTTATACCAGAACATTTCACTTTTTCTGAAAAGTGCTACAACAAGATCAGGTTAGGTTAGATGATGACTCTGACACTTTAATTACTTATAAAAGTCTGAATTCAATGAACAACGACTCCTTACCGACCATAGTTGGCAACTCTGTTATCCTAGGACATTTTACTTTTTCTGGAAAGTGATACGACCAAATTGCTTTTCCTTAGGTGATGACTCAGAGACTTTAATTCCCTTCTAACCGGCATTACTTATAAAAGTCTGAATTCAATGAACAACGACTCCTTACCAACTATAGTTGGCAACTCTGTTATCGTAGGACATTTTACTTTTTCTTGAAAGTGATACGACCAAATCGCTTTTGGTTAGGTGATGACTCAGAGACTTTAATTCCCTTCTAACCGGCATTACTTGCAGAAGACTGAATTCAATGAGTATCGACTCCTTACCGAAAATAGTTGGCAACTCTGTAATGCTAGAACATTTCACTTTTTCCGAAAGGTGGTACAACAAGATCAGGTTAGGTTAGATGATGACTCTGACACTTTAATTCCCTTCTAAAAGCTCTCTCTAACCGCACAGAAGACGTATTTCAACGGCATCACTTATAAAGTGAATTTAATGAGCAAAAGCTTTTTATCATTACACGATAGTTCACAGCCTAGTTGTCGGGCTAGATTAAGAGAAAGAAAAAATCCCATTGCGCTACTTTCAATAGAGCCATGATTACTGTCTGGAAAACTCTGTAGCCTATACGGAAATCATTTGCATAACCAAAGACCTTAAAACCGTATCGTTTCAGTCACTTTAACTGTTCCTCCATAACGATATTCCACAATAAAGCCCGGAAAAGTCTGTCTTGCCGCTTCAGCTGTTCCTCCAAAAAGAGGCTACCAAAGACGAGAGAACGCTATCATGCCTGATGAGCCTCTGAGCCTCCATGGTGGATATTAGATGATAGCAACATACAGGCAAAAAATTTTGATGCTAATTGAAGCAACTATTTTTACAAAATTAAAAATGAAATGAAAATGCTGCATCAACTTTTGTGGAACAGGGACACCATAGAGAGAACTGCACACAGAACTTTAGGGAAGTTCTGATGAGAAGGAAATCATGAGTATAATAAGACTTAATAAAGGCGACTAGAGTACACTAGTAAGCGTTGAGAGTAAAGTCGCCGTTGTCTAATGGGTAGTGCGTTGGCCTATTAGACACGGGGCCACGGTTTAAACCCCATGCCAGACATCTTCAACAAAACGAAATATGAAAAATATTTGGCGGTGACTTCCTCTCAGCAGATTTGTGGCAAGAACTCTAATAGTAAATAAAAAATTGCAATGAAAAGTTTCTCCAAAAAATCTGTCGTTCGGAGTCGGCTTTAAACTGCAGGTCCCGCCGCCACACAACATAAGCGGTGTGAGAAGCTAGGTTGTAATCCTGACTAAAGAGCTGTAGTGGCCAATTATGTAACAAGCGTTTTAATGATGAATTCAAAGCATGTGCCATGTGCCATTGCCTAGGTTTCGTAAGATATAACTCATCTCTGATTGATATGGTTGGGGAATAAACCAAGGTAGTTTGTATAAGACGCACGTGGTCTATAGAAATTAAGGTTGGTTCGTGTTGTTAGGACGCCATCTCATGCCTATTAGACCTTTAAAAGAAGTAGAAAAAAACGAACTTAAATGAGACTAAGGTTGCAGTGCCATTTTCTTTTACAGATTATGGAAGATTATGGATTTATATGTGTGAAGATAAATTCGAATTCGAAAATCCAAGACGCAATCCATAAATTTTAGCAGCGCCACATTTGGCGTTAACAGAGCAACATTAGCTCTTAACGGAACAAAATTTCCATTAACAGAGCACTGTTAGCTATTTAACAGTATCCATCAGAACAAGCCCACTTGTTTAGGAGTTAATTTTGGGAAATACTCTAGGTCTATGAGTACCATACTATATGTAAAGAAAGCTTCCTAGACCTCTTAATATAATCAGCAACATAGTCACATATAAAGTTATATGGTATTGTGAAAATTGGCTTTGAAACTATAAATTTTTTGATTGAAAATTCTCTAGAAGATCAGTGGCCATTTTGGAGCTTATAAATAATAGTACACCATACAGACTGTATGCACATGGTAGGCCAGAGTGTCCTATTTCGAACCGTGGTAGTGGGAAAGTTGAGAAAATTTCGGTCCTCCATCCCCACTAACCATCCTTTGCATTATAACACTTTTGTTCACAAATAATAATGATCATAATGAGAATTATATTTTATGTCAATTGTCTGTAATAATTGCAAAGTAGAAGAATAATCTACTATTGCCACTGTTAAACAATTAACAGTGCTCTGTTAAAAGCAAAGTTTACCCTGTTAGAGGCAAGAAGTGGCGCTGCTAAAAGTGTGGGTTTGCATCTTTGGTTTTTAAATTCGAAATTATCTTCACACACATTGCCTACTGTAGGGTACTTTTCCCCCCTGATGCATGGAAATAAAATATTTTTTTTTGCACAATAACTGTTAATCATTCAAACTGTGAAAAACAATTTCTTTGTCTTCTATTGCTAAGGCCTTTTGCGCTTGTGTTTTATGCTATGCGAGTAGACGTGGTTAGTGCTGCTGTAGGGTAGAGTGTAAAAGTGTAAGTATTTACGACTCCCCTTGCTTAGTAGATCTCGAAATACATGGGGGGTTTATTTAGTTTTATGGGCACAAAAATATATGTTTCAACACAATAAATTCTAATAAAAGGGGGTGGATATTAGAGACTGTGTTGCTGTGTGTTAAGGGGTGTTAAAATTGGAATTAATTTCAGGAAATCAATTTTTCATCATTAGAGGATAGCATTGCAGATTACATTAAATATTAGAAGTCTTAAAATCGATAGAATTGATTAAGAAAATTAAGGTTCTTCGGAAAAAGCAAATAAAAATAGGGTTTTTAATGACTTTTTTAAACAGAGTCTTGGAAAAATCGAAAATATTTTCACATTTTCTTTTTTTAATCGATTCTTTTCTATTGACCATGTTTACAAGAACAAAAGAAGAAAGCAAAACTTGTACAGAAATTTGATATTTTTTTTTTGGTCTCGTATCATAACAATGACGATAATAATGAACAGGGAGGAATGGTCAGACAGTCAGAACAGATAATTATTTGTACAATGTATTGGTAAAAAAGAAGAACAAGCTGAAATGAAAAACTTCCGCCATCAGTTGTAAGCCAATTAATAGTCTCGGCCACACTCACACATATATATGCAGACACACACACACACACACATAGAAAGTCGCATTACATTACAATTGTTAAGATCTGTTTTTAATCCAATTAAAATTGTACTGAAAGCCAAAGAAGAACACAAAAAAAAATAAAAAAAAGTAAAGAAAATATGTAAGAAAACATAGAAAGAAAGACCAATAAATAGTACAAATACAACCGGATAATATGGCATATTGTTGGGTATTAGAAAAGGAAAAAAGGAAAATATTAATGAAAGCAACAGAGGAAACAGATGGTGTACGATTTAAAGTTGAGCGAACAATTTAAAAAGAAAAGCAAAAAACAAGAAAATTAGCCAAGAGGTCAATGGTCTTAAAGTAAATACGTTTACAAATGGATTTAAACAAGTTACGCCCACTAAAGAGTGGGCATGGCTCAGTTTAATACAATTACGGCCCTTTAGTTAGGTCTTACACCACTTATGTTGCGTGTGTTAACTTTATACATGAGTGCTGGGGACCTACAGTTTAAAGTCGTCTTCGAACGACAGATTTTTTTTGAGAAACTTTTCATGGCAATTTTATTTTGTTCACAGAGTTTTTGTCCGAAATCTGTAGAGGGGAAGTTGCCAATGAAATATTGTTTTATTCCGTTTTGTTCGAGATGTCCGATCTGGGCTTTGAATCAAGGCCTCATCTGTAATAAGCCAATACACCACCTACTAGATTACAGTGACTACGTACGTTTGCAGTATAGCCACGATCAATTCTCGCAATTCTAACGTATTCACACACTTAAGTACGCCTCCCATACAGTACATGAAACATATGAAAGTCTTTTTGGGCATTTAAGGGAATATTATTGGTGACGTCTATGATACTATATCTTGTCCTGAAACATCTACATCCCCCTTTTAATCGCTTTATCGAACGTTGTAAAAATATGAACAGTGAAGAACACTGAAAAAGAAGTTCATCTCTTGAATTTACAGAATCCTCTGGCCTTTTTAAACTTTCATTGGTTCTTGCCACACAGCTTCTAACAGGCATATTGAAGATTAAGAGATATGGAGGCTCTTCTTCAGTATGAGAATCGTAACCCAAACTATTCAGAAGTAGCACCAGGATAGAAAAGGCCGTCTGATCGGGCATTGTAGACTCGCTAGTCTACATGTTCAGAACAGGGATCGCTTCAATATTGATAAGAAAAACTGAACAACCAGAATACATACACGGAACCCAAGCAAGTACTAAGCAGAGAGTTATTTTTACGGACATCGAGCAGCATTATCCCTTTGTGATACGATCATACATTACGAATATAACTTAGCTTCCTACACCATCCATGTTATGTAAGATAATTTTATCAAAGAGTGTCAGGACCAACAGTTTACTGTCGACGTCAAGCAACAGATTTTTAAGAAACTTTTCATGGCAATTTTTTATTTACTCGCAGGGTTTTTGCTAGAAGTCGTCGAACGATGTATTTTTTCAATTTTCGTTTTGTTTGAGATGTCGGAGCCGGGGTTTCAACCATGGGTTCTCGTCTAATAAGCCAACACACTATCTACTAGACTACCAAGACGACTACATAAATTAAAACCAGTACAGCACATTTGCTCATGCGAGAACTAAGTGGCATGTACTTTCCAGTTTATGGTTTTTTGCTAGAGAAATAGGAACGCATATGGACTGATGCCGACCAGTGCGGAATATATAGGGTAGTCTAGCCTACTTAAGCGAGAGAAAGAACAAAAGCGGTCTTAAGTCCGGCTTTTTACTGGTATCGCTACTGTCAAAAGTGTGATTGAATTCATAACTAAGCGTATACATACATACATAATTGGTCATTACAACCCTTCAGTCAAAGGGCCACGACCTAGCATCTCACACCACTTATGTCGTGGTATTATGTCCGAACGACAGATTTTTGAGAAACTTTTCATGGCAATTTTTATTTTTACTCCCAGAGTTTTTGCCAGAAATCTGCTGAGAGGAAGTTGCCGTAGAAAGATTTTTTAATATTTCGTTTTGTTGTCTGGCCTAGAGTTCAAACCGTGGCCTCACGTCTAATAAGCTATCATAGTCCCTACTACACTACGGCGACTCCGTCTTTAACTATTCATGTGAAAATTGCAATCTTCAATGCGATGTCTGTGCATCATCCTATGAGTCTTCTGATCGAAAATCAAAGACAAATAAGTAGATAGGTTGAAGGAAAGAAGACCAACCAAAGGTCTTAAGCCTATCGATATACACCTAAGCCATTATGTAGGCTTATTGTGTACTCATCCTTACCACTAATGACTTACTTGCTATAGGCAGTTTGTTCGTAGTACAAACTTCCTTGCCTTCTAACAATCCACTTCGCTGAGGCAAGATTTTTTTCTACAACATTCGGAGGATGGCCCCTTACTCATGCAGCACATTGTGATAGGAATTAGGAAAATAGTTTGTGGGAAGCAGAACACAGGGAGTAGTGTTTGTGGACATTAAATTTGAATCATTTTCTATTAAAAGTGGCAGAAAAGATCACTGCTGGTAGGGAGTTCCACATACGGATTGTCCTGCTAAAGAAAGAATTCTGTCTGCATTGCATTTTGCGATCCACTGGCAAATGTAAATGGCCAAATCACCCTTTAGAAACTAATTCAAGTAAGAAATTTTGCTGATTTTAATAAATTTTTATTTTTTAAACTTCCTTGGATTTCATAAACATTATTTGGCATAACATCCCCCCCTGACAAAAAAACTCGTTTTAATATTCTCCAACAGTTTGCAATTTACCACTTAAGCTCTTATTAAACCATTTGACATATTTTTTGTGCATTTTTTATCGAATTTTTTATACAAAGAAAATTGACAAAAAAAACCCCAGAAAACCATAGTAAATCTTGAAAACAAAATTATTAAGAAATATTGGCAAACAATAAAAGACCCAAAAATAATAAGAAGAAAAAAGGCTAAAAGGTAATACAATACCTGCTTTAAACATTAAGGTGACCTTTTTTCTGTCTCTCTCTCTCTATCTTACGCTTGCTTGTTTGTCTCTTTTTATTTCCATTGCCGGCATAAAAAAGTGAAATATTCTACGACAAGAGACACCTGTCCCAGCTGTCAATTTGACAAACACAAGAAGAAGAAGAAAAAATAATAAAAATTCGTACCGAAAAACTAAGATACGAAATGAAATTTAAAATTTTTATGGCTGCCTTACAAAGAACGAAACGAAACGAAAAAAAGCCTGAAAATTGTCGAATAAGGCGGTCAAGAACAACGAAATAACAACGAAATGACATAATCAACGTGATATTTGGTTCATTCAAACAACAACTACAATGCCTTACAGAAAAAAGAAAGCCTTAAACAGCCTATGAAATGGTTTCGTTTTAGCTTCTTATACCGCCACACACATACATATGTTGCCAGTGTAGTATATGGGCAAAAGTCACCCCATAAGCTGGAAGCCTTATACTAAATATGACACACTCTCTCTCTATACACTACTCCCTATACGTACAAAATATACGTCAACTGTAACAAATTTTGTTGTTGTTGTTATTGTTATTGTTGTTGTATTTTTTTGCATTATTGTAATGAGAAACAAGCCCACCCACAGCTTAAGAACTTTCCTATTTTATCGTCTTGTAATTCCCCAAAAAATTTAGAACAAAAAAAATTACAGGTTATGCTAAAAGTTAAGCATCACTTAAGCCAAATTAATGTTTGTTAAGTAACTTGAAATTTTTATAGCGAGCACAAAGAGCAATAGAAACTAGCAATATAGTGCAAAAAACAAGGCCTCAACAATAGCAAATTTTTAATAGCAGAACTCTAGTTAATTTAGAAAACAAAGGACCGAAGCTAGTTTCACTCACGGGAAGCAGGGAAAGAAAAGTTTTAAAATTCGATAAGTTCAAGCATTTCTTGCAAAAGTAGCAATGAAAGCTACAATTGTGTTAGGCAGGTTGGTGTCTAAGATTTGAGGGTTTATGGAGGTGCTATAGGTAGTCAGCTAAAAAAGAAAACGTACAAAAGGAAAACGAAAAGTTAACCTAAAATTAGGCTGTTTAGCAGGCAAAAGTATTTATTGGGCAAAAGAGAAGAAAACTTTCTTTATTAACAGGGTCGCCTAGCCTAAATTCTATATAAACTCTGTATCTATTCTCACGCTTCATTAGGTAATAAATAAGCATACGAAGAGTCTGTGCCTGCCACTGTCAGTGTCCATCTCTGAGTCGACAAAAACTCTTCTCATTTCGTTTAATATTTCTCTACAATCTAGCGGGGGCTATCGCTACTAAACAGCAGACCAACCAGACTAGATTCATTAAACATCGGCTATTATACCTAGCTTAATTCTAAGATGGCTAGGCTTTAAATTTGAAGCCATAAAGACAATTCTCTGGATCAATTAAACAGGACTTCTTTCCTTATTATTCTTCTATCCTAGCTTCAAAAGTCTTGCGGCCGGTTCTTGTAATACAGAGTGCGGAAGAGGCTATATCGTGCCAGGCAGGTCAAGTTGTGGAAATGTGTGAACGTAAAAGGAATAAGAAACACGATACGCTGATATCGTACGCTGTAGTCCAATAGGTAGTGCGTTAGCTTTTTAGACGTAAGTCCACGATTTACATCCGCGGTCAGACAGTGAAACGAAATATGAACACAAAGCATTCCTTTCGGCAGCTTTCCCTCAAAAAATTTCGTGCAAAAACTCTGAGAATAAATCGAATTGTCATGGAGAGTGTCTTAAAAATCTGTATACCGGAGTGTCCTTTAAACTGAGCATTCCGGCTCTCATGCATAAAATCAACACCCATAATATAGGGGGAGGGTTGTAAGGAGTTAGGTTGTAAACCTGACTAATGAATAGTAATGAGCAATTAAGTCAGTAAGTATTTGCTCTGCTTTCATGCTTTAAACGCAACAATTTTCAAACCTTTGTCATCGGTAACAGATATGAGCAATGAATCGCTTTTTCGCTACTCATAAGCACTCATTAAATTTTGAATACAAGTGAGTCAACAATATTGAAATTTCAACTGCTCTGTCTGATTCATTCGTACTCACTACCATGTTGATTTAGAAGTACAGATTGCAAGTAGTATGAGTACAACGTTGACATCAAACTCATACCATCATTGACATCAAACTCATACCATTCGAAATATGTTTGATTCATAAGCCTACTTACTCATTTTAGGTTCATAACTAGCGAAAATACTTATAAATGATTCGAGTGAGCAAACACACAACCTTTTAGTGAGTATTTTAGTGTTCATATGCGAATCATACTTATTTTGTGATTCTTGTATATGTTGAGTTATGGAGAGTCGAACATCATACGTGTTGTTAAGTATGAATATGATGAGTACTTTTAGCTTTGAATATGAGCAGAGGTTCAATGATATTAAAATAAGTATGAATGCGTATAAGTATCAGATATTATGAGTATGATTCGATTCTACTCATCTTTTTGAATACTCATTGCTGATCTCTGATCGGTAAACTTTGTAAGTTTGCCACTAACTCCCAGTGGATGTGTGCCAATAGACAAATGTCGTTGATGAAAACATTGAAAATATTTTAAAAAAGTTTAAAAAGGAATTACCACTAGTTTGTAATAATATTCTCTGTACCAATTCCGTGATGTTATTCGTAATTTTTTTTGTAATAAAAATCTCTTCAAATTTATCTACCGAAACAATCAATTTTCCAAATTTCCATTTATTTCTCCATTTTATCCAATCTTTTTGGGTTTTTTTTTTGTTTTTTTTGATAAATTTTTTGTTGAAGTTTCATTTCTGTTTTTCTCCCTGCTGTCCGCCTATCATTTGTAAATTTTATTTTGGCGATAATTCTTATTTGATGTACTTAAACTTTAGTTTTGTTGCCATCTTTTCGTCTTCTTGTGTTTTTTCTCTTCTATTTTTTGTTCTACAGAGACCTGCTTTGGGGAGAAAAAAAAAAATAAATTTTATGACTGAAGAAACAACTTCAACTAGATCTCATTATTTCTAGTCTACAATAACAACAATACCAATAGCAATAATAAGAAAAAACAACAAATGATTTCCGTTTCTCTTCTATATTTTCTTCATTCAAAAGATTTTCATTTTCCCCAACCAATTTTGTTTTTCATTTTTGTTCGTGTGCTCTTGTATCAATATCAGTGGAAATCAATAAGCAATACATTTACTATTTCCACTTAATTTAACTGCAATACACTGAAATTTATTAAAACTCTCAAACTGACAACAACAACAACAACAACAGCAGCAGCAGCAACAGCAACAGCAGTGACACACACACACAACAAGAGCAACAGCAAAGGGCAATAATATCAAGTGAAATAAAGCTGGAAAAAAGGATACGAAAATAAAAAAAAGAGAAACAGCAACGCAGGCAATAACGACGAAAAGCATAAGAAATGAAAAATCAAAAATATTCACACACACTACCCTCGGTACATAGGGGGGTCTTATTGGTTTGGTTATAATAGTCAACAATACCATCTCCTGCCGTCCATTGGAATCAGTAGGAACTTCTTGAATTATATTGAATCATATGCGATTTTTCCTCATCCTTTGAAACATATTTTTTTTTTAATACATCGCAGGTCCATCAGTTCCAAATTTATTCACCCGCGAGTAAAAGCAAGACTCGCATTATTTTTTATTGCGTAGGGATACGAGGCCCCTATGGATCTGTTGTCCAGCCCTCAAGTCGTATAAAGTTTACCTAAAATATCCTGTCTGTTGTCCTAAAAAATTGCCGGGTACTGTTTAGCATTACTAGTTACTTTGCTAAGCACATGGGCTACATACGCTGAACAGACTGGGGCTCTTGCCTCACGTCTTTAGCAAAAGCTGGAACGAAACAAGAGGTGATAACATCATCGTTCAATTCTTCTGTCATTCTCCTCCTCCATAAATAAATTACAGTCAATAAATATGTTTTTTGGGGTACTTTTCTGTGGTAATATTTTTTTATATTTGGTACTTTTTTTATGTATGATACTTTTCTGTAATTAATTCTCTTTATTTAGGACACTTTTTTCATAATGGTACGTTTTTTGTACCCAGTACCAGTCTTTTGTTATCTGTACTTTTCTGCAATAATATTTCTGTAATTGGTATTTTCTTGTAATTGGTACTTTTTTCCAATGGTACCTTTTGGTAGTTGATACTTTTTTGAAATGGCACTCATTTGTCATTGGTACTTTTTATAATTGGTACCTTTTACAATTATTACGTTTTGGTAATTGGTACTCTTTTACTCATTGTCAATAATATTTCTGTAAATGGTACTTTTCTGTAATTTGTATTTTGATGCTTATGTCATTGTACATTTTTATAATTGGTATATACATACATAACATAATTGGTCATTACAACCCTTCAGTCAAGATTACGACCTAGCTTCTCACACTACTTATGGTGTGTGTGTTAATTTTATACATGAGTGGTGGGACCTACAGTTTAAAGTCGATTCCGAACGACAGGTTTTTGAGAAGCTTTTCATGGCAATTTTATTGTTCTCCCAGAGTTTTTGCCAGAAATCTGCTGAGAGAAAGTCGCCGAAGAAATACTTTTTGTATTTTGTTTTGATGCCTGGCCTGGGGCTCGAACCCTGGCTTTTCGTCTAGTAAGCCAACACACTACCTACTAGACCACGGCGACTTCTATAATTGGTACTTTTTGGTAATTGATACTTTTCCAAAATGGTACTCATTTGTTATTTGTCATTGGTACTTTTTATAATTGATACCTTTTGCTACTTATTACCTTTTTAAAATGGTACTCATTTGTCATCAGTACTTTTTACATTTTGTAAACGGTACGTTTCTGCAATAATCATTATTGAAATACATATTTTTCTTTAATAGTACTGGACTGTAATGGTACTTTTTTGCAGCTAAAATTTTCTGCCATTAGTGAAGCTTATTTTAAAGATACTTTTTTTATTTGAAGCTTTTTTAATTTGTACTGTCCAGTAATGTTGCATTTTTGTCATTGAAACTTCTTGCAATTGGTACTTTTTCGTAAGCTTTTTTTCAATTTCTACTTTCCTGTCATGATATTACCTTGCAATTTGGGCTTGTTTGCAACTGTGTAATTGTTACTTTACGGTAATAGCACTTTTTTGTGGCTCGTAATTTTTTATTGATGGCACTTTTTAAGGCTTTTTAGCTTAGCCTCGTATGCTAGTAATCACTTCAATAGAATGTTTATGGCTTGGACTTTGGCTTATATTTCAAAATGTCCCTTTAGGGCATCCTATTAGCCGGCCAATGCCAACTCTAACGTGCTTGCATATTTCCATTTTCCTTATTCTTAAAAGCTCTTTCTTTTTGAAAAACTCATGCTGTTACCATACTAAAGGCAACAAACAGTATGAAACTGAATGAAGGAATGAATGAATGAATGTTTGACATTCAATGCAAAAAGGCACACAGTAAAATTTTGACAGCCTTAAAAAACTATGTTGCCAATAAACGCCCACCACATGCTGTGACAAGTGACATTTATGCGCATTTAAAGGCAACACTATCGATACGATATTCATATCCATATACATTCGTATAACTTACTCCCTAGCAACCTCTACTATGTATACAAAATAGATTTTGACAATGAAAAGACAGCAAATTGAACAGTTACAGTTACAGTGCCCAATAAACACAACAACTAAGTACACTCAGAGCAAAAAGAGAGAGCAAAGGACGTTGGTTAATATTTTATGCTCCCCGATTTTGTTTCTCTTTTAAAGGCTATTGTAACCACTGTCCCTGTCTACTGTTTACCCCCCACCCCCTCTTAAAAAGGTTTCCGTTAATCCTTATTGATGTTGTTTAACTAAATCAACATTAAATCTGTTGTATAAATTGTATCGAGTCTCTCTTTCTCTCTCTCTCTCTCTCACTATATAAGCAAAGTGTAGAAAATAAATTTTCCTTTTAGTTGAACCCCATAATATCTTGTTACTTTTCTTATTGTTATTGTTGTTGTTTTTTTAATCATTTTCATTGGCATTTTAATAAAAATAAATGTTTCTTTGGTGCAGAAAACTATTCCAACACAATAAATGCCCACATGGGAAATGAAAACAAATAACACCTGAGCCACATTTAACAACTGGCTTAAGGATTAAGGTGGCTTCTAAGAGTGTTATTTATGGACAGAATTGTAGGCAGATTTGATCTACTAAAGAGTTTGCTATAATTAGCTATGACATAAAATATACGTGAAATAGCCGCAGTCTAGTAGGTAGTTCGACGGCTTATTAGACGTAAGGCCACGGTTCAAACCCCAGGTCAGACATTAAAACGAAAATATAAAAAAATATTTTTTCGGTGACTTCCTGTCAGCAGATTTCTGGCAAAAAATCTGAGAGCAAATAAAATTGCCATGAGAAGTTTCTCAAAAATCTGTCGTTCGGAGTCGGCTTTGAAATGTAGGTCCCGCCACTCTTATGCATGAGACGCATAACATTAACGCACACTACATAAGTGGTGTGAGAAGTTAGGTCGTAATCCTCACTGAAGGGTTGTAATGACCAATTATGTATGTATGCATGTATGAAGTAGCCGCCACGCCTCTGATGAGAGGCCCATGACCTTTTCATGAAATTTTCAAAGAAATTGTTTTTGATTTACATATTCGCAATATTTATTCGCGATATCTCCCGTGTTAATTCGCATTAAATCTTGGTGGTCAATTGATGTCAAAATTTTTTGAAGTCAATTTGTTGTGGAAATCGTTGGCGCCGTTTTACTACTTCACTTAATCTAGTCGAGGCTGCAAGAACTTCATAATCATGTTGCTAAAACGTTGCCAAGTTGGGGGAATGGATCGCGATGTTATCTAGATCTAGATGTCTATGACCTGCTATAGACAGTGATAAAACAGGTTTGCTGCTGGGCCAGTCTGAGGTTAGTTATTAGTTTTATTACAAGGCACTGGTAGATTAGACTACTGAGAAGGATCTGCAAATGATCCCAGCCCGATTATTGCAGGGTATATTGCTACGAGCAGCAGCTGGAAACTATCCAGCCCTTAGTAGGTTGAGGTTGAGGACCTTTAGGTTGGAGGACGTGTACTTATCAATTAAGACAAGTACAGTACCTGGAGGTCGAATTGACCACCCATTGTACTTGAGGACCTTGGGCAGCGAGCTTCTTCTTAGATTCATAAATAGGTTGAGAAGGGCTTCAAGCTAGTAATCGCGCTCTCTTATGTGTTTGTAGTCCATTTGTTTTTCCTCCGTCTCTTTATGTCCGTCTCTACGTCACTCCTAGTTTTTGCCTAATTTTCAAAAAAGTAAGAATCAACCATGCCACCCTAATAAAATCGTTACCACACGGTTGCTCTTTGCGGATAAATTTGTTCCCCTTGGACTGCATGACGATGTTCTGACGCCAAAACTTGTTAATTTTTATAATTGGCACCTCTTTAATTTATAGTTTTATAATCGGTACTTTTTATGATTAGTACTTTTTGTAATTAGTACCTTTTATGATTGGTACTTTTTGTAATTTACTATTAGTTTTTCTGTATTTCAAACAAGATTTTTAAAAAATTAAAAAAAATTTGTGTTAAATTAAGTTTACATAGAAAATACTCCATTGAGTACCTTTTTGTAAATGGTACTTTAATGATTGGTACTTTTAGAAATGGGTACGTTTGGAGTTTTATAGCCGAAATCATTTTAATCGTTTATTTTTATTGTGATTGGTACTTTTTATAAGTAGTACTTTTTATAATTGGTATTTTTTAATATTGGTAATTTTTGTAATTTACTAAAAGTTTTGCTGGCTCTATTTCAAACAAGATTTACAAAAAATTAAAGAAATTTTGAAGATACTCCATTGAGTACCTTTTTTTATTTGGTACTTTTTGAATCTGATACCTTTTATAATTGATACGTTTTATAGCTAAGACCTTTACAATTAGTTAATTTTCTTATTAGTACTTTGTATTATTGCTACTCTTATTGATTGATACTTTTAAATTGGTACTTTTTATAATTGGTACTTTTTCTGATTGGTGCCTTTTATAACTGTTATATTTTATAGTTGATTCTTCTGCAACTGATTTTTTTCTAAGTAGTAGTTTTTATAATAGGTACTTTTAATGATTGGTACTTATTAATTGGTACTTTTTATAATTGGTACCTTTTATGATTGTTATATTTTATAGTTGATTCTTTTACAATTGATTCTCTTTCTCATTAGTACTTTGTATAATAGGTACTTTTTCTGATTGGTACCTTTTATAATTGGTACCTTTTGAAATTGAATATAATTTTTTTTTTATTTCAAACAAAATTTATAAAAATGAAGGATTTACCTTAAAATGAATTATTTGGTACTATTTGATCAAATGGTATCTTTTCCATTTTCCTTTTTTATAAAAATTTATAGGAAACGTTTTGAAATTTAATTTGGTTGTCTTAAATAATAAAAAACAAAACAACATAAGTTCCTAACTAAGCATAAATGATTAGGTGAACGTGCTTTCAACATGTTTTTGAAAAGCCTTTATGAGAAGCGTGCAAGCTGCACTTTGACCCAGTCCCTCTAGTTTGTTTGATGTTCCGTTGAAATTGAAATTCCTTTCATTACATTTGATTTGTCTTTAATGAAGAATTCATGATTAAATCTGCTTTTAAAAGGCTTGAAACCCTTTTTTACTTGCTGCCTCTTTGTAATGCCGTAGCAAGATTAGATAAAATTGTGCATAAATTTGTGATGGCCTTTGCCTAAACCGTGCCTAGTAGAAGAGGAAAACATATTTAAATTTCTATTAATTTTATGAGAGTATCCTGACACAGGACACACGTCCTGTTTATTATAGCTTTTATGGTTTATTTGTCTTTCTTTTTTTCTGTTTTCAACACATCGTAAATACGGAAGAGAAATAAAGAAAACCTGGTTAGGAGAAGAAAAAGGGTGCCTTTTTCTAAAAAGATACGCACGATTCTGCTCAAAGAATTTACATAAATTAACACTAAACAACAATAAAAAATTGTTGATTCTCTCAGTTGTTGTTGTTTGGTTGTTTGCCAGTGTGAACACGGCAATCAAGTCATCTCACGCTTTTGGGCTCAGCGTACTACTACTAAACAATTACCATAAATTATCCAGAGTGGCATTAAATAAAATTTATTTCCTCTTTATTCTTATATCCCATATACTGGCATGACAACCTTTAAGGATTTTCATATCATTCAAGCCTGCCTGCCTTGTCTGTCTCTCTGTCTTATCCTTAAACAGGCCTCTTTTCTAAGCGGGATACCTTTTTTTTGTTCGCTTCTACGTTTTTGCTTGGGATGGTTTAAAAGCTAAACTTATGAATTTATTGTCTAATGTTGAAAGGTGAAAGGTTAACTTGTTTCTGGCAAAAAAGAAAATATCAAAAAAAGCAAATCTAAGGGAATTTTTCTCTTTTCGCCATAGCCACAGACATAGCATACAATAAATAAAGAAAGGAAGCGTATGAATAGCGGAAAAAAAATACAAAAAAAATTCTCATTTACTTTTTCAAACAATTGAAAGCACTTGTCGGTCTAATAATGGTGCAAAGAAAAGGTGGATTTTATTGCTTGAATACATACAGACATATACAAGAGCCTACATACACTCAAAGAAAATTGTTAGTCATTTAATTTTTAATTTTTTTTTAACACGAAATATTCTTAACAAAAAATATTAATCTCTGATGTTTTTTCTTTATTTTCAGGTAAATTTTCTTAATTTTTTTTATGAAATCTTCTATGTACTCCACTGTAAGTAGAATTCAAAAGACAATTTTGTTTGGTTTTTGAAAAATATTTTAAGAATCGCGACTATTCAATATATTTGTGTTTAGTTTTAATTAAAATTCTTTATTATTCGCACAATTCTGCGTGTCACCGTTCACAACTTAATGTAAACAACAACAATTGCTTTGTTTGTTATTCCTCTGTTTATATCCTTTGCATAAACAATAACAATTACTAGGCAATTATTCGACAGATCTTTGTAACGGGGATCTTCAAACCACGGTTACTCTCTGAACTTCACTAACTTACTGAACTGCACTCGCATATATGGCAGAGTAAACAGTCTGATGAATGTTCTTGAAGGCGAATGTTCGTGATTTCGCCTTCCCGAAATCTCTTTAAATGTAAACATCGTTGTTTACATTTATTTTGTAATGTTGTTTGTGCTGTTGTTTGTGGTTATATTAAGCAGTACCATAAGTTGTAAACGGATTTATTAACTGCATTGGTTAGAATTGGAATCCTATTTCATTCATATGGCAGCCACGACTAGACCCGCAGTATCTCATTCGACCGCAGCAATTATCGTGCCTTTTTTCGAGTGTATGGTGTCGTATCTCGGCAATGGCACCACGAATGTTGGCCTTCAAATACTGAAGTGTCTCTGGTTTGTCGGCATAACACTTTTCCTTAACGGCGCCTCACAGAAAATAGTTCAACGGTATTAAATTGCAGCTTTTTTGACAATCACCATTTCGGTAATTAAATGGCCATTAAACGTTTGATGCAATAAATCAATTGTGGCATGAGATGGTGATTATCATGGTGCGTTAAATGTCTAAATTGACCGTAATGGTAGCGCCGTTCTTATTTTCAAAGAAATATGGGACAATGATGCCTCCGCTCTAAAAGACGCACCAAACAGTCACTCCTAATGGGTGTATTGGCTTCTATAAGACCACGAGTGGATTTTCTGGGCCCCAAATACTTCTTACTTTGCTACTTACTTTGCTTGTTAACGTACCCACCAAGATGAAAAGATTTTTTTTGGAAAATCAACATCATAGTGAAGTTTTTCGTTGGTCCATCTAACGAAGCGAAAATGAAGCGTAAATTGATTCATTACGTTCAGTGTTGATAATATACTGAATTTTGTGACAGATTAGAATGCCTTTTGCCCCTTTTCTGGTACTTTTTTTCTGAGTACCTTAATGGTTTCATTTCCTTTTGCAGATTTACTGCATTTAATCATGCCTTACTTTCACTTTAAATGCATTTCAATCTATATTGTTTGCCGCCCACAATTTTGCTCTTTATAAATTTTGGTACTTCTTTCCGGTACTTTTTTCTAAGTAGCTTAATGATTTTATTTCCTATTGTAAATTTACTGCATGTAAATATGTTTCAATTTAAATGTGATTACTTTTCACACTTTTACTCTTTATACATTCTACCCTTTTTTTGGTACTTTTTTAATTGTATAATAATGTCGGTAGATATTTTGCTACATATTTAGTTATTTTTCTGTTTCATGTATTTTTGCCACATTCCTTGTACTTGTATTGCCTTTAAAGGTATCTGATTCTACTGATTGCGTTAACAAACTCTGTTTCCCCTTTTTTGCTTGGTACTTTTTACAAGTACCATAATCGCTGCTTTACATACCTACATTCTACTTTTATCACTGCTTTACTTTTATCTGAAAAGCTTAAGGGTTATACTGATTATTTTAATCATTATTTTGGTCTTTTATTAGTGCTTTTTAAAAAAAAAAGTACTTTTTTGGAAAAAAATTGCTTTTTTAAGTACTTTAATGACAAATTATCTGTATAAGGATTTTAAACCCTTTTTTATTTTTTTGTATTGCTTATGCATTGGTACTTTTCACAAATCACTAACAAAATAAAGGCCTTTGTTACTCTTAGTTCCCCTTTTTTTGGTACTTTTTTTATAAGTCCCTTAATAAGGTCTTACCCATGTAATGCTTGTAGTTTCTTTTTTGATTTTCACATACCTTTTTCTGCTTTTGGTTTAAATTATATTTATTGCCTTTATTAAGCTTTTCTGGCCTTTTTGGTGGTCCTTTTTTTAAATAGGTGCCATAATTATTTTGACTTCGAAAGATAGCTTTTATAAATCTTTTTGGTTCTATAAATTTTGTTTTGATAGTTTTGTACTTTTTTTTAACTTAAACACATTGTTTAAGGCCTTTATTAGGCACTTTTCTTTGGTAATGTAGTAAAAAGTACCATAAAAATTTAAATTTGCTTTGTTACAAGTACAATTTTGTAATTTGTTTAAATTTGTTATTAATTTTTTTTTCTTTAAACACAAACATGATGCGTGATAAAAATAGTACCAAAAATGGTACCAAAAAAGCACTTTCTAATTAGTACTAATTTAAGATTTTTGTACTTTTAGTTATATGGTCGAAATATTTAAGTGTGTTTTATTTACGAAGTTATTGTTTTATTAATATTTTAAATTACAAAAAAGTACTTTTCCTTATGCCGGCCAACATTCATTGCCTTAATATTTTTTAGTTGAAATGAGATGCAGACCAAGAAAGTACATGAATTTATTATACATTAACATGACTTCTTATTCATTTTGATTACTTCTAATCATTCCAATATGTTTTTTAATTTTGGTACTTTTTTCTCCATAATTTCTATGAAATTATTTCCACGAGTGTTTTTCCATTTGTTTGTCTTATTTGCCCCCACTTAAAACCTTGAGATATTGTCAACATGCAATACAATGTGTAGTATTTTCTCTTTTAAATTGTATTATAATGCGGTATATTTGTTTTTGTAGGTGTATGTATATGATAAGCCATACAAGTATATGTGCACACATACTCATACACACACAGACACACTTCATCCTATTATCCTTAGATATCCCATTAGGGATATGATAATATGATACGCTCAAGTTCAAATTGTTCTCTTTTTTTTCTTGTTGTTCTTTCACTCTCCTCGTTTGTTTGTCTACCTCGGTTCCTCTACTTTAAATTCCTTAGGGCTGCTGCTGGTTATTCAACCGTCCTTTTTATTGAATGAATGCTTGTGAGAGGGTTTTTACTCCAGTGACAATCACGGGGGTGTGGTGACAGGTTAAAGAGAAAAACAGAAAAGAATCAACCAACCAAAACGACAGACAAACAGACAAAGAAATTCGCTGATAAAAAAAGAGCAGATAATAAACAAATTTGTTTTTACTTTTCTTTTTATCTGTTTATTTGCAAGATTATTATGGGCGAGAGTAAGAGTGTGTCAAGACAGCAAAACTGTAGTGGGCAAAATTATAGCACAAACGTTTAACACATGAGCTTGTAGATTGCAAATAAAATAAAAATAAATTTGTGTTTACTTTTAATTAAAATTCTTTATTGTTCGCACAATTCTGTGTGCCACTGTTCACAACTTGATGTAAACAACAATAATTGCTCTTCTTTGTTATTCCTCTATTTATACCCTTTACATAAACAATAACAATCACTAAGCAATTATACGACAGATCTTTGTAACGGAGATCTTCAAACCATGATTACTCTCTTCAAACGCACCTCAGCTTCAGACAAGACTGACAGAACTTCACTAACTCAGTCGCCTGCTATGTGTTTTATAAGACAGAGCAAATAGTCTGATAAATGTTCTTGAAGGTGAATATTCGTGGCTTCGTCTTTTCGAGATTTCTGTAAATGTAAACATCGATGTTTTATTATTGTTGTTTGTGTATTTTATTTATATTTATTATTGTAGTGTTGTTTGTAGATTTTTGTTTACTTGTTTACCATTTTTTATACATACATACATACTTAAATGGCCATTACAAGCCTTTAGTCAGGATTACGCTCTAGTTTCTCATTTTTCTATGCTGATGTTTATTTTATGCTGATATTCGCCTTTGGATGGCTTTGCAATGATATGGGTCTGATAGTAGATTTAGTTAGGTTAGGTGGCGGTCCCTCCTTGAAGGGCAAGGTTCCATTTAGACCAACATTTAGGTCCATTGTGTTACCACAGTAAGCATCCAACCCGACTATCAGAACTTCCCTAAAGGGAGTCAAGGTGTCACCAGAAAGAATCTTGCTATTGCAAATGTGTTGGAACGTCGGAAAATGAAAAAGAAATTGATCTGTAGTCTCTTCTTCTTTCTTGTAAATATAGCAAGATAGTCCCAGCCTCCGGGCATGTGCACCCATAAATCAGTATCACGTTATTACTGCTATGAAGTTCCTAAGACGGACAACTGATCAGGTGTCGCACAAATTTCTATATCGGACCAGATGTGTCAGGTCTCTCCATTGAATTTTCTGTTTTACCAGCCTGTGTTTTGTTGTTACGCCCGTGTCCATAAACTCATATGAGGATAACCGTTATCTATCTATCCCTTTAATAGACAGCCGATATTCTTGGTCAGTCTTAGATGTGGTGTCTATAGATATTTAAATTACCTTCAATAAATACGTGTATACCTCCATTCGATGTTCTCTAGCCTGTACACACAGGGGAAAATACTCTGGGAGAGTTACTAATTCTGTTAGCTGCTGTCAGGTTGCTAGGTTGTAACATGATAAACTTCTGGAAGGTATTCGATTGCCGAGATTCTTCCAAGGCAGAGCTGGCAAAGTAGTACGAATATACTGTGATATCGAGGTATTCTTTAACACCATACATCTGACGAATTGACCAGCTGCATACCTCTTTGCATAGGAGAAACTTATGGGGAACTTGCGAACTTATGGTTGACAATGTTTGCAATAAATTAAAGTTAAAGAATGCTAGCCGTGTTACAACCAACGACGAAGAGTTGCTCTACATTGGAAACTCCATTGAGAACCTGCGAGTTTTTAACTGACAATATAGGTATGGTAGTCGCCGTAGTCTAGTAGGTAGTGTGTTGGCTTATTAGACGTGAGGCCACGGTTCAAACACCAGATCAGATATCAAAATGAGCATATGGCGGCGACTTCCTCTCAGCAGATTTCTGGCTAAAACTCAGAGAGTAAATAAAAATTGCCATGAAAAAGTTTCTCAAAAATCTGTCGTTCATAGTCGACCTTAAACTGTAGGTACCGCCACTCACAGATAAAGTTAACACAGACAGCATTGGTAGTGTCAGAAGCTAGGTCGTAATCTTGACTAAAGGGTTGTTATGACCAATTATGTATGTATGCAAGGCGTAGTGGTATTGGCCACCTTGTAAATAATTTCTGTAGAAGTTGTGGAGATGAGAAGCAGCATGACACTATTCTTCACCTACTAGGCACTTGCCAGGCACTTTGGCGGAGGAGAAAGGGCCAGCTGGGTGCCTAATATATGGCAGATCGAATTATGTTATGTATGTAGATATGAACTTTGCCAGTGCGGGCTGTTTCGGATTAGACAAGGGTAGCTTACATAGAAAATTTTATTCTAGATTTGAGACGCATTATGGCGAATGGGGAGACAATTTTCTGTCCATGATAAATATAAGCAGACTAAGCGGAAGAAGTCACCGTAGTCTAGAAGGCAGTGTGTTGGTTTATTAGACTTGAGGCCGTGGTTCAAACCCCAGATCAGACATCTCCAACTAAACGAAATATGAAGAAAATATTTCCCCGGAGACTTTCCCTCAGCACAGACCTTGGGAAAACTCTTTGAAAGTGAATAAAATTGCCATGAAAAGTTTACTTTCGGGGTGATGGTCACATTTCCCGATAAGTTGTTGTTAAATCAAGTCGCCTTAAAATACTTCTGGGTTTCCTTTCATTTGGGTTGCTGTAGAGCATCATTGCAGTTGCTACTGACGAGCAGAACAATGGGATTCTGTCTGTTGAAGTGAGGCACTTTTAATTCACCCTTAAGAATGCAGGCATAACTGCCTTTTCAGTTAAGTAGTGAGAAAGGACAGTTAAGGACTTATTGACCTACCCTCGCATTTAATAAAATATTTGGATAATCCATCGACTTTCAATGGGGTTATAACGCAACGGGGATGAAAGAAGGTAAAGATTTCTACGACAGCGTGAACTGTGGAGAGAGAAAAAAAGTCTGAATTTTTTCCATCCATATTTTGCTATTTTTTTCAACCAAGCTGTTGCACACTTTCTTTTTTTTTGGTATCAGCTTAAATGTATTGTTGTTATCCTTTTGTATCCTTTTGTTTTGTTTCGTTTCAAAAAATATTATTTTTTTGTTAACTGTAAAGTGTCATCCCTTTTTTGTTGCTACTGTTGTTATTGTTGTTGTTGTATTTATTGTTGATTATATTTCTGCAGTTGAACTCTCTTATAAAAATTGTTAACAAAAAAAAACCAAACAAACAACAGAGCATCAGGATCAAGACAGGGACACTTTTTTACGGTTATTTTATTTCGTTTGCTTTATTGCGTGTGTAGATGTTAAAGGATGTGTTGTTTTTTTTTGCTTTTCATATCAAAAAAAAATGAGAAAAAACGAATGGAAGAAAAGGATACAAACAAATTGTTATGGCAACCGTGTGTCAAAAGGGGTACCCGTATAGTGTAAGTGTAAAAGCATTTAAGGAAAGTAAAAAAGGGTGCCAGCCATTGTAAGACTATTACGGCAACTGTTTTATGGCAACAATCCCATCCCATTTAAGGATGTCTAAACATTCCTGTTTCTTTTGTAGCTTCTTTACATTTCTTGGTTTGTATTCTTTAATTCAGTAGAGTTCAGTTGAGTTGTTCTTTCGATTGTTTTCCTTGCTTTTGTAGGAAACCAAAAAAAAAAAACAATAAAAAAGTTGTTTAATTTGCTGCTGGCACGCTTGACTGCTGTCAAATTGCTGTCAACAATACCACTAAATACACACACACACACACACTCAAATTTCTCTTTTACACACCCAATAAATAAAATAAAATTTCTTTGCAATCTCTCCTGGCCCGGAGATAACTTCGAATTTGAAAATCCAAGACGCAATCCAGAAATTTTAGCGTTAACAGAGCAAAATTTACTATTTACAGAGCACTGTTCACTTTATAACAGTAGCAATAATTAGATTCTTCTTGTACTTTGCAATTATTTCAGACTATTGACATGAAATATTATTCCCATTATGATCATCATTATTTGTGAATAAAAGTGTTGAAATGTAAAGAATGGTTGGTGGGGGTCGAGGACGGAAATTGTGTTCAAGTCCCAAAACTATTCCAGCTATCCCACTACCACGTTTCGAAAGAGAACCATCTGGACTACCATTTGCATACAGTCTGTATGGTGTACTATTGCTTATATGTTTCAAAATGGCCACTGATCGTCTAGAGTATATCCAATCAAAAAATTTATAGTTTCAAAGCCAATTTTCATAATACCATATCACTTTGCATATGGTATATTGTTGACTATATTAAGAGGCCTTGGAACCTTCCTTTGAGTATGATATGGTACTCATAAACCTAGTATATGTCCTAAAAATAGCTCCTAAACAAGCGGGCTTGTTCAGATGTATACTGTTAAATAGCTAACAGTGCTCTGTTAACGGCAATTTTTGCTCTGTTAACGCCAAATGTAGCGCTGTTAAAATTTATGGTTTGCGTCTTGGATTTTCAAATTCGAATTTATCTTCACACACATAACGAATTTTATTTATTCTTACCATAATGAGGGAACACATTTGATCTGTGCATGAGTTGCGGCAAAAGAGACCTCGTTTTTTCAAACCTTCAAACATTCATTCTTTCTATACAGTTGCTTACACGTGCCTTACAATACAAATAATTTCGGAAGTTGTGTTTACATGGCAAGAAATTATTCCAGTAGTTAGACAACCCCAGCCTGATTGTAATACACTGTAATTTTCAATGGTGGTGGTGAACAGTCTGAATATTGTTTTAAATCTTAACCTCTCAAGAAGAATTGAAAATAGAATAGGCAGGTGAGTCAGTTGAAGGGGAGGAAGTCAACCATAGGGGTACAAGGTCTAATGCCTATCGCCATCATGTTGGCATGTTGTGCACTCATCATTAATGGTTGCCAACGATATTTTCTATAGGAGGTCTTTATCGTGTACAAACTTCCTTAGATTCGTTCAGCCTACACCTCCTTAGTGATCAGTTACGTGTGGTGTAGTATCCTCCTTAAAATATTCATAACTTGAGTTTACGAAAGCCTATCCATAGTTTAGATGTTTTCATTACATGCCTCAGCGTCACAATGTAATATACCACGCCTGTACGCTGCAGTTGAAGGTATAAGTCAGAATATTCCGTGAGAATGTTCATCAGTTAACTCAAGTCGCCTTAAAATTCTACTGGTTTTCTTTCATTTTGGACTTCACTACACATCCTGCATCCATTATTATCTAACACGCCTATACAGGGGTATCCAAACCGATTGATTCATTATAGTGCCGTTTCTATGAGGCTTGTTTTTTCAATGTTTTATCAAGACTTTAGGGAAAGACGCTCGATGGAAATAAAGGCACTTTTTCCCATAAAATCACATGTTTTTCGAAGCACACGTTTGCCACGTCCATATATGCCGCGTTGTCTGTATGTGAAACTATCCGGTTTTTCCTATCACTAACAAAACAGATTCAAAACTAATATCCATAAACTCTTCTTTGCTCTTTGCCCTGTTCCTAGTTCCAACCAAATGCATTGCATGAGTAGGGGACATACCCCTATTGTTGGACGTATAAAAAAAATACATTTCATCTGTGTTGTGTACCTAAGCGGACTACCATGATATGGTAGAGATGTCGCAGAAGAAAATTCGATAAAGAATCTACTGTGGTAGTTTTTAGGGGGTTAATCTTAAAGAAAGTCATCAACTGTCATCCCCTGCACATTGTTTTTTACAATGTAGTTCAATCCTACGGCTGTTGGTCAGCGTGTAGAAGCTACAGTCATCAGCAGAATATATCCCGTCTCTGTCCATTCTTCACTCTCCAACGAAGTTATCTCTTTTAGTTCACATTAAAGCCACAGCGGTCGGATAAAGTCATACCAGACAGATGCTGCATAGTCTTCAAGATGTTTATGTGGATTCCACTTTTCGGTTATTAAGTTTCGGCCTCTTTTGTCCGAAGATGCTTACGTTGACTCCTGGTCAACAAGAAATCAGCGAATTACAACAGGTGGACCAGTTAATCGCTTAGTTTTACGACAATACTAGTGGACAGGCAACCACGCCAGCATTGTACGCCAAAAGCGGCTGAAAACATTCAATTCGTTTTCAATTTCTCTTACTAGCTGTTTATTTGGCTGCCTGTTACAATGAACAGATGAGTTACCCAATCGTTTCTAATAAACAACGGTGAGCGGTGTCTATGAATTCTTAATTCATTGCTAAATTATTTTACTAGTCGAGCAGTCCTAATGTGTGATCGATGACGTGATTGTCATTGCAAATACTGATGTACATACGAGCTTCGGCTTGAGATAACAGTCAGCAAATTACTTTACCTATCAATTTCTAAACCGGACCAACAAGTTAAGAGTCTAGAAAAAGAAACATTAACCACCCATAATGCAATTATTTGGCCTTTTTATAGAACGTAAATGAAAACACTGGAGACTACAAATCCTTTTGTATCATAATTGGTCATTACAACCTTTCAGTCAGGATAACAACCTAGCTTCTCACAATACATCTCATATATAGTGGCGGTTGCCCTACAGTTTGAAGTCGACTTCGAGCGACCGATTTTTGAGAAACTTTTCATGGCAATTTTCATTTTCTTGCGCAGAGTTTTTGTCAGGAACCTGATGAGAGGAAGTCGTCAAAGAAATATTTCTTTTATATACATATCGTTGTGTAGGAGATGTCTGTTCTGCAGTTGGAACCGTGGCCACACATCTAATAAGCAAACACTCAGGGCGACTATAAACCTGTTGTTTGAACTGTGGCCTTACGTCTAATAAGCGGCGACTTAACAAATTTTAAATTATACGACCCGATATTTTCTATTCTCATACAAGCTCTCTCTCTCTCTCTCTCTTTCTGTCTCTGTTGTTATAATAACTTCATGTTAAACAAAGTTTACATACTTCATTGATCAATACGCCACCCATGTTCAGTATATTAATATTATCCTTGAGTGGCGGAACCTACAGTTTAAAGTCGGCCCCGAACTACAAATTTCTGAGAAACTTTTCTTGGCAATTTTATTTTACTCTCAGAGTTCTGGCCAGAAAACTGCTGAGTAGAAGTTTCCGAAGAAATATTTCGTTTCATAATTCGTTTTGTTGGAGATGTGGGAGCTGCAGTTGGAACCGTGGCCTCAAGTCTAATAAGTCAACACACAACCAAGTAGACTACGGCAATTTTATCTCAAATATATTGCAAACGTTTGAAATTGAAAACCTTAACGATTGCATCAAGAGAACAGAGTGCTTATAAGCTCTACAAAGTTTACGCACACAGGTTAGAATGGAGGGCCTTAATCACTACTCCAAGCCGCCAGGCAAATCTGTAAATGAAGAGGATTCTTTGTCTTAGCATTGGATGCTGAAAAAACTTAAGTTTTGGTGGAACTTCAACTGGCAGTTATTAGTGTAAAAACTGTCAGTTTTTTTCAATATTTTGTATAACAATTTGCAAGGCTTTGAAGAAATTGTTGGTTTTGGTTTGGAATTCGAACAAAAGCCATCAGCTTTTAAAGTAAAAACAAAGAGTAACGGAAAGGGTCAATACGAATTCATTTAAAAAGAAAACAAAAGAAAAAAACTGCCTCTAGAATGACCATCAGCTATAACCCCTATTTTAGGTATCAAAAACAGAAAAAAATTGAACTCCTTTGCTTGTTTCTGGCATTAAAACAGGAAAATGAAATCAAAAGCTGAAACAGCTTCCTGTACGACAAACCATGTATGTATTTAGAGAAAGGGAGAAAGAGTGACAGAGAGAGAGAGGGAGAGAGAGGACGCGTATTGAATTTCATTTTCAACATGTTGCACAAATTATGCAGATTAAACAAACAAAAAAAGGGTCAGCTGGCGGCTAAAGCCAGACAAACTGCCAGCAGAACTTCCTTTTAAAGTTTAAGAAAATCAAAAAAAAAAAACAAGAACAAGAGGGAAGAAAGAAATCTATTTTAAATATTTTTATAATAAAATGCTAAACAGAGGCAGTTGGTCATTGATTATACAGCGTAGAACAAGCATGGCAAGCAGCACCTGGATTATAATGTTACTGGAGGCTGATGATGACTACCCTTGTTACAGGAAATTATGGTCAATGTGAAGAGGGAGAGTAAAAAAGTTTCTCTCATCTTCATAATCATTTTCAATAGCCTGAGGAATTGCTTGTATAAAAATACTCATCATCATCATCATCATCTGCTTTAAGCATCACAATTTTAAGGTTTTTTCCCCTTCTTTTGAATTCTGCTTGAACAGAAAGAAACATGTTGTAGTAGTGGCCCCTCTCTTCTTTGTTTTCTTTGGTATTTATTGTTAAAATTAAGATTCTTTTTCAATTTCAAAAAATACAACAAGAAAATCATTTCAACAATACGTGGCTGTATTGAAAGCGAAAGGTAGGGGAGGGAGATTAAATAAAAAAAAAATTTAAAACGAAAAACTGTTTAGAAATTTACATAAAAATCAAATTTATATTTTAAAAAATGTATTCGGTTTTCTAATATCATACTTCTCATATGCCCCTCCACTTACTTTCTGTACCCCTAAGTTATGTTATAGATTTTTATGATTATTTTCGTAAACTAAACCGACCATAAACAAGACAGAGCAACGAAATGTGTTTGTAAGGACTTGCCTTACATATGTATTGTCTTCTAAGAGAGAGAAAGACAGCCAGAAAGAGAGAGAGAGGGAGAGAGAAAGAGGGCAAGAAAGAGAGAGAGAGAGAGATAAAGATATTGCAACAATGGCCTGTTTGTTGTATTATAGAATGTACATGGCAATGTATTGTTTGTGAAATTGTTTTGTCCGGTAGCAGTTTACGTTTTTCTTTTTTTGTCTTTTGTATTCAACATTAGAAATATTTACAATGAATTTAGCACACATTGTCGTATACAAAAATATATAAAAAACCCATAAAAAATAAAATATTTTAACCGCTCTTATGCTTAACACAACAACTAAAAATTTAAAGAAACTCGCAAGGAAACTTGAAAGAAGTTTAAAAAAATGCTTGAAAATCTCTTGCCTTGTTGAGATATTAAAACTTTGGACTTAAAGGTTCTAGAAAGAAGCTTTAGATACTGGTTTACTGGATAAATATCGTTTCATTGCTTCTCTGTTAAGTGCCTATGGCTTCCACAAACAATTCCAAACTTCCGCAATTAGCTGCTGTTATCTTTGCTTGCACTGTCCTAGTTTTTAAAGTATCGTATACCTCCAGGAATTGACGAATTGACCAGATGTAGACCTCTTTGCATAGGGGAAACTTATTGGGAAATTACGAACTTAGGATTGACAATGTTTGCAATAAATTTCGTTAAATAATGTTATCCGTGTCACAACCATCAACGAAGAGTTCTCTACGTTGGAATCTCCTTTGAAAACCTGACCTGCGAGCTTTAACCTGACAATGTAGATATGACGTTTACCAGTGCCGTTTGGGCTGCTTCGGATGCGAGTAGGGTAGCTTAGGAAATCTTGTCATTACTGAACTCATCATTCCATATTCGAGACGCATTGGGTTTGAATTTTATGGCGAATAGGGAGACAATCTTCTGTTCACGATAAATATAGGCAGACTAAGCGACAGAAGTCGCCGTAGTCTAGTAGGTAGTGTGTTTGCTTATTAGACATGAGGCCACGGTTCAAACCCCCAGGTCAGACATTTCCTACACAGCAATATATGAAAGAAATACTTTTTGCCAGGAAAGTGATGAAAGGAACTTTCCTTGTACTTGTACTCTCCAGTGTATTTATTTAAGTTCTATAAAAAGGCCGAATAATTGCATGATGGGTGGTGTAAAGTCATATATTTTGAAGGCTCTTACTTTACTGAACTGGCTTAGAACTTTGTTAGTAAGGTACTGGTATCTCAAAGCGAAGCTCGTAAGGGCATCAGTATTTGCATTGACAGTCAAGTCATCGATCACATATTTTCACAGAAGCTAGATGGTAGTCCTGTATGTATGTATGTCTGGCAAACAATCGAATTCCTTTTTTTAACACAAAAAATTCTGCGTTAATTTTTTTCTCTAAAAGTCTTGTCTTACAATTGCAAAAAATATTTACACATCCTTAGTAGCTTTTTTTTTAAATTTCTCATAATTTTTGAAGAAAAAAAAAGGAAAAAAATGAAAAGATAGCAAATATTTTCATAATTTGAATAATTTTGTGTTTTTTTGTCCTGCTTCTTGTTAAAACTAAAATTGTTTAACCTTTGTTGAAATCATTTCTGCCATCCGATCATAATTTATTCATTCGTGCTGTCAAAAACCTCTACTTTCTGCAAAACTTTGCTACAATTTTGATTTCTTTTTTTTTCTGTTCAAACAACAGTTTTTGAACGTTTAAGTTTTTTTAATACAAAACAAAATACAAAAAAAAAATAGAAGAATAATAATGAAAAGATTTTCAACAAAAATACTTCGTTACTGGCAGTTTTTACCACTCGAACTACTACTACAACAACCACTACTGCTGGCTAACATTACTACCAACAGTCAGTCAAGTCAGTCAGTCCACTTGATAAATATGCATGAGAATAGAGAGGAAAAATTCAAATAAAATATTATACAGCATACTTTAAGGATAATACGAAAAAAATCTTTATATATATAGGGTTACGCATTTAGTGGTTTCAAAAGTGATTTGTCTGGCAAATGTATCACACATTTGAATTCTTGCATTTGAAATAAATGACGGGTAAAAATAATTCAAATTTACTGGCAATAGCTTGGGCGTAGAACTTATAACATACATACATACATATATTCATACATACATACATACATACATAATTGGCCATTACAACCCTTTAGTTAGGATTACAACCTAGCTTCCCACATTACTTGTATTGTGTGTGTTAATTGTATACATAAGTGGCAGGACCTACAGTTTAATGTCGACTCCGAAAGTCAGATTTTTGAGACGCTTTTCATGGCAATTTTTATTTACTCTCCGGGTTTTTGCCAGAAATCTGCTGAGAAGTTGCTGAGGAAATATTCGTTCATATTTCGTTTTGTTGGAGATGTATGACCTGGCGTTTGAACCGTGGCTTCATGTCTAATAAGCCAACACGAGACCTACTAGACTATCGCGACTGCAAGAACTTATTTTTTTGCATTCATGATGGTCGTCACCAGACATGATATGTCGGACTCTCCCACTGGGTATACCGACTAAAAACCCGCCTTGTCTCCTCACCAGGCAATCATTCCACATCGGAATCACGGTTGTATTACCTCGAGGTGGACCCCTTTTCTAGCATAAGTTCCAGTTCCATCATCGTCAGCCTGCGTCCACGCGTCTAGGTCAAATTTCTTCCTTCACAGGACGTGCTCTACAAAGTGTTTTACTGCCTTCCGGCTCTCTTCTGTTTATCATTACTGCAAGAATTTATAAAGACGTTCCAAATGTGTGAGGGCAGTACAATAGATCGTATGACAGCAATACTATGGCTCTTCTTTACAATGGAACTGTCATTGGGCAGTAGTCTTTTGAAGGAAATTACTTTGGGAGAAGTGGCATCGTCAATTGATGATTATGAGGGTGGTTGTAGGTGGTTTAAGCTGGGATTGACTCGAAGAGCTTTGCTACGCGAATAATCCCTTAAAGTTAAAGCCTAGGGAAAGCAACATTCTCCAAGTTATCACCACCGTACTGAACACAATGTGCATAAAAGTGCTGAAAAACTATCTCAAAATGATCGACTATGGCAACCAATCCTCAGGCGGGCATTTAGAAGACATTGCATCCAGGAATTCTAAGGAAATAAAATTTCCATCAAAATCATGTTGTTTTTGTGCGTTTAATTTACCTTCACTTTTTGCTATCGCAAAATGGATAACCCTTTATATGTTTGTGTGTGTGTGTACGTATGTATGTATGTATAAATAGAACAATAGCGTTTTCTACTTTGACTTTTTCATGTTTGCTTTTCGTTGAGTAAAAATAAATATGGTGCCAAAAAATATTTGTTTTTTTCTCTTTTCAAAAGGCTTTTCAATAGTTTCTCTCTCTCTTTCACTCTCTCTCTCTCTCCCTTTCTTACTCTGTGTCGCCTTGTATTATATTATGTTGTATCTCTTTTATCAATGCTCGCTTAAGCTTACTTACTACTAGATTTATATGTATACATGTGTATATATACTTCAATACATATGTATACAAATGTATGTATGTGTATTGGTGTGTACATTTTTAATACTCTTTGTCCTCATTATTATCGTATTGTAACGATTATGGTTTTTATTATTCTGTTTGTGTTGTAGCTTTTTAGGCGCCACTTTATTTTTTGTTGTTATGGCAACATAATAGACTTTCGAAAAATTTTATTTTTCTCTTCCCTGTCCTTTACAGTAGCCCTCTCCCTCTCTCTGACGCTTTCATTGTGTATTTCTTTAGATATCAGTAACGCCATTACCACCACTACCAACAAACACTATAATTTTTACCACTGCTTTGGCTTGCTGTTTCTCTTTCTGTCTCTCTCTCTCTTTGCCTTTCCTCCTATTTCATTAGTTATTGAGTGCTTGCCTATGTTTATATATATACATACATACATATATGTATATGTACATATACATTATATGTGTATTTGTTTAAGAGTAAATAACTGTTAAAATCAGAATCATAACTTACGGAAACAAAAGTTTTTTGTTTTAGCCGTATTTTATCGTCTAATTTGAATTTGATGACGTTTTCTAGCAATTTTATCATCTTTTTGTTTCTGTTTCTATTTCTCTGCTCAAAGTGAGTGATTTGTTTTAATATTTCTTTAGTTTTCTGTTGGAATGACTTCATTCATACTGGCATAATTAATCAAAAAAAAAATTTTTTTTATTTTATTTGATTTATTTTTGATTATTTTGCTTATGACTTAATCCACAGAGAGCTTAAATTTTAAATAAATTAAAAACGACAAAAATAGAAACAAATTGTCAAAGAATCTTAAAATATTTACTTTAAAAAATATTCTAAAAACAGCATTTTTAAGCATAATCTTATAGGGGGATATGTTTGCAATTTGCAAAAAAAAATGAATTCAAATTTCTAGAATTTTCAAATAAAAAAGAAATATAATCTTAATTGTGATATTTTAAAAAATGCTATAACTGTAATATAGGGTGGCTCATCTATCGGTTTAAATTTAAACCAAGGATTCAGTATATTATCTCCACTGAACGCAATGAATTGATTTACGCTTGAGCAACGTTGGGGTTTATTGGAATAGGTGGGCCAATGAGAAACTGCACGATGATGCCGATTTTGCAAAAAAAAAAAAAATATTAGATTTTTTTATGAAGCTCATTTTCACCTTGGTGGATACGTTATTAAGCAAAATTGCCATATTTGGGGCTCAGAAAACCCACCCATAGTCTTACAGAAGCCAATACACACATTACGTGTGACTGTTTGGTCCTTTGTTCCCTATTTCTTTGAAAATGAGGACAGTGCAACCACTACGGTCAATGGATACACCTATCGCACCATGATAACCGATCTTTTAGTACCCGCTCTTCATGATATTGATGTGAACAAGGTTTGGTTTCAACAGGACGGTGCACTCCACAATCGATTTATTAAGTCAAACGTTTGATGGCCGTTTAATTAGCCGAAATGGTGATGTCAATTGGCTGCCAAAAACCCGCGAATTAACACCGTTACACTATTTTCTGTGGGGCGCCGTTAAAGAAAAGTGTTATGCCTACAAACCACAGACAATTGAACATTTGAAGGCCATTATTCATGATGACATTGCCGAGATACAACTTCATGCACTCGAAAAAGTCTACAAGAATTGCTACGATTGAATAAGGTCCTAAGAGACCAGCCGCAACAGCCAATTGGAAATTCAATTGAAATTCCATTTCCAATCGGAACAATTGCACTTCACAACGAAGAAATAATTTTGGTAAAATTTCAAACAATTTTTGTTTCAATGCATTTTTAAATTTAAACATTTAAATTTCCCAGCCTATATTTCTCTTTAGAAAAATGTTGCATATTTTTAGAAGAAAAAAATTTGATTTATTTAATATTATTTAAGCACAATTATTAGTTATTTTGTGTATTTTAAAGTAAATTATTTAAATTTAATTTATACCATAATTCATAATCAATTATTCCGCTGTTATAGTAATTAAAAACTGAAATATTGCATAGTTATAGGAGTGACACATACAATTTTGCAGAAAATAATTTGTCGTGCCCGCAACTCATGTATAAAATTAACACTCACAATATAAGTGTTGTGAGAAGCTAGGACGTAATTCTGACTGAAGGGTTGTAATGTCATATTATGCATGTGTGTATCCTAATATAAAATTTAGTTTGGTTCTTCAAAACCTCGTTGGGATTATGGTTTTCTGTTAAACAAGATCCCTTGAATTTGAAATTATTTATTAACGCTTAAGAAAATTGATATCAAACAAATATTTTCAATTTTGGATTTGGAGCTTTAATTACTTTTTTTTTGGAAAACAATACCTTGGGTACACAGTTTGTGTCCCTGAAATAATAATAAAAAATTGCATACTTTAAGGGATTTTTTTTAAATTCAAAATTTACATTTTCAACGTTTATTTGTTCCTTTATGGGTTTAATATAAAAAAATAAAATTAAACAACAAAAATATTGCATACTTGAAGGATTTTTAAATTAACAATTTACATTTTGTGCGTTCATTTGTTACTTTATTGGTAAAATATGAAAAATAAAAGTGTTTTTTGAAATGCAATTCAATATTTATAAGGAGTACCATTAATTTCTTAATTTAAATTATTTTTGTAAAAAGTGTTGCATACTTTTAGGTAAAAATTGTTAAACTGATGATATTTTATTTCTGGCTTTATGGAGTTTATAAGAAAAATAAAGGTCTAGACACAATTCAATATTTATATGGAGTACCTTTATTTTCTGAGAATTAAAATATTTTTGAAAAAAGTGTTGCATACTTTTAGATAGAAATTGTTAAACTGATGAAATTTTTAGAAGTTTATAATTCTTTTAATAATAACACGATGACTGCCACGGCAAAAAGAAATGCAATCTACAAGTTATCTGGTAAATAGTCAGCCAGTGTGTTAATGAAACTTATTTTTTGAGGGAATTATATTTGAAATTAAAATGTTTTTTGTTCTTAAATAACTTTTTGATTT
Source organism: Sarcophaga subvicina (assembly GCA_936449025.2). Taxonomy (NCBI): domain Eukaryota; kingdom Metazoa; phylum Arthropoda; class Insecta; order Diptera; family Sarcophagidae; genus Sarcophaga; species Sarcophaga subvicina. The sequence continues at coordinate 93,852,636 of OW388084.2, read as the reverse complement.
AAAAATCAATATTTTTTTAATTTAAGCTGAGGTTGATTGTTTAAATATTTAAATAACTTCTTGGATGCTTGCTACCTGAAATTTATTTTTGAAATATTTTTTATTTCAAATAAATTTTTTATTTTTATTTTTAAATACAATATAAATTTAGAAATAAATTTTTATTTGCCATTTGTCAAATGCTTTTCCCCTTAGGAGAGTATTTATTTTCTCTCTGTGTATTGGTTTCTATTGCCTACATCAAGGCGTTTTTAGATTGGTAAACCAACAGAATGTTAACTCGTAGGTTATTAAAGGCATACATGGATTCATGGATTCATCGTTTCATGTATGCAAGCAAGCATTCATTTTTGTTTTGGGCCTATTTTTAATTTTCCACAATTTAAATTCTAATATCTATGAATGTGTTTGTATAAATAAATATAACCGCTATGGGATTCAAATTTTTATGAATGTCTGCCTTGCGTATGCAAGTGTTTGTTTGTATATTTTTGTGTGAGAGCATAAATATTTATACAGCAATACCATACATACATACATAGAAATAAACACTGGAGCAACAGTTAACGTTTTTAATATTTTCCCTCTTTTTTCGTTTATTTTCGGCCATAAAAGCTTCTCTCACTGTCATTTTTCATGCAAAAAAATTGGGAAAATAAAAATACAGGAAAAAATGGAAAAATTGAAAATGAAAAATATACAACAACAGCAACAACAAAAACAAAATATAAAAAATGTTTGTTCTCCACATATGGAAGCACTTACATTTATTACTTTGTTCATGGCCTGGCTTTTGTATCTACTTTTAGGAGTTTTTTTTATTATCATAGCATTTTAACAAACACACACACACACCCATACATACCTATATAACTTTTATATTGCCTTATAATCATCATCATCAGCCTCTCTTTTGTATACTGACAAGGAAAAGAAATTTAAAAAAAATTCCGTCATGGCTTATGGCATACACCGAATTTTTATTCCATGGCGTTGGGCTGCACGTTTAAAGCCAATATTCATGCTCCTCTTTATAGTTATTGGAAAGTATGAAGTCAAATGGGGAGTTTTATGAAAGCAAAAATAAAAACAAACATTTTTTAAAATGGCAAAACTTTCATTGATTTAATGAAAATGTTCTCTTACTTCTGCTTCTTTTCGTTTTTTTTTTGCTATTTCGTTGGCAATTATTTTAATGATTTTTTAAATGAAACCAAAACAACAAAAAATAATGGATAATAATTTTAAATTTAACTGTTAAAGTTTACTTTATGAAAAGCATGTTTTATTATAAAATTTTAAGAAAAACTATGCTTATCCCTTATTATTTTATATCTTATTATTTATTTTATTATTATTTTAAATCTTTCCATAATTTTTATTTGAAAGATGAATATTTTTTTAAAGCTAAGCTTAATTTGCTTAGATAGTTTTTTTACGAATTAAATTTTTAATTTAAAATTAAAGAAAAAACTTTGCAAAAATTATTTGAAATCATTTTGTAATGCAAACTTGAAAGAGGACTTTTTAAAGTCGCGTTTAATTTGTTTAAATAGTCTTTTTTCGAATTTATTTGGTTTTATTTTCAAATTTTATAAAATGTTTGAACATCCCTAAAAGTATGCAAACATTATTTTAAATTCTTTTGTAATTCATACTTAAAGAGGACTTCTTTTTGAAAGCCACGCTTAATTTATTTAGGTAATCTTTTTTCGAATTTATTTCATTTTATTTAAAAATTATAATAAAAACTATGGATATCCCCAAAAGTATGCAAAAACTATTTGTAATTCTCACTTAAAAGAGGACTCTGTTTTAAAAGGTACGTTTAATTTGTTTAGGTAGTACTGTTACGAATTTATTTTATTTTAAAATTGTAAGAAAAACTGCATATCCCTAAAAATATGCACAAAAAAAATTTAATCTTTTCATAATTCTTATTTGAAAGAAAAATATTTTTAAAGCCAAGCTTAATCTGCTTAGGTAGTTTTTTTTAGGAATTAAATTTTGTATTTTAAAATTGTAGAAAAAAAAACTATGGATATCCCTAAAAGTATGCAAAAATTATTTTAAATCCTTTTGTAACGCAAACTTAAATGAGAACTCTCTTTTAAAAGCTACGTTTAACTTGTTTCTAATTTTTTTGCGAATTTATTTTGTTTTATTTTTAAATTATAGAAAATGTATGAATTTCCCTGAAAGTATGGAAAAATTATTTTAAATTCTTTTGTAGTGCAAACTTGAAAGAAGTATTTTTTGAAGCCGCGTTTAATTTGTTTGTGTAGTCTTTTTACGAATTAAATTTTTATTTTGAAATTTTAGAAAAACTATAAATATCCCTAGAAGTATGCAAATTTTATTTTAAATAATTTTGTAATTTGAACTTAAAAGAGGACTCTGTATTAAAAGCTACGTTAAATTTGTTTAGGTAGTCTTATTTGCGAATTTCTTTGATTTTATTTTCAAAATTGTAAGAAAAACTATTAAAATCCCCAAAAGTATGCTTTTAATTTTAGGAAAACCATCGCTGAAAGTATGCAAATATACTTAAAATTCCTTTGTAATTCAAACTTGAAACAGGACTCTTTTTGTAAGCCAAGCTCATAATTTTTATTTTAATTTAATTCATTTTATAAGTCCTATAATTTTATTAAAATGCTAGGGACTGAGCTTAAGAATGTGATGAGCACATCTGTGGCATGCATATGAGGAATACAAATGCTCTGACCCTTACACTCACTCCATCAAGCACACCTACTTTACAATAAATTGCATCTCTTATTCTAGGATTTAAGTCTTAGGTCAGAAATCTCCAATAATCCGAAGTACGAAAAAATATGAGCAGATCTCTGGTAAAAACTCTGAGAGTAAATAAAATTGCCATGAAAAGTTTCTCAAAAATCTGTCGTTCGGAGTCGACTTTAACCTGCAGGTCCCGAAACTCAGGTATAAAATTAACACACACAACATGAGAAACTAGGCCGTAATCCTGACTGAAGGTTTGTAATCACCAATTATGTTATATATATATAAGGAATACAAGTGCTGTGTCCTTTACAAGCACCTTACCACCAAGCTTATTTACCTTACCAGAAATCGTACCTGCTGTTATAGGATTTAAATGCTTTTAAGGCTCAAGTCAGGAATCTCCATATGAAAAACTATTTCGTCGCGACTTCTATCTCAACAGATTTCTGGCAACAACTCAGAGAGTAAATTAAATTGCCTTGTATAGTTACTTAAAAATTTGTCGTTCGGAGTCGCCTTTAAAGTGTAGGTCCCCGGCACTCATGTATAAAATTAACACGCATAACATGTGGTGTGAGAAACTAGGTGGTAATCCTGACTGAAGGATTGTAATGACCAATTATGTATGTAACATGAGTGGTGTGGGAAGCTACGTCATAATACTGCCGGCAGAGTTGTAATGAAAAATTATGCATGTATGTATTTATGTAAAAAAATTCTTTAAGAAACTTTAATAAGTTTTAAAAATATTTTTTTTTACATTAAAAGCTAATAAAAATAAAACAAATAATTTTTTTAACAATCCCACTATTTAAACAAATAAAAGCCAACCCTAAAAAAATTTATTACATTTTTTATACTCGGGTTTACAACAAGCATTAGCAACAAATTACCTGTAGTTTAGAATGAAAAAAAAGTTACCAATAAATCACATCTATTTACTAAAGCCATAACCCATCCCTCCCTCTGCTCGGTATAAATTAGCAATTTATCAAAAATAACCCTAAAAATTTATCATTGTTTAGTAATAAAATGGCAAAATAAACAAAGAAAAATAGAAAAAAAGTTAAAAAAATCATTATTTTTATGGACTTTTGTTTAGTTAAAGAGACATTTTAGCCTGATTGTTTTAATAGTTTTTTTTTGTGCTTTTTAGGTTAATTTTTTTGTATTTTTTTGTTGTAATATTTTGCTATTGTTTTTCTATTTATCTTGTAACATAACCTAAAACAAAAGACCGACCGTTTGTTAGTTTTAAACAAAAACGAACCAAAAAATTTTTTAAAACAAAAAGATAAATGAGCCAAAATATTCTAAAAAAAATAATAACAAAAAAATATTCTCCTGGTAATTTATAAAATGAGCAAAAACAAAACAAACAAAAAATCAGTAAAAATGTTACAAATTTATTGAAATATTGCCAAAACATGTAAAACAGTTAAAATTATAAAAACTCTAGAGAGTGATTTTAACCAAGAATAACAAGGCTTAGCATTGCTGTGATGCTAAAATAGGGACAAAAAAAGTTAATTGTTACTGTTACAAAAAAAAATAGTTTTTTAAGGACATTTTTAAACAAAAACTAATTACAAATTGACATAAAATTACGTACTTATTTACTTAATTGGTTATTATTACCTTTTAGCCAGGATTATAAACTAGTTTCGCACACTACCCATGTTGTTTGTGTTAATTTTTTATTTATTAATAAGGTTACCTGCTGCTTAATATCGTCGTCAAACGACAGACTTAAAAAACTTTTTATGGCAACTTTTCTGTTCATATGGACCAGAGATCAGCAATGAGTATTCAAAAAGATGTGTTGAATCGAATCATACTCATAATTTCTGATACTTATACGCATTTATACTTATTTTAATATCATTAAATCTCTAGTCATACTCTACAAAGTTTGAAGTACTCGTCGTCATACTTAACAACACGTATGATGTTGTTGATTTCGACTCTCTATGGGCTTCTTTGTCTTCGGTTCTCCTTAAGACAAACTCGCTGTTTTAGTGTCTAAGGTTTGGCATTTAGTGTGCCTTGATGTCCATATCAGAGATCAGCAATGAATCGTTTTTTCGCTAATCATAAGCACTCATGAAATTTTGAATATAAGTGAGTCAAGAATATTGAAATTTCAACTACTCTGTCTGATTCATTCGTACTCACTACAACGTCGATTTATAGGTACAGGTTGCAATGAGTGTGAGTACAACGTTGACATCAAACTCATGCCATTCGAAATATGTTTGATTCATAGGCCTTTAAAAGGTTCCGCCATTTATTTTATGTTTGACAGCCATTGATTGGAAATTGATTTGCAAATGAAAATGGAAAACAAAGTCAACATTAAACATTATTTTTTGCGTAAAGCTAAGTTTTTTAAAACTCCTTATGGCAACTTTGCATAATCAATTGCACTGTCAAAAAGTGTTTTCAGAACCTAGCTGCGGCTGTACAGGCACTAAAATTATCAAAAGTAGTATCATCAGCAGATTTCAGACAAAAACTCTGAAAGTAAAAAATGCCATGAAAAGTCTCACAAAAATTTTGCGTTTGAAGGTAACTTTAAACAGTAGGTGGGGCCATTCATGTATGAAATAAGCACACACATCATAAGCAGTGTGAGAAGCTAGGTTGTAATCCTGACTGAATGGTTGTAACGACTAATGTAAGCTTAAAATAGAGCTACGAAATGTATAATAATCGTTCTGTAAACTTACAATAGAGCTATGAAAGGTTTCACAATCGTTCTGTTAGCTTACGATAGAGCTACGAAATGTTTCATAATCGGACTGTAAACTTACAATAGACAAAGGTTTCACAATCGTTCTGTTAGCTTACGATGCAGCTACGAAAGGTTTAATAATCGTTTATGAATACAAGTTTAAGGAAATCTTATATATAAAAATGAATTTGTGTTTATTTGTTTGTGGGTTTGTTTGTTTGTTTGTAGTCTATACATGGCTAAACGGCTGGACCGATTTTCTTGAAAATTTAACAGTACCTTCCTGTATGTCTGGAAGGAACTTTTATTTAAAAATTTCAAGTAGACGAGGTGCCACGCCCCCATACCTAATAAGTATTTAATGTCGCATACGTCATAAACTGCAACAGCTAGAGCCCTCAAATTTTGTATGGACGACTTTGACGTATGTATGTATATATGAACAAAATGGGAGGATTGGCTATAGTGGGCGTGTCACCTCCCATAGTCTATATATATATAAAAATGAATGTTTGTTTGTATGTAACTTATAGAATCGTAAACTATGCATTTGATTATGTTATGATCTTTAGCAAAGTTGTTGCGTGAGGCGGGGAAGGTTGCTAAGTTGGTATGACTAATTTCCGGCAGGTGGCGCCACTGAAAATTACTGAAAATTAATTAAATCGTAAACTGTATATACTTTAACAAAGTTTTTGCGCATGAGTCGACGGAGGTTGGTGCGATTTAATGGCGTAACTGAAAATTATTCAAAAAATGAACGACAAGCAATTGGTCGACCTACACCTCAAGTACGAAAAAAAGCATTACGAGCCTCAGAATGAGACGAGCATTGAAACTGCAAAATCTTCGAGTATATGCCGCTGAGACCCGTTCGCATGAATCACTTGAAAAACGAGAAGTGAGATTAGAAACTGATCGAATGCGTACTACTCAGGACAACGGGAAACAAAATCAATAAAATTATTCAAAATTAACTGGACATTTGTGTAATGTCTTTCCATCAAATTTATTTTAGTTGGTGGCGCAGCAACGCGCTTGTTATTTAATAAAGAACCATAATGTTGCAAAAAAATAACCAAAAAAGTTTTTCAATTCATTGATGATAATAAAGGTTAGAAATTATTCAAGAAATTAAATATAAAAATGGATTGCAATTATTTTACAATTTTGTTTATGGGTTTTAAAGACTATTTAAAATCCTTTAAATTCTTAAACCCACAATCCTTATCATTTGCAATGAAAATTATGTCCTTTTTTGGAACACGAATCATTTCAAAGCATATTTTATTGGTCAAGGCATAAGCAATTTTAAGCTGAAAATTTATTTTCTGTCTGTGGCTGTAAATCTTAACAAATAAAACTTTTTTCTTTTATTTCGTACTCATGCCTTGACAATGTAACGTTTTATCGCATTAAACAGTTTCAAAAGGGATTTCAAATCATTTTGTGCTTGTGCTTGTGCTGTGGTATATAATTCAATTGTCAATCCGATGACGTGCAACATGCTACACATACCATGTACAACAGTTGCTTGCTTTTTTAATATCCTTTTTGGTCCTCCTTTAACGTTAATAAGGCGGCGTGGCGTGGTCTTTAAACAGCCAAGAGAGATGTGAGTCAGTAAGCGTTTGATGTTAAATGATGTTGTCGATGTCGATGATGATTACAAGGATGTGTGCGATTTTCTCTTTCAGTTTTTTTATGTCAATATGTGTGTTATGTGATGTGATGTAATATTCAAGTCAAAAGACAATGTTTGCTTGAAGATTCAATATCCTTGCCTCCTCCTCCAATTCTCTTTCCTTTTAAACTGTAAAAAAAAAAAAAAACTATAAAGGCCAAGAGGAAAACTTTCTTTTCTTTATTTTTTTTTCATTTTTTTTTATTGATTTTGTTGTTGAACAAGGCTCATTACAACATGTTTTGTTGTTGTACTGTATTCTGTAGCAAGCAAGTAGTGACCATAAGACATCGTCATCTCTTTACAACTAAATCTGTGCTCATGTAAACACCTTCCCCTAACCCCCCACCACCCCCATAGGAACAACAATAGAGTAAGAAAATCCATCGAGTTTTTCCTCCTTTTTTTTCAATATTCGTTTTAGTAACCAAAGCTGTAGATAAACACAAACATTAGTTGATGTATGTTTGGTTTTTTTGCTGCTCATATATCCTTTATATCCTTTACATATGTTTTCCTCTACTCGACTCCTCATCTACTACTCTACAAACAAATAACCCACTAAACATTGATTGTTACATCCCAGTGCATTGTTTGCAATCCATCTCTCTCTCGCTTTCCCTCTCTCTCTGTGTCTCTCTGCACACATCTGTTACAATAGTTTCAATAACTTTTTTCTCCTTTTTTAATATGGATTTTATTTTTTAATTTGAAATCTTTTCACGTCATATGGTTGCCATAGTTTTTCTTCGTAAGTTTTTCTTTTTCTTCGTAAGTTTTTCTTTTTTCAGCTGACTTGTCACTGATGAGGGTTCATATGTTACAAACTGGTCAATACGTTTCAGATATATGAACCCAGGAATTGTCTTAAAGACAATAAGACAGTAATTAAAGCATACTGACTGATAAAGCTATTAAATATTAGCAGATCAAAAGCAGAAACCAAAGATTTTTTACTTCCCCATGCCTTATCGTCATCTACTTAAGTCATTACGTAGGAGGAGATGACAGGCTCCTAAATTTTTTTAATCTTCAATTCACTCCTCCTAGATGAGCAATGCACAGACGACAGTCGCCGGTTGTGTGCTTTGGCTTATCAGACGTGGAACCATGGTTCAAACCGCGAAAACGAAACGTAAAAAAATATTTCTTCCTTGACTTCCACTCAGCAATCATCCGGCAAAACAAAATTGCCATGAAAAGTTACACAAAAAAATCTGTCGTTCAGATTTGACTTTAAACTGTAGGTCCCGCCACTTATGGGTAAAAGTTTATGACCCATTAAATACGTAAGTAAAGTGTCATCCGTAAAATATTTGGAATATTTGGAAAGTGTTCAATTCTTTTAATGCGTTCCACGCATGCCCTACAATTTCTTTTAACCTCCTTAGCTATGCGACGCAAAAGACTTTCGCATGGTAAAGTGACCACTCTGTTACCTTTATTCAGTTCACTTGTATCCAAGCTTAACAAGCACGTGGTCTTGTCCATACTCGAGTTAACCGAGAGTGTTCCATTAAGAAGTAGTGTGGTGGCTTATTAGACGTAAAGCCACGGTTTGAAACTGGTCAGACATCCCCAACGTAACGAATTATAACAAGTATTTCTTCGGTGACTTTTTCTCAGCATATTTCTAGCAAAAACTCTCAGAGTAAATTAAAAATTGCCATGTAAAGTTTTCCAATTATTTGCCGCTCAGAGTAAGTTCCGTCCTTAAATAGTAAGTTCCGCCAGTCATATATAAAATTACCACACACAGCATAAGTGGTATAAGAAGCTGGGTTGAAATCATGATTGCACGGTTGTAATGACCAATTAAGTAAGTAAGTAAGTTCCATTGTAGTGGAGGTACTATGAAAATCTTGTGGCGCATTTTGACCACACCTGTAACTATTATTTCAGTGCCACTAAAGGCGTGTAATTCTCAGGCCAGATCATTCGCCTCTCTTTTTCCACAGTCCATGTTATCCCTGGCACCACTGTTCTCATTAGCATTTGTAAATATCGGTAAGAGTGCGAATCTATTCTGTACAGTCTGGATCAGTTTCTTATAAAAACTTCAAAAAAATTTCGTGCTCAAATTGTGAACAAATGTGAAGCATTGCTGGCACCAAATGTTTTGTACTAAAAAATTTGCGCTAAAAGATTTGTACAAAAATTAAAATTGTTCTCGAAATGAAAAGAAAAAATGTATTTAAAAATATCGTACTCATAGGTTGTGATACCAAAGGCTGTGTACTAAAAATTTTGAAAATTTGTACTATAAGTTTGGTACTAAAGGCAGTGTACTAAAAACTCAGTCTTTAAAGATTTGTGTCAAAACTTTAGTACTAAAAATTTCGTACCAAAAGTTATAAGTACTAAAAGATTTATTACAACAAGTATACTGCTACAAAATTTTTGGTACTAAATTCTTAAATACTCAATTTTTTAATATTATTTTTAGAACTAAATTGTTTAGTTTGCTACTAAATTTGTAGTACCAAATTTTTAAGTACTCAAATTTATAATACTATTTTTAGTACTAATTTTTAGTACTAAAATGAAATATCGAAATTTAATCGTAGAATTTAGTATCGAATTTTAGTACAAAATTTTGGTAGCTAATTTTACACAATTTTTAGGCTCATTTTTAAGGATTTGTACTAATTTTGCAAGAAAACATCTTCAGTAAGGCTAAATTTCTTTAACAATATTAAAAATTGGTTTTCCTGAACACATATTCGTCCAAATTTCCATAAAAACTCTTCTTTGGAAATCACAAAAATTTCTGTGAAACCATTAGGATTATATGAGGTGTCGTGTAGGGTACCCTTTATTAAATTTTTTCTTTTTTTTTAATCTTTCTTTTGCTGTGTATTTTTAGTATTTTGTTCGGTCGTTGTCTCTTTTCGGTTTTTAATTTTTTTTAAGTCTGTTTATAGAGCGTGTATTTAATTTTTTCTCTTTTTTGTTGATGGTTTTACTTGGAATACTTTGTAGTACTAAGGCTTCAAGCTTTTGGCTTTTTTTCTTGTTTTTTGTTCTGTTGCAATGCATTGCTATTGTATAACCAGCTCTCGTACATGGGGAGACAAAAAACAGTGCAAAACGAATATACATTACAGAGCAGATTAGTAGTTAAGAATTTAAAATTAGAAATGTGCTGTAACTACTGCCATGCCCACTTTCAAATTAAAAGCAGATTCTATTACATTTTTTTGTTTGTTAAAATATTACAATAAATATATTGCCACGCCCCCTAAAATTAATGTCCTTGTTAATAAAAATCTAATTATAATAAATTTAATTAATAAATTTTAATTCTAATAAATTTTATTTCTTTTTTCTTCTTGCAGGTAATTCACATACATTCCAAATAAAACATTTTTATTTACAAATGTATTCGGCTGTAAGTAGAACTTAATTTTAAGAATTATTTTACACATTATGGATACCAGATTTGTGGGTATATTTCACAAAAAAAACCAAATTTTTGTATCGAAAAAGAATACATAACTTCAAAAAGAACCACGCCCACTTATAGAAACTCTTAAGATTTTGTCTGGTCAACAATTACGATTCAAATATAACACATGAATGTATTTGATTAAGTGGACTTCATTCATAGGCCATCAGGGCTAACGTGGAACTTAAAAATCGATGTCTAACTCGTATCATTGGAAATCAGTTCAGACTTTACAAAGTATCGGAATGTTTCCCGAAGCACTAATAGAGTCTGAAAATTGCATAAAATATACTGCAAAGCCATGTAGAAAACTATGTCTCATGCTGCTAACGCGTACGGAAGTCATTGTTGAAATACTTGCATTGGTTAGTCCACTTAAAAATCCACTTGGAAGACACTGCAACAATCATAGTTATGACCTCCAACATCAGCGTCACAATATGTTAACGTATGTATCATTACAACCCTTCATTCAGGAGTACCGTACTATGTGTATATTTTGTTGTGGTCTATTTGTCTTGTTTACAAACATATATACATAACTGGTTATTATATCCCATTAGTTAGGATTACGACCTAGCTTCTCACACCACTTATGTTGTGTGTGTTAATTTTATACACGGAGTGGCAGGAACTACAGTTTAACAGACGACTTCGAAGGATAGATTTTTGAGAATCATTTTCGTGGCAATTCTTCATTTGCTCTCCGGGTTTTTGACAGAGATCTACTGAGAGGAGGAAGTCGCCGAAGAAATATTCAAATTTCTTTTTTTGGAGCTGTCTGGGGTTTTGACATGTGGCTTCACATCTAATAAGCCAATACACTACCCACTAGACTTCTTGTAAACAAAAACACAGTAAATTCCTTGTTCTATCTTCAAAGGGTTATAGGGCCTTAAGTTTTTTTTTATTAAATCTTGTTAGTCATTAGGTTAGACTATCATGTCTCATGTGCCTTTCCAACGCCTGTCAGTCTTGTTGGGTCTTTTAAGCTTGATAGCAGTACCCCTTTTTGGAGCATGTGGCTTCCACAAAGCAGCAAAGTCTGCTAGTCTTGTTGAATATTTTAAGCTTGATGGCACTGTTAATATAGAAACCTCTTTCCTTCTATTACTGCATTTGCCTCTAGACTTTTTCCCAATGCCCCTCTTTGGGAGCTTATAACTTTCACAAAGCATTTCTGCCTTGTTTCCATTTCTGTAAACAATTTTTTTTGTTCCATTTAAGCAAGCGATTGGTTTGCTGTAGCAAGTCGTAGGATAATGGTTCTGCCATCTATCGTTGCCTGGAAACAATGTCCTCCGAGTATAAAGTGTAGTGGTGAGAAACCATGCTGAGTTTTGATTCCTACCTCTTTTCCCACCTCTTATACTATCCCTTTTCCTTTATGTTCAAGAAGAATTCTATAATCAACTCAGTGCACCTTTTAATCTAAGGATATCCGAAGCAATTCATTGATAATCAAAACCATCACTTCGACCTAACCTAACTTATTTTTCTTGACGAATTAATAATCAATGAATTGCATGGAGGGTATGAAAGTGTCCAATTTCTTAAACTTCGAAGTGTACGTTAAAATTTTTTTTATCATCTTATAGAGCCACATCTCATGTGAGCCAAAATTCATCAAGAAAAATAAGTTATGTTAGGTCGAAGTGACGGTTTTTATTACGAAAACTTACTTGAGCGCGCATATCATCTAGTTGTAATGCCACAGGTAAGCGTAGTGCCTGTACTGGCAGAACTCCAATTTAACTCATCAAGAAAGTTGATCAGAGCAGGGGCGGGCTGCCTACAACGGCTATGGCCCTTATAGGGATATTGATGGGCTTCATATAAAAGCCAATTTTTATTTATTACAGATTTTCCTTTAATTTAATATAAAAAGAATACAGTCTTCTTTTAATTTCCTTTTAAATTTTTTTAATAAAAAGGAAAACAGAAATCTTTTCTGGGAAATAAAACCTATTTCCGTGTAATTATTTCTGTAGCCACAACTGTAGCCAATGCTTTTGGTCTTTAACATTTTATTGTTCTTTTTCTTTCTCTTTTTCTCTCTGGCATATTATGTTAGTGTGTGTGTGTGTGAGAATAGAATATTTTTATATTTTTCATTTGATTCTAACAAATATTTGTTGTTGCCAACAAATATTGATTTCTACGATTTATTTTTAAGACTCCACCATCAGAAACAATTTTTTTTGTCTTGTGAGCAAATATTTTTTGAAGCAAATACACTCGTATTGCATGAGGAGACACGTTCCCAAATCGTATTTCATTTTTCGGGTTTTCCCATACCAATAAGCATTTTCTCTAAGCCGTTCATTTCATTAAGATTTTCTTCTTGTTTTTTACGATTTTTCTTCTCAAACTATAATAATTTAATGTAGTTTTCTTTAGTATTTTGTGACGTTTTTGTTGTCCCTTTTGTTTGATATTTAGTTGTGTAAGACTAGAGGGTGGCGTTAGTGGATTATTGTAAGATTTGTAGGTCTGTCTGTGTTTTTTTTTAGTGACAGTCGGTTGTGAAATATTTGCCAAGCACAACTTGAAGTTTTCTTCCACTGTTTGTTTCATAGTTTTTGACCATCCTTCTCTCATCCTTTTGTAAACTTCTCGTCCTTTTTTTTTTAGCCTCCAAACAATTTTTGCATTCCTATCAAGGCAGATACGTAGAGAAGTAGGTCAACTCTAGAGATCAAAGTCTCATTGCTACCGTTATATACCTATGTTATCCTACGCACATACATAATTGGTCATTACAACTCTTCAGTCAGGATTACTACCAGGCTTCTCACACCACTTAGGTTTTGTGTGTGCTAATTTTACACATGGGTGCCGGGGACCTACAGTTTAAAACCAACTCCGTACAACAGATTTTCTTTTGAGAAAAGTCACAGAGATACTCTGAGGCGATTATTAATTATACTCTGTAGTCAGGACTACGACCTAATCTTCTTATGCCACCTATGTTGTGTGTGGTAATTAAGTAATAGTGTTTTCACACCAAAATTTAAAACCTGATTTTAGCATTAAAACCATAAACAGCTGATTTTGCGTTCACACTGCAAGTTTTATTAAAATTGGTTTTAAATTCATGACATTTATGACTGCGAGAAAAAAAATTTATGAGCAATATGCCTTATTTCATCTTGATATATTTAACTTCTGACTTACCTTTCGCAAAAGAAACTATATTCATTGTGACCAGAAACAACACACATTTCGATTAATAATTAAATATGTACAAATTTTTAAAATTTTCATTGAAGAAATTAAAAATATTCCAAATTTTTCCTTTTTTAATACAAAATAAATGATTATTTACATTTATTTATTTATTTATTTATTTACATTTGTTTTTGTTTTTATCAGCTGTTTTCAGGGTTTCAGAGCTGGTAGCTCTGATTTAGTACATTTAGTACATCAAAACAAGGTTGTATTTCATAAAACCAACTTAAAACCAATTCAAAAAAGGTTTTATTTTGGTTTTAACACAATAATTTTGTATGGTAAAATCAGGTTTTATTTTTGGTTTTAACGTTAAAACCAACTTTTGCGTTAAAACCACTCGGTGTGAAAACACTATAAGACTTCGAACGACAGATTTTGGAGAAACTTTTCATACCAGTTTTTTATTTACTGCCAGACTTTTTGCCCGAAATCTACTGAGAGGAAGTTGCTGAAGAAATATTCTTCTTTCATTTCAAACATATTCCCCTATCACTATGTGCTATTGTACTTAATTGTCATTTGGCTATGAACTCAGATCTTTAAATACGTATATTGCTGGTCCAGATCATATATTCCTTTCATTTAGAAAATCCTATTCTATATGAAAGTATAATTTACTTTCTGGTTGTTCTACATAGAGACTCAGACCCATCCTATCTTATCTTCATATTTAGAATCATCCCTTGAGGCACATGGTATCTGCACCATGAAGTCATTCTCGGCGACGACAAAAGTCGATCTGTTATCAGAGAGATGCAATTGACTGCAATTTATATGTTTGGCTTGCCTCCAGAAATCTACTGAGAGGTTGGCGCCGTTCTTGTTGGAGATAACCCAACATAGTACCTTCTAAACTACCGCGACTTCTTGTTTAAATTATAATTTATAATTTTTTTAAACGCCTAAAAATAGGCAATGATTTCTGGAAGTACTTTTTTTAATTTCTCTTTATAAGTTATATTTTCTCATCTTTTTTGCGGGGAAAATCGTTTACAATCTCTTTTAAAATAGGCCTTTAATTTTGTTTTCCTTCAAGTCTAGACTGTATAATATTTATACATTTTTTCAACGCCTTGAAATATGCAATAATTTTTTAATGAAGTTGTCCAGATTTTTTCTTTATGAGTTGGAGGAGTTTATCTTTCAAACAAGGTCTTCATTTTATTTTCCTTCAAGTCTAGAAAATATATTATAATATTCATACATTTCAACGCCTTGAAATATGCAATATTTTTTTCTTTTTTTTAATTCCTTAATACTTTTGAAGTTCTTTAAAATTTTCTTTTATGTTTTTCATCTTGGCCAAGAGTTTTTTATTTAATTTTTTTTTTAATAAAATATCTCCAGTTTTCTCAAGTACTTCATTTTAAGAGTTTTCTACTTTTCATTTTTCGTTTTCTCTTTCATAAAGTTGTTGTCCATTGTCTGCTTAATTTTTATTTAATTTTCTCCAAAAATTCTAAGTGCATAAACATGTTCTTTGTTGTCGTTGAATAGTTTATTTTTTTTTCTAGCTCTTCATGCCCTCAGATTTTCTTGACAATTTAAATCCAACAATTAAAAAAGTTAAATAAAAAAATTTGTTTATTTTTTTCCAGGGACGGGAAAGTGTATTGTTTGTTAAAACATTTAAATTAAAAGGGAATGGCAGTTTTTGTACACTCTATTTTTCTACGTTGGTTTTCTGACCAGTTTAACCATACTGCCATTAGTTTAACAAATAAGTAACCAATAGCCAGTATGGTGGTTATATGGAAACAATAGGGAGGCACATAAACTAAGGCAATAAAATTCTTTAAAAGAGAATTATTTTGTTGAAAGTGAATTTCATGATTTATTTTTCATAAAAATTTTCGTTAAATTTTCGAAGTTTTTGTTTTTTCTTTTATGAATTTGCACCACCCTAATATATTTTTCATTCCCTCATTTACATTTTAACATACATGCACGCTATAAATGTGAAACCCACAGTGGAAAGCAAAAGAAGAAGAAGAAAAAAATTTAATGTTTTGAGGGGCAAAAATAACTAAAAACCTCAGGTATTATGTGAAAATAACCTGAAGGTATTTTGTTGCAACTCATTCTTTTGCTGCATGCACACATACATACCCTGCATGCATACGTACATACATATTCATACGTTTTTATTTGTTTAGCAATACCAGTGTATGTATATATGTTGTAGCCATCATACGATCCACAAAGCTCAAATAAATTTACTACACATTCGCCCTCAAAAGCCACCTCTTTAAACTCAACTGTGTGGCAGCGAATGAGTTGTTGTTGCTGTTGTTTTTGTTGTTGTTGCTGTTGTTGTTGATATTTCAATGATTTAAAATTGTAGCAAGGAAATGAATTAAAATAACGTGACGGTTGCAGGTCGGTATTATAGTTGAATACACTCACACATATACACACAACAGACACACGCACGCACACACATACATACTTTATAAAAATATTTACATTTACACAGTCATACAGCCATACAGCCACACAGCCATACAAACATTGAATGGTGGTGGTCAGTGAGAGGAGTGTTAGTCTGTAATTTAAAATCAACGTCGAGCTGTCTGGCGCCAAAAAAATATTTGTTTGGCAAAATATTATGAAACCTGTGTGCGTGTCATGTATGTATGTAAGTGTGTATACATACATATGAAATGTGCATACATGCAACAAAAATGTTTGTAATACCCCCGTATTAATATATTTGCTTACTCGCTCACTTACTCACTCACTTATTCACTCGTTTTAAACAATTTCCAACAAAGGCTAGCGTGAGTTGTATAGCGAAACCCCTTTAGGAAAAGTAACATTTGAGAGTGTCGTGGTGGGGGGGAGAGGGGGCATACACGATGGATAAGAGTTTCATAAGAATCTTAAGCAGTAGAATCAAGACTTTAAAAACGAAAGATTTTACTTGAAAGGAAAAATATGCAATCAGTTAACCAATAACCGAATACCGAATAATCGAATCACAAATTTTAATCAAAATATGCAATGTGGCATAAGCTGTGTGGCACATAGAGCCATCCTGTTGAAACTATATATTGTTAATGGCCAGATCATCTAATTCAGACCAAAGTAAGCTGGTAATTATTGACCTCTAGTGCTGGCCGTTGAACATGATGACCTAACCCTGGTCCCTATGAAAGAAATATATACCGATGACGCCTCTATCTCAAACTCCATTCCGAATAGTGACTTTTCCGTATGCCTTTGGATCTCATGTGGCTTGTTTTCGTTCTAAATTCGAAAATTTTGTTGCATCCAGAAATGCGCCTCATCACTGAAGATGATTTTTCGCTGAAAAACGACCGCAGTTCGTTACCATATCAAAACACCCATTTTTATAAAAACAATTTCATTATTTGTACGTATTATTAAGTGCTATGCCTGCCCATAGTGATTTCGCAAAACAATCTAAATAAATGACAACTAATTTAGCAGATGTAGCTTCTATAAGATGACCTTTATCGACTGTCAAAATTCAAAGGTCCCCGTTGGAAGTTCGAATATAAATTTTCTAATCAATTTATTGCTGCAGCAGTAAATAAATCACGAATTTAATAAAATAACGTTTTGCGAATTTAAAGTAACCGAATTTATATCAACCGAATATTCGAATAATCAATATTGCATTTAATTTAAAATACATAAACACTTGATTACGTAAAAAAATCATAAAATCAAGGTAATAATAATTAAAAAATATTGGCAAAATAACCGAATAATTGATTGCTTTATGCCGAATAATACCGAATAATCGATTACTTTATACGTCAACAATTAAATAAAAAGATATGGAAAAGACTTTGAGGGTCTACTTCTTCCCTTTTTTGATTTCTCTAGGTATTTATTGCTTAGTCGAATAACCGAGTAATCGAATAAAAAATTTAAAAAATTTTGAGGAATTATTACATCCATACAAAATTTTTTGATTCTACATATTTTTCGAAACTCCTTTTTAATAGTTATTATTTTCGATAATTAAAAAAATGTTGACAGATTAATCGAATAATCAATTACTTTATGCCGAATAATACCGAATAATCGATTACAAAATGATATGAAAAACACTTTGAGGATCTACGTCTTTCCTTTTTTGCTTGCTCTAGATATTTATTGCTTTGTCGAATAACCGAGTAACAGAATAAAAATAAAAAAAGATTTTGAGGAATTACTGTTTGCATACCAACGTTTTCTGTTTTCCTTACATATTTTCTGAAACGCCTTTTTTAATAGTTCCTATATTTACTATTTGCTCGAATCACCGGTAATTAAAAAATGTTGGCAGAATAACTGAATAATCGATTACTTTATATCTCAACAATTAAATAAAAATTTATGGAAAAGACTTTGGGGATCTACTATTTCCCTCGTAATACTTTTTTAATTTCTCTGCATATTTATTGCTTAGTAGAATAACCGAATAATCGAATAAAAATATATTAAACATATTTTAAGGGACTACTACTTTCATACAAACCTTTTTTTTTGGTTCTGTACATATTTTCTGAAACTACTTTTTATTAGTTTCAATCGTCACTATTTACTCGGCAGAATAACAGAATAATCGATTACTTTATACCGAATAATATCGAATAATCCATTACTTTATATCTCAATAATTAAATAAAAAGAAATGGAATAGAATTTATAGATCTACGATTTCCCTAGTAATACTTTTTTGATTTCATTACGTATTTATTGTACTGTCGAATAATCGAATAAAAAATTATTAAAAAATTTTGAGGAATTACAACTTGCATACAAACCTTTTCTGGTCTATTGATATATTTTTTTAACTCTCTCTTTAATAGTTTTTAGCCTTAATAAGTACTCGAATAACCGAATAATCGAATAAAGTGATGAAAAAAAATTTATGATTTCCATAATTTTCAAATCTCCTAAATAAAAATCATCAATTCACCAAGAAATTAATTTTAAAAATTTTTGTTCCATAAATATTCGATTATTTGTTCCTTTTTGCTGCTTTATTAATGATTATTTGGCAACCCTAACTTTAAAAGCCTTTCAATTGTATTGCTCTTTCCATTAATGTATTGGCACTAATTGTAATTAAATTCCCCATTCTATTAACAAAAGAAAAAACGACCTCAAGTATGACTCACTTTAAGAAAAAGTATTTGTCGTCCCTCATGTTCTCTATTTCCCATTGGGTATTGGTCTCTTATACACGTGTGTGCTGGTGGCTTTTTTATTTCTTTTTTTTTTGTGTTGTCTTCAAATATAAGAGCGTTAATGTATAACCAAACGTACGTTTGTGTTAATGTGTGTGAGTGTGTGTGACAGTAACTGTAGGTTTGTTTATGTATATGTGTACGTGAGTAGACGTTTTATATGCTTAAATATTCAAATATGTTTTTAACAAACATACAAACACACACATTTATTTACACTTACACCCCATATCAGGCTACTCAAATCTTTGAGAGCCGTTAGTTTTTGTGTCTAAGTGTGTGTGCGGATACATATGCATACACATTAAAGTAACAGATATTTACACTCTCGGTCTCTCGCTCTCTTCTATTTTGCTCTCCCCCTCTCTCTGTACTACAATTATACGTATGGATTTATGTACGGTATTTATTTAATTGTCTTTATTTCTTGTTGTATATGGGTATGTGTGCGAGTGTTTATTTCTCTTTCTCGCTCTTCCTATTGTTATATTGTTTTGCTGTTGCCTATATTTAGGCTCAATATGTGTGTGTAAAACAGTTCATTCTATACGTTCTTATATTTATTTGGTTTATTTTCGTTGTTGTTTTTCTTTTTTTGCTTTCCTTACTTAACAGTTAAGCAAGAGAGATAGAGGGTAAAGAGCCTGTTATTGTAGGTGGTATTGTAGGGGATATTTTTAGTGTTTTTTTTTGTTGGCATTCTTTATTTAAGGGATTTTCTCTGTTTTGTATTTTATACCTATGAAAACGTTAAGCCTTCTGCAATGCGTATTTTACGAACATTGTTGCCTTTTAAACATTTAATACTTTGAAACACATACACATACATACGAGTACATGTATTGTATTGTATATATTGGTAAGTGTGAGAGACATATTTTGTTACACACTCATGCCTTTATATTTACTATTATTTATATTGGAAGGCCAGAACAAGAGAGCGAGAGAGAGAGCGAACGAGAATGTGTGTGTGTGTGTAAGAGTTTACGACTTTATTGAAAATTGGATTTTCAATTGGTTTGCAATAACGGAAATTAATTCGGAAAAAGTGAGAATTATACTACAATTTTTTTCTCTCTTTTTTTCTCCTTTTTTTATTTGATTTTTTGTTTTTGTTATAGTTGTTGTAGTATGTAGGTTTTTTTGTTTTGTTCAGGTTCGGTATTTATTTTATTTCATTTCATTTATTTACAGTTGATTGTGTGAAATACCTGTGTATTATATTGGCAACTGTTATACAAATAAAACTACTACAATAGCAACAACAACAGTAAAATAAAAATTAAATAAATACATGCAAAAAAAATACACAAAAAAATTTCGTAAATAGTTTTTTACAGAGAAAATGTGAACAAAAAAATCCATGAAATGGTTCAGATATGGGCCATTTTGCGTGGTATATTAAAATATAATTGAACCTTTTGAAGTTATAAAACCAGGCACATACACTCTGCTAATAAAGTTTACAGCATGCTCCACAATTACATTGTCTACCGTCAAGATCTGGTAGATTATGGTGTGAATTTCCCCTTTGATGTTTGCAAAATCTGTGAATGAAGTCGCCGTAGTCTAGTAGGTTTGACTTATTAGATGTGAGGCCTCGGTTCAAACCCCAGGTCAGGCATCTCCAACTGAACGAAATATGAAAAAATATTTCTTCGGCGACTTCCTAACTAAACGGTTGTAATGACTAATTATGTATGTATGTATGTTTGCAAAATTTTAGTCAAAATATTCTGTAGGTCCGTGTTGATATGACCATTAAGGTTGTTATGGAGAAATGTTTGCCTTTGAATATGTGTGTTTAAGCATCTTCTCTCTGACTACTTTGCTCTTGGAAGAAGAAGAAGCAAAAGGAGTGGTATCTTCCAGAAGCCGAAGTGCCGGCTATCCTCAAGGACCGAGAGATTTGAGTTTTATTTCTTTACTTCTACTCTACTTCTTTACTCCTACACTGTCTACTGCCAGACTTTTGCAGGTTACGTGCGTTTGAGCATCTTTTGTGTGACTGCTTGGCTCTTGGATGAAGAAGAAGAAGTCTTATCTGTAAAGACCTCTTGTTCAGGCTCTCCTCAAGGGCCGAAAGATTTGAGTTTTAATTCTTCATTGTCTTCACTGTCAGACTTCTGCTGTATATGTGCGTTTGAGCATCTTCCCTGTGACTATTCTGCTCTGGGATTAAGAAGGGGTATTTGTCAGAAGTTTGAGTTTTGAGTTTTAATTCTTTACTTACATACGGTCTATCCCAGATCTTTACTTTCCTTTGCTGAATCAAATGGATCCCTCAGACCACAGAGTGTTTTATTCTTTATTGTAATGTAATGTATAGATTCTCGAACTTGCCAAGCTATGTTTATAGTCAAAGTGCATAAAAAACTTATTAGCGTCATACCCTTACCTTGTTTGAACTTAAATAGTACGGCCTACTTCCAAAAGTCATAGACTTTTGCAATTATGTGAGAGTCTAGAGAATAAACGTGTTTACTGTCCGAGTGCTTATGCAGTCTAGAAGTTGCCATGAACTGCCCCTTATGTATGGCAATTTTTGTTTAACTTTTTATTTGTAACAAAAAAAAAAAAACAAAAAAAATCACTTCTAATATTTGTTTATCTGTGTGTATATTTTTTTTCATATGTACAGACGTGTTCGAAATAATAAGAACATCCTAAGCGAAACAAAAGATCGTTTTAAAAATTTTTTTTAGAAAGATTTGAAAATATGGCTTTCTTTTATTTTTATTGTATACAGCTTTAGCTTTTTAAAAATGCTTAAAGTTATGTTCTAACTCATATAATTTTTTTTGTGCTGGCAATAATGTTGAGCTAAGTCGAAAATCAGCTGTTCGAAAAAATAAGAACAAATTGGAAAATTGGTAATAATTTCAGTTTTAATGTTTATTAAATTTATAGACTAGTATTATTTGTTTATAAGTAATTAATATGAAGTTGCCCCTCCACGATTAGCGATTACTTCTGCACATCTGGACCTCATAGAAGCTATCAAAGTCCGGCATCTTTGGAGTGGAATATTTTCCCATGTATTCTTCGCTGCAATCCAAAGTTCCTCCATATTTTTGGGCCTTGCATCTCTAACACCTTTCTTTACATCAATCCAAAGATGTTCAATTGGATTTAGGTCCGGTGATTGTGCCGGCCAATCCATAACATGGATATTATTGTCCTGGAACCAACGCTTTGCTTTCTTTGAGGTATGCTTCGGGTCGTTGTCTTGCTGAAAGACCCATCGCAAAGGCATTTCCTCTTCAGCGTAAGGCAACATTACGGCTTCTAAAATATTTTGAACGTAGTAGGTGGCATCCATCTTCCCAACGATTTGAACTAGAGGTCCAACGCCGTTCCACCCAAAACACCCCCATAGCATGAGCCTGAGACCGCCATGTTTTATAGTTTTGATAGTGTACTTTTCGTTGAATTGTTGATTAGTAGGGCGTCTAACGTACTGTTTATCTTTGCCGTGGCTGAATTGGACTACTTTTGTCTCATCGGACCATAAGATATTACGCCAAACAGTATCAGGTTCATCGATATACTTTTTGGCAAACAAACATCTGTTCTTCAGATGTATTTTTTTCAACAATGCTACTTTTCTAGGGCTTCGTGCTTTCAAATTGGCTTCAATCAGACGTTTTCTTATCGTCGATGTAGTAATTGGGAGGTCTAACTCGTTTCTTATCTGTAAAGACGTTATAAAGGGTTCCTTTTTAGCGATCCGTGTGATAGCATTATCCTGTCTTTTGCTAGTTTTCCTGCGCCTACCGCGACTTTCGACCTTCGGTGACCAGTTCTTAGCATTTGTTATCATTCCGTTGGAAATACCAAGCTGTTCTCTTATGAAAGCAAACGTTTTCCCTTCGCTGAGCAATTTTTTTATTACCTTACGCTGGTCGATAGAGCAATGCTTGCTTCTGCCCATTTTAAAAGAATTTTTCACCAAAATAATTCAATATTCTGCACAAAAAATGATCAACGACTACTCAACGACTATATTTGCAACAAAACTTTGGACTTTTTCTCTCATGTGCTAAATGTAAGTGGGACCAATATGATTTGTTCTTATTTTTTCGAACGGCAGATTTTCGACTTAGTTCAACATTATTGCCAGTACAAAAAAATTATATGATTTAGAACATAACTTTGAATATTTTTAAAAAGCTAAATATGCCTACTATAAAAATAACAGAAAGCCATATTGTCTAATCTTTCTCAAAAAGTTTTCTAAAACGATCTTTAGTTTCGCTTAGGATGTTCTTATTATTTCGAACACGTCTGTACATATGCATGTGTGTACATGCATATATGTATAGGTACGTATGAGTAGTTGTTGTTTTTGTTTTAATTAAATAAAGTGGTTTTAAATCAAGCGCACAAATTAATCAGGAAATTTGTTCGAATAACAAAACCAGCAATAAAAACAAAAACATGAAGAAAAAAACAGAGTGATAGACGGACAGACAGACAGATATAAAACTATTTGATAAAGTTAAACAAAAACAGAGAGAGAGAGAGAGAGAAAGCGAGAGAGAGAGGGAGTAAAAACATTTGTAATAACAAATAAAAACAAAACAAAACTATTTAAACAATTGTGAGAAAAAAAAAACAACGAATTTATTTTGATTTTAACCAAAAAAAAAAAAAGAGAGAAAAAGAGAACTAATTAGAGACTTAATTTGTTGTTTAAATAATGGTTAGAAAATTTGTTAAAAAAAATGAAGGAGAATTAAATACAAAATTCATAAAAGAAGTTCAGGAAGGAAGTCAATAAATTGTAATCTTCATAGTTTTCATGATTTGGCAAAAATTCCTTCCCCTTTTTTCTTTTATTTTATTGTTGTTGTTGTTATTATTATTCCAAAAGAAATGATAAACTTTTCATAACAAAAAAAGTCATGAAGTCACAAATCAAATTATTATTCCAGTCATGGCCCGGCTATTAATCATATCATCATAGATTAGGCAGCTACTCACAGTTAGTTTTTCTTATAATATTAAGAACAATTCTTTAAAAGGCCTTATAAAGACATTGTGAATCTACTTCTTATCTAGTAATAATTTTTTGATTTCTGTAGGTATTTACTGCACAATAGAATAACCGATTAATCGACTAAATCTATAAAAAAAAAGATTTTGAGGAATTACTACTTGCATACAAACTTTTTTTGGCTCTACATATTTTCTGGAACTCGTTTTCATGAGTATCTATATTCACTGTTTACTCGAATCACCGATAATTCAAAAAAATGTTGGCTGAATAATCGAATAATCGATTACTTTATACCGAATAATCGATTGCTTTATATCTGAACAATTAAATAAGTTGATATTATTAGTTTCCCTATTCACTGCTTACTCAAATCTCCGATAAATAAAAAATGTTGGCAGAATAATCGAATAATCGATTACTTTATGCCGAATAATACCGAATAATCGATTACAAAATGATATGGAAAACATTTTGAGCATCTACTTTTTCCCTTTTTTGATTTCTCTAAGAATTTATTGCTTAGTCGAATAACCGAATAATCGAATAAAATTTAAAAAAAGGGTTTGAGGAATTACTACTTGCATACAAACGTTTTCTGTCCTATTTCGTATTTTCTGAAACTCTTTTCTAATAGTTTCTATATTTACTATTTACTCGAATCACCTATAATTAAAAAATTTTGACGGAATAACCGAATAATCGATTACTTTATATCTCAACAATTAAATACAATGATATGGAAAATGCATTGAAGATCTACTACTTTTCATTTTGCTTTCTTCTTAAAAACAGAAAGTAAGAAACATATAATCGAGGAGCTTACATTACCCGGTCACTGTTAGAGTTGAATGCCATAATTTTTCTGAAAAATTTTTTCCAAACTGTAACGATTTTATTACAGTTTACGGGTGGATTATAAACTATGCTACAGAAGTCCTTTTTATAATGCTAGGCTACTTACTCTACCACATGCCGGCACTTGTCGCAGTCCGACGAAATATCCTGGCACTCTGGCACATTATTCTCAGTGGAAGTTTTTCTCTCCTGTTTAAGGACATCCAAAGATCGAAGAGCTATTCACATACAACCTCTAAATCTCAACTTAATAGGAGCCTTCACTCTAGAATTCTAAGCGGGGAGGATTTTCTGCTACGGTCATCTCTTCCGTGTATGTGAGAGGAATCTTTATACGGACGTTGCTGAATTTCAGGTTCCTAGTTCAGACATTAACCCTAAAATACGTCTCCACCGTCCACTGTAGCATATTTCACGACGAGGTGATGACCATTAACCGTGCTATGGAATTTATGCTGAGTATGACCAGTATTTCTATCGTCTCCGTCAACCAAGCGGTAGTCAGATCTTTTTTATTCTCAATTTCAAAATCTATGAGTCACGCTCATATGGGTTCCCTGTCCCAACTTCATTATGAGTAATTCCAAGAATAAGAATGCCTCTTATTTTTATTAACTTGTCCACCGTTTCGAGGTATTTACGGTCTGCTGCTAAATGCTGTGCTGAGGAAAAAACATGCTTCATTCTCAGACTTTTACTGACTTACTTAATTGGTCGTTACGACCCTTCAGCCCGGTTTACGATCTAGCTTCTCACACCACTTATGTTGTTTTGTGTGTTAATTTTATACATGCATGGTGGGACCTACAGTTTAAAGTCAACACCGAATCACAGATTTTTGAGAAACTTTTGGTTTATTTTCTCGAAGAGTTTTTGCCAGAAATCTGCTGAAAGGATGTCAGTTCTAGTACGTGCTATATATTATTGCCTTCTTGCTAAAATTCTTACCTAAATTCTGGAACGTTCTCGAAGAATTTTAGCGGCATTTTGGACTCTTGATAAAGATTTTGCACCACAACAGCAATACTCTGTTCGGTATGCGCTTTTCTATGAGTGGTTTTGAATTGAAAACGATCAACAACTGCTCCAGCTTTTATCTCACTAGCTGTCAGTTACACATACGAAATTAGTCATTACAACCCTTCAGTCACGATTACAACCTACCTCCTCACACCTCTTTTGTTCTGTATGTTAATTTTATACATGAGTTGCGGGAGCTAGAATTTAAAGTTTAAGAAACGTTTTCATGGCAATTAATCGTAGTGACGAATTATATTTCGTGTATGCTGTTAACCTACTTAAGAATTTATATTTCCATTATAATTATTATTATTATTTATGGCATATTTTAGGGCCTAATGATAAGTCTATTAATTTCATATAAAAGGGTCAGTCACATAATTTTTTTCTCTTTTTATTAAAAGCCTTTTAAATTTTATTAACCTCGTTTAAGAGATTTTATTAATACTTCATAAAATCCTTTCAATTTTCTCTACTTATTGTTATTAAGTTAACCTTAATCTCTTTTTAAACGCCAGCTGTAAATTATGCAACAGTTTTTCGTTATTTTTTTGCAACAATATAGGCTTTTAGGATCTCAGTCAAATGAAATTATTTAAGAAAGGAGCCTTAAAATGGCTTACACACTTTACTTTAACGAGAAACAATTTTTTCACGTTTCCTTCAGTGGGTAACTCTTTAGTTCTCTCTCTCTCTCTTTCTCTTTACTTTGGAGAAGAATATTTTTTATTATTATTGTGCTCTTTACGTGTCTAAATGTTCATAAACCGTAATACTTTGTCATTTAATATGTTGTAGTATTGGTTTCTGCTATTGCTGTACACATAAAAAAGTATAATTTCGAGAAATACAATATTCGTTATAGTACAACAACAACAATAACAACAACAACAATAATAAAAGTAAATATATTTTTATGTTCATGTCATTTTCTTTATCAGTTTTATGTTATCTGGTTATTTTTCATTCTTTTTTCTGTTTCTTTTGCTGTTTTTGTGTGTGTGTTGTTAGAGAGTAAGGTTAGGGGGTAGCAGAAGTAAAAAATGAGGACATTGATTACTTTTAACTGCTGCTGCTGCACCCAGTTTAATGTTGTCGTAGTTTTTTTTCATTTCATTTCAATTTTTTCTTGGTATTGCTTTCGTTTCTATATGTGTGTTAACAACTCTAAACTGCCATACAACTCCCACCCCTGGCATTTTGCTTTAATGTCTTTAACACGCTTCATATACAAGCAAGCCAGTGAGCAAACAAATATTCTTTATTTCTATCATTCAATACTCATACCCACTAAATGGCAAACACATACAAATGCTTTCTCTCATATCTCACTCACACACACCAATACTAAGGCACTTATAACTTTGGCATTGCCGTAGTCGTAGTTCCTTTGCCTAGCATAGCAGTTGATGATGACTTTCCTTTATTTTTTCTATTGAGGCGTAAGCAAATGTTAATGGTATTTAGAGGTTCGCGTGACTTATAACAGCGTATAGGAGCAGCAGCAGCAGCTAAAAAAGCAAAAAAAAAAATTAAAATGAAAATGAATTAAAAACCCTAGCAGTTAGAAAGAGATAACAACTGCTTTCCCTCTTCCTCTTCCTCCTTTTTTTTTTTGAACAAAAATTCATAAAAATGCCAACGTTATCGATTTTTATACCATTTTATTATTATATTTTCTTTCTTTTCAATTTTCCCCTTGCTTTCCCTTTCTAATGTTTGTACTCATTTTGTCATATTTAATGGCATACTTTAAGGAGTTTGTTGGCGTTTATATTTTATAGTAGAATCATTATTAGAAAAACAGCATTGAGAATTCTCAACATTTATTAATACCACCAAAAATAAACGTTTAATACCACATAAATGCACTTGTTCCTGGCCTTAATATTTTATTTCATCATAAAAATTTCTTTTTTTCATATTTTCTTTAACTGCCAAAGTATAGGTTGGCAAATAAAAATTTCATAAAAAATTTCGTGCACCAAACATTTTTAAAAAGCCAGATAATATTACGTTTTTTAAGTGTTATATTAAAGTAGCTCCTAAAAGTCCTCTATGTTTTACGAAAATTTCAAAAAAGTTAACTTAAAGCTACTTAGGCTTAGTTTTATAATCAAAATTCGGTTTCAATGTTGAAACACAAACTTAACTTTACTTCAATATACTTTTAGGCAAAAAATTATCTGTACTTTAAGGGTAAAACGCCTATGAATAGCCCATGGTTTTTAAAAAATGTTTACTAAACAATACATACATAATTATATTGATACTTAAGGCCAATAACTAGGCTTTTAAATTCCAAACATATAGAAAAATAAAACAGTATTAAAACTATTTATTTTCAATTTTTAAAACTCGTAGTCTAGTGGGTAGTGTGTTATACTATTATCGTGAGGATCGTGGGTTCGATTCCCACCAGAGACTCTGGTCTGTTACACTACACCGAGCATATGGTCGAAGTTACCCAGTTCGTATATAATTAAAATATAATTTGTAATTGTATTCTAATTAATAAACAAATAAATAAAATAAAAACTCGACCAATTGCCTACTTTAAGGCTTTCAAAGTAAGTTTTATATATTCTTAGTTTTCAAAAGCTCTCGATAAATTGCCTACTTTAAGACAAATGTAAAAGAAAACCAAATAAAAGTAAATTAAGAAGACAAACAGACAACAACAAAATACACACATCGTAGGGTACTTACTGTTACACAAAGAATATTATAATGTTACCCTCGGGAATATGAGGGAAGGGAACAATACTAAGATAAAAAATTCAATATCAACACATTAAGGAAGATCGCGAGGTTGTTAAAAGAGAAATAAGGCAGAATAAACTGAACGTTTAACGATATTGCCAGTTAGTTGTGAATAGGCAGTCACTGATGAGATGTTAGTCTAAAATTAATAGCAGAGAGTTATATTGAAAAGTAAACGTTAAGCGCAGTTGTTTCTCAAGAAAGAAAGTTTAATTGGTTGGTATAAAGGAAAGTGATTGAAATTGATAGCTCAGCACAATAAAAAAATATATCTTCTGCGACTTCGGTCAGCAGATTTCAAGCAAAAACCCTGAGGGTGTATAAAATTACAACGGAAAGTTTCTCAAATAAAATCTGTCATTCGGAGTCAGCTTTAAACTATAGGTCCCGCCGCTTATGTATACTCGTACAATTAACATACACAATATAAGTGGTGTGAGAAGCTAGGTCGTAAACCAGGCTGAAGGGTTGTAATGCCCATTTATGTATATATGAAGAAACAAATAACGATCGGAAGTAAATATTTTCGTAAACGCTTTGCAAAATTTTAATATTTCTGCAATTTCTCTAAGAAATTTAAATTCTCTAAGTTAAGGCATTTAAAATTTTATTGCCTAGTTTTAGGGTTAATTAAAAAGTCTTCTTAAATAACATTTAAGTTTCAAATTGCAGCCCATTTCATGGGAAAACTTGTTTGTTAAAAGAATTATTATTTACTTGTACCATTCTTTAACAAAGAAAAGTAAAAGGCGTAAAAACAAAACAATAATTTAAAGATTATGAATCACAAAAAAGTTTCTAAATAAACGCCTATTTTGCGGCTTTTAATATAGAAAATTTTGTAAGCAAATTTATAATCTACTTTGGAAAGTTTGCAAAAAGGTTTTATAAGAGAGTATTAACCATTCATTATTCGAAAAATTGTAGGATTTTTAAACTTTTAAAGAAAAAATAAATAAATAATTATTTCAAATGTTGCCTATTTTTAGGCTTTTTAAGAAATAATTTTTAAAATTTTAATTTAAATATTATAAATCATGTGTTTAAAAACGCAAAATGATAAATATGTTGTATAAATTGTTAAAACTCTTTAATGCGCCCAAAAGCAGGCAGTCAAATTTCATAAAATAAAAAATTTTAATATTTTTACCTTCAATAAAAATTATGATAACATTTTATAACACCATGAGTGTTATAACAAAATAGAATTTGGGTACATATACAAAAATCTAGAGTATGGCTCGCTGGGTAATAATTGTTAGTTCACTTTGCAAATACAGGATAATGTTGCACCTCTTTAGCCTCTACTGTGCTGTGCTCTATAAAGATCTTAAAATAAAAACCAAATTTAAATAATATTTAATATTGTTTTGTATTCTTTTCCTACGCCCTCTTTCCCTATACATAATTTGATTAACTTTACCCCTTAAAGTATGCTTTTAAATTTGATAATTTTGCTAATATATTAAATCCATTGATTTTATTCTTTTTATTTGTAATCTAATTCAACTTTTAACGTGTAAATTTAAATAAAATCTGCTTTTTAGTCTATTTGTAGGCAAAATTTAGTAAGCGTGACTATACTCAATATTCTTGTTTATCAAGATTTGTTTTAAATTAATTACAGCGTTAATTAAGTTAGTTTCTATGAGTCTCTATTACAATTTTATTTCAATAGTTATTGTTTTATTTTCAATGAAACTTTTTACTATACATTCAATTTTATTTTAATTTCCATTCGATTGCAATCCTTTTTTTATGCTTTAATTTTTTTTCGTTTTTTTTTTTTTGTCACTGATTTGTTGTGCTTTGTTCAGGCGAAAGTGTTATCAATTTATGTTTTACGAACACTAAAAGTATATTTTTTGTTGCAGATGAAAATAATAAATGTATAGAATATTAATAAATTAACCCCTTAAAGTAGGCAGTTGCAAATTTTAACGTTTTTTTAATAGGCAAAAGTTTTCTTGTGCTAAATGTTTTCAAAGTGTTTTCTGAAGCGTGTAAAAATGTGAATACTCCTTTTATAGATAATAACAGTGCCTGTTATCAGTTCAAAACAATAAAGGAAGCTATGAAGTTTGCAAACTATCAACCTTTAAATTGAAATATTGAACATGTTCAAACAAATAATTTTTAAAATTTTATTTAAGATTGTTTCCAATTTTTATAACCTTATTTAAAATTCTATTCTTTGCTTTAAGGTGTAAATTAGTCTACACCTAAAAGCAGTACGATTTTTCTTCACTAATAACAGTAACGCCTTAAAGCACTCTTTAATTATGAATTACTAAACACTTGAAATTTTAAAATTTGTCTGCCTCATTTTTTAAGCAACTTTATATCGCTCTAGTCTTTCCTAAGGCTCAATTGTGGATTCCATTCTCTGGTCTTCTTCGAATTCCGTAGAGTGTGCTGCCCTTTTCGATTTTTTATTTTTCGACTTGAGTTGTTTGATTTATACTTCGATTTTATTCCAAGTTTCACACCTCGAAAGGAGCATAGATTTTACAGTTGCATTATAAATGCTTTATTTAAAACGCTTAGCCAGCTATGGATGGCAATTTCTAAACGATTTTTAAACCGTTAAAGGTCTGACGAACCTTTTATATTCGATAGTCAATGTCGACGTGAAAGTCGTCATAGTCTGGTGTGTTGGCTTATTTACATGCGGCCTCGGTTCAAACCCCAGGACAGACACCTCCAACAGAACGAAATATGAAAAAAATATTTCTTCGGCGACTTCCTGTCAGCAGCCTTCTGGCAGAAACTCTGCTAGTAGATAGAAATTGCCATGAAAAGTTTCTCAAAAAAAATCTGTCGTTCGGAATCGACTTTAAACTTCAGCCCGCCACTCATATATAAAATTAACACACACAACATGAGGGAAACTAAGTCGTAATCCTAATTGAAGGGTTGTAATGATCAGTTATGTATGTAGGCATGTCAATGTCTAAGCTTTTGGATACGCCATAAGGACAGCAAAATTTTTTACATCCATTTTCTGGATGTTGTCTACGGTAAATAGATTCGTGATGTATTTATTTCCAGCTGATGTTTTCATTTTGGGTGTCTTAAAATAGGATATGAACCGTATATTTAATACATGATCGGGAAAGTTATGAGACAGAAGGTATATATCGCTTGCATGATCCAGTTTCGAGATCTTAAAGATCCCATTGAATATCTTTACCATTCTGCAGTACTGCTTTTAAGTAGGAATCCAACGGTATTTGTTCCAATCCTAATAGAATCCAATCCCTAGAATTTTTCCGCTTTCAATCGACAACTGAGAGATATTAGTTCTAGGAAGATGTTTTTACATGGTGGAGTTATCCATGCGACTTTGTTTGCGATTTGATATTTAGAAAGCTTTCTCAAAGTCATTGAAAACAGAAATAAGGGCGACCGTTATTCCCCAGATTGCTTAGCTATGATGCGAAGACTGTTTATGTCTGCGATATAACCCGAAAACCCCTAAAAGCTGACTTCAAAATTGAATTACAAAGAATGAATTACATCATAGTATTTGGGCCTTTCAAGGGTTAAAAATTTATTTATTTTCTTTTTTTTTTTTTTCTTTAATAGCCAAATAAAAATTCCATCAACTGCCACAATGTAAACATAGTTTTTGCCTTTAACCTCCTCACATCATAAAATCATATTTAATTTTTTTTTGTGTCTTGCTCTTCCTCTTCTTTTTTTCGTTATTTTTTGTTGAGTTATTTCGAGCAAAACGACCACAACAAAAAATCATTGAAATTTTTAAATAAACAAATAACAGATTAAATAAAAATAATTGAAAAATATACACTCGCTCACACATAAATGTATGTATGTGTGTGAGTGTATGTGTATATTAAAAAATAATAATAGATACCCATACACATAACACATACATACACTCACTCACTCACAAGTCATAGACTAGAATATTTGTACACAATCATACATATGTATGTATGTATATAGAGACGTTTGACAGATGACTGGAATAATGGCATTTAAATGTGTGGAAAGTCATTTATTTGTAACAAAAAAAAAACAAAAAAAAAATAAAAATATTAACGGAAAATAACCAACACGAAGAGAGTGAAAAAAATGGCTGTATACACACACACAAACACATTCACAGAAAATAAAATGAATATTCATACAGTTATGGACACCAACACTACGGCGCCATTTACAATTGCAAATGGGAATTTTATCACAGACCAACCATCACCCGCAGTTTAAAAGAGAGAGTGAGAGAGAGTGTTGGGACAAAGGCTAGTAAAAGAAAAATTATTTTTGTATGTGTTTATATTTTTTTAAATGGCATTACACTAGAGGGCAAAAGTATGTGATAGAAAATATTCCTTTAGAAAACCTTTATATTTCTTAGAATGCGAGTAGTGTCATAGCGAGTCATAGCTGGTATATAATAGCAGCTAGATCTGTACAATAATGGCAGAGAAAAATTATTTTCCTGTGCATATTGCTTTGCTTCTACACTCCTCATTCACTTACACAGACTAGGAATTTTGTAAAGATTTATCAGGGCATGTAGTCGCCTTAGTCTAATAGGTAGTATGTTGGCTTATTAGACGAGAAGCCATGGTTCAAACCCCAGGTCAGACATCACATTTAATTCGTCAGTGACTTCCTCTCGTCAGATTTCTTGCAAAAAATCTGTGAACAAAATAAAATTGCCATGAAAAGTTTCTCAAAAAAAAAAAATCTTTCGTTCGGTGTCGACTTTAATTTGTAGTTACCATCACTCAGGTATACAAATAACACACACAATATAAGTGGCTTGAGAAGCTAGGTCCTAATCCTGTTTAAAGGGTTGTAATGACTAATATGTATGTATCAGAGATAAGCAATGAGTATTCAAAAAGATGAGTAGAATCGAATCATACTCATAATTTCTAATACTTCTACGCATTCATACTTCTTTTAATATCATGGAAACCCCTACTCATATTCAAAGTTTGAAGTACTCATCATACTTATAATTAACAACACGCATAATGTTGTTGATTTCGATTCTCCTTTACTCAACATTTACAAGAATCACAAAATAAGTATGACTCGCGTACGAACACTACAATACTCAATAGAAGGTTGTGTGTTTGCTTTCCTTGTTGTCTTTAGCTTTTTATTTCTTCATTTTTTTGTAAATCCAACAACAACTAACACTGTAAATTTTAATGAATGATTCGAATCACTCGAATCATTTATGAGTATTATAAGTATTTTTCTAAAGTTATGAATCTAAATGAGTATGAAGCTTATGAATCAAATATATTTCGAATGGTATGAGTTTGATGTCAACGTTGTACTCATACTAACTATAACCTTTAGTTATAAATCAACGTTGTAGTGAGTACGAATGAATCAGACAGAGTCAGAGTTGATATTTCAATATTGTTAACTCACTTATATTCAAAATTTTATGAGTACTTATGAGAAGCTGATCTCTGGTTCCCACCACTTAGGTGTACAAATTAACACACACAATTTAAGTGGCGTGAGAAACTAGGTTCTAATTCTACCTAAAAGGGTTGTAATGACCAATTATATATATATGTATGTATGTATGTATATCAGGGTAAACCCTGAATATAGAATATAGAATAAACGTGTGCTCTCTCGCCAAAGTGTCCCATTATAATTGCCATAAAGTTTCTAAGATGGACTCTGATCATCTTATCAATTTTTAAGCTGATATGACTGGTCTTTCTACATATGGGTTCGTGCCATCTATCTTTACAAATGACAGACAGAAGTGAGACCATTTAATGGAATTTTCCATTTTTTCAACTTCTGTAAGTGCATCGATATCTATGTCAAGGAATCTATATAAGGGTAACCATCGCTAACCATCTCGCTATTTTATCCACAGACATTCGTCATTCTTGGACCGCCTCAGATATGGTGTAATGGCCGCTTTACAGTAGGTAAAGTGTTACTTTGATACTGGATTCGCACGGCAGCAGTCGTTATAGCCATTATTTCGACCTGAATAGTATCATAGTAATTGGATACTGCACACAATAATCTGAGAATCAGCCGGGTCGCGACATCCAGCTTTGTCGAGTGATCCGCATCTGTCAGTGCATACTTCATTGATGTTCTGGATCATAATAGTACAGGTCTGGTATTTTTTTGAATTGAAAAACTAGGATAGAAAAAGGGTTCAGGCATGGGATCGATCGATCTGTATATCCATACATACATAATACGTAATTGCCCATTACAACCCTTCAGTCAGGATTACGGTCTAGCTTCTCACAGCACTCATGTTGTGTGTGTTAATTTTATACATGAGTGGCGTCGGTACCTACATTTTAAAGTCGACTCCGAACGACAGATTTTTGAGAAACTTTTCATGGCAATTTCATTTACTACCAGAGTTTTTGCCAGAAATCTGCTGAGAGGAAGTCGCCGAAGAAATATTTTTTCATATTTCGTTTTTATATGTGACCTGGGGTTTGAACTGTGACCTTACGTCTAATAAGCCAACATACTACCTACTAGACTACGGCGACTTCAATCTGTATATCCAGAATAAGTTTATCCTAGATCTTGTCAGGATCATCAGCTTTAATTCCAAATGTAAGTTGAAAAGAGACTGAATCGGCTAAGAGCAGATTGACCAGCCTTTTCTGGAACCCAGGTCATGTAGAAATTGAATTCAATGCATAGGTCCATGAACTACCATCCACCTGCTCTAAATTCGATAGAAAGTGTTCTATAAATCAATCGCTTAAGCTGCATCATTTCTGAGGGTCATTGCGCTATGGGAAAACATACCTTCGAATAACTTCTGCAAAGACATCTGTGGCTTAAGGAGATTTTTCTCGGATATGGATATGCTAATGGAAGTACCATTTCTCTACACAACATCGGTCACTTGATTTATTAAACT
This sequence comes from Sarcophaga subvicina, assembly GCA_936449025.2. NCBI lineage: Eukaryota > Metazoa > Arthropoda > Insecta > Diptera > Sarcophagidae > Sarcophaga > Sarcophaga subvicina. The sequence continues at coordinate 93,817,025 of OW388084.2, read as the reverse complement.
TTCATTGGGATTTTCTACTTTATTCTAAGGGGGTCATGTATTAAGGCAAAGTGCTGGTGCTGGAGCACTTGTTAGTTAGCTTTTGGGTATCATGTGGCATTACTAGTGCTATCCTTTTGAAATATTTTTTAAAAAAAATTTTAATTCTATAATTTTAATTTAATTTCTATAATTTTAATCGCCACTGTTGTTATTTTTAATTTTAAAATGAAAACCAACATTCAAATTGCATTTCTCTACAGCGATGAATTTTTTCCCGGCATATTTTTTTACATTTTTATTCATTTAAATTTATTTTTTGTTTTTTAAAATATTTTTCTGTGTACGTGTGTGTGTGTGCATATTTATTTATTTATTTTTTAAAATTTTTTTTTGCAAACATATGTTAAGCCATGAATATTTGTAAAATAATTTCCATTCTATTCGAGTTCGAGTTTATTTTTCTTGTCGTTCTTTTGTTTCTTCAACACCAGTGTACTACCATTTCCCTTGGGTGTTTTCATATTGAAAATTATTTATGCCCATAGTGCATATAAAATTATATTTTTTTTCATTGTAATTTTACTTTTATTAATTAAAATATATTTGTCAAGTAAACAAAATGATTTTCATATTTATTGTCATTAAAATCGTAATTGTTTTATAAAGAGTTGCAAAAAAAAAACACAATGAAATAAAAATAAAAAGAAATTGACTTGAAATTAATTAAAATCCATAAAAAATAATTGATTAGTTAAAGGCCATTGAAAGATAATAAAAGGAAAATACCAAAAAAAAGGTGTCAAAAATGAATCAAAATGTTTACTCTAGGAGCACTTTAATGTTACATTTTACAATCAAAAATAGTACTTAACAGCATACTAACGTTTCGACCTTTTAAAAACGTCTAAAATATGACCGTGTAGATTGTAAATAAAATATAAAAATAAATTCGTGTTTCGTTCTAATTAAAATCTTTTATTATTCGCACAATTATGTGTGCGACTGTTTACAACTTGATGTAAACAAAACAACTGCTATGTTTGTTATTCCTTTATTTACACCTAGACATATTATTCGACATATCTTTGTAACGGAGATCTTCAAATCACGATTACTCTCTTCAATCACACCTCATCTTCACACAAGATTGGCTGAACTTCACTGACTCAATCGCCTGCTTTGTCTTGCCTTTTATGTGGCAAAGTAAATAGTCTGATAAATGTTCTTGAAGGCAAATGTTCATGACTTCGCCTTCTCGAAATCTCTATAAATGTAGACATTGTTGTAAACATCGTTGTTTACATAAGTTATTGTAGTGTTGTTTGTGTACTTTGTTTACATTTATTCTTGTAGTGTTGTTTGTGTATTTTTGTTTACTTGTTTACCATTTTTTGTACGCTGTTGTTTGTTGTTATATTAAGCAGTACGATAATTTGTAAACAGGTTTGTTTACTGCATTGTTTTGTTTTTGTAGCTTTTGTTTATAATTTCAATGTTAAGCGATGTATGAGCAAAACACCAGTATCTAGATTTTTCAGTTTCTTAACACTATTTTATTTAAGAAATATGGAATAAAGCTACCAACAATTTCAATCATTTTTTGTTACAAATTTTATTTATTTTTACATGAAATCTACACTTTTCATAGGACACATTACTTTTAAACTTCATTATGACAGTAAAAACTCGTAAAGTACCAGAATTAATACCGAAATATCTGTGAATGCGTGACAAACTGGGCTCTGTGGTATATTTATTAAGGGTTCTGGTATTAAGTTTTCTTATAGACTGTCTGATCACCGCAGTGTTTTACAGGCGGGAATGCTTGTTGGTTGATGGGATCTTCCATAAAAATCCCTTTGTTTACTCTAACAGCCAAGCTGCGTTGAAGTCCGTAATAAACATATTTTCTGTGTGTGCTTTTCTCCTCAGGGAAATTTCGGATATTTATCTAAATCTGATATGGATTCCAGCATACGGGGATATTGTTGTCAATAGCATTACTGGTGCAGGGCCAGTATATACATACATACGTAATTGGTCACTACAACCCTTCAGTCATGATTACAACCTACAAGGTTCTCTCATCATTTATGTTGTGTGTGTTAATTTTATACATGAGTGGCGGCATCTACAGTTTAAAGTCGACTCCGAACGACAGATTTTTGAGAAACTTTTCATGGAAATTTTTATTTTGACACTCACGGTTCTTGCCAGATATCTGCTGAGAGGCAGACGTCGAAGAAATATTTTTTTCATATTTTCGTTTTAATGTCAGACCTGGGATTTGAACCGTGGCCTTACGTCTAATAAACCGACACACTACCTACTAGACTACGGCGACTACAATAAGGTACTCCTTTCAAAAAGGTATGTCGTTAATAAGGTACTTTTTTCAAAGAGGCTCTTTTTAAAAATATGTAGTTCTTCCAAAAAGGTACTTCTTTCAAAAAGCTGTTTTTAAAAAGTACTTTTTACTTTTTTTCATAAAATTAACCCTTTGAACTTGTATGTCACACCGGAGGTGACAACGCTAATTCACTCTACAACTCGCATATTAGTCTGTAGACGATAAAACTAAATAACTGTAAAACACATTGCGGCATTCGAGATCTTACACTGTAATAATTTGTCAAGCTTTGTCAGTCGAGTGTTAATCGTGCACGGAATTTGTCCTCTTTGCCTAATTCAGTACACATGTACGTACCCTAATTTCCTGCTCAAAATGGATTTTAAAGACAGTCAGGATAATGACTGAATTTGAATTTACGAGTTCAAACGGTACAATATTCATCTGATAGTACCAGAGCCTGATAGGGATAATGACACTATATCATAATTAAGTTGGATTGATGTGAGTGAAGAAGAGGATCAGGTGCCAGCAGAAATTACATTTAGTGCTTGATGCAACAATATTGGGCTTCAATTTCAAGACAAAGAGTTTGAGCCAATTTCACTGATGAACTTACTGCAAATATTATAAAGCAAACCAACATTCGTTCAGCTAAAATTAAATACAAGTTGACAGATAACGAATTTGAAAATTAATCGAGAGCAAAGGGTTAATGTCTACGAACAAAAATTTTAACTTTTTTTTTTGTATTTTAAAAACTTAAGCCTCCTATTATAATGCTCATTAGGGTTTACCCTCTACAAACAACCATTTGCTGTTTCACTCATTCTACTTTTTTCCTTCTTACTACAAGGGTACATGCATACATGGCACTGCCATATCCATATTAATTATTTTATTAAACAAAAATTAAAACAAAAAACAAGAAAATGTGCTGTGCTATTAGCAAAAAAAAAGGCCAAATATTAAAATGGCACTGCAATCAGCCAACCAGCCCTCTGTTTTAACAAAAAAAAAAAAAAAAAACGAAAACAATTTTATCGCCTGTTTTTCATTTTTTTCATTTGTTGTTGTTGTTGTACTTTTATAACAATTTTTCAAAACAGTTTTTATTAACAATTGTTGCCAACTTTTGTAGTTTTTCATAATTATGGATACACTTTCATAAAATCCTATAAACATGCAACATTGCATGTATACAAGCGGGGGCCTTTTTTTCTCGCATGGCATTAAAGGGGTTGCAGGAGGAGGAGGCTTAAAACACATACCAAAAATTGGTCATAAAATGAAATTTTGGTATCATGAGCGCGTGTTTTTTAAGTTTTTTTCGTTTTTTCTTTTATTTTTCGATGGATAATTAAAAGAAAAATAACAAAAAAACCAATGAAAATAAAACAATAAAATTAAAGGCAATAATAATGGTACCAACCAACTCTTGTATTGAAAAGAAAGAAACGAAACAAAAAAACCTACAATTTAAACGCGTTCTTATTTTTTTCTGTTTTTTTTTTCTTTTGAATTTTTCAACACTATGGGGCGCCTAATGAATCATTGGCTATTAAAAAATGGGGGTAAACACACAGCTGGCGGAAATTGTTAAATAAATGCAAACATTTTGTGATTTTCAGTATGTTTTTTTTAGGTCAAATGAATTAGTGTGTAAAGGTCCCAAAAGGTAACAAAAAAAAAAAACAAGAAATAACTGGTTAAAGTAATTAAAATCAAAAAGTACTAAATAATGTACTGAGGTAAATAATAAATACTCTTTATTGCTGGTTTCATTAGCTTTAAAGTGATTATAAAAAACCACTGTTTTGTGTTCAAAATTATTACGAATTATATTTCTAACATTTTGTCCTCGTTTTAAAATATTTCATTTAAAAGGCACCTTTTTATGGCACAAAGTGCTTTTTTTGGAAGCATAAAATATAAGCATAAAACAGTTTAAAGATATCAGTATTCATATAAAATTCATTTATATGTATACATCAGGTACCATGTCTCTTTAAAAATAATAATTTCCTGAATTTGTTAAAATACTTTAAGCTAGAAACCTATGGTACTAAAAATAGTACCTTTCTCCTTGTTATTAATATTAAATAATTCCAATATATTTTTTTAAAACTTTTTTAAACAATAAGAAACTACACAACTTTAAAAATTATATACCATTTAAGATTTTTGGTGCCAAAAAAGTACCTTTATTAGTACCTTAGTATTTGCAAAAAGGTATTTAAAATAGTTTTATAGTTTTTTTTAATTAAAGTACTTCCTGCAGAAATTTACCTCTTTTGCTGTAATTGAAAGTGTTTTAATATCATAAAATGAGTCTTAAAAATAAAACGTACCTTTTTTATGGTCTTTGGCAACAAAGAAAAGTACTTTTTTATTATAACAAAATTAAAACATTACTCTAACTGCTTAAATCTTAAACTATCTTGACGAAAAAAAAATATTGTATATACCTTTTGGTACCAAAAAAAGTACTCTTTTTTGATCCCTATTGAAGCATTTCTTTTTAAGGTCCTACAGGTTTCCTTGTAGAATTTTTAAATTTTATTTGCACGTATTTATGTTATATCAGACCTTTGTGTAATAAAATAAATATATAAACAATACATTTTAAAGGCCTTTGGTACTAAAAAAGGTACTTTATATTTTTCTTAAATAAAAAACATTGCTGGTATTAGAATTTAAAAAAATATGGTTTAAAATAAAAAATAAAGACTTCCTTTTTAAGGCTTTTGGTATTAAATAGTACGTTTTTAAGCCCTTTAGTACTAAAAAAGGTACTTCTTATTTTTTTCTGAAATAAAAACATTGCTTGTGTTAGAAGTTAAAAAAAAAATTAACAAAAATACAGAAAATGCAGAGTACCTTTTTTAGGGACATTGGTAGCAAAAGAAGTACTTTTTATCACCCCCAAATTAAAACATTTGTTTAACTGCTTAAATCTTAAACTAATTGGACGAAAAAAAAAGAACATTTTAAATACCTTTGGTACCAAAAAAGTACTCTTTTTATTAATCCCTATTGGAATACATTTTTAAGGCCTTTGGTACTAAACACGGTACTTTTTATATTTCTTAAATTAAAAAACATTGCTGGTGTTAGAATTGAAAAAAGTGGTTGGAAACAAAAAAAAAGAAAAAAAACAAAAAAAAAGTACCATTTTTTAATCCCTAATGGAATACATTTTTAAGGCCTTTTGTACCAAAAACGGTACTTTTTATTTTTCTTAAATAAAAAACATTGCTGGTATTAGAATTTAAAAAATGGTTTGAAGCAAAAAATACAGAAAGTAAAGAGTACCTTTTTTAAAGGCCTTTGGTATTAAATGAAACGTTTTTTTTAACAAAAAATACGGAAAATAAAGAGTACATTTTCAACGGCCTTTAGTAGCAAAAGAAGTACTTCTTTATTTTATTTTTCTTGGAATTTAAAAAGAATTTTTTGAATAAAAAAAAAGAATACATGGATATGGCTTTTAAGGCCTTTGTTGGTCAAAAAAGTACTTGTATTACTTGCTTTAAATTAAAGAAATTTGAAATTAAAGGCAAACAGTATCTTTTAGAGCTTTTTTTTGTAAAAAAAAAAATATTTTCTCCAAATTAATGTTACATTCTGCCTTTAAAGCGCGGAATATTAATAAAAACATACCCGTTAAAGATGTTCAATTGCAAAAAAGTACCTTTTTTATAATTTTTTTAAATTAAATCCTAAATTTCATATTCTCTGGCGTTGAAAATTTAGTTGTTGTTTAAAGCTTTAGCTTGAATTTAAGAGACCAAGGCACGTATGTATGACTGAAAGACTTTGTCCCCTTCTCGCCATTCTTCTTCTGCTTGAAGCAATTACTTTAATATGGTGTTACATTTATTATATCGTTCTTCTTCGTTTTTTCCCCGTCTTCTCCGTCTTCCTTTTCTACAACTTTGTGTGTCTTCATGCCATGTTCCCTTGTCGTTGCCATATAAAAGAGAGAACAGAGGACAACAAAAACAACAAGAAAGAAAAGAAAAAAATATTTTATAAATATTTATTTCGTTTCGTTATGGCTTTTGTTTTATTCCTCCATTTATTCTACCCAATGGTTTTATATTTCGCAAATAATACAAACGAAATAAATAACTTTCAAGTCAGATTATCCGCAATGTCATGAAAATAAATAAAGAGAAAATAAGTAGAGTCAGAGTACAAAAAAAGAGAAACGAAACGAAACGAATGAAACCAAACCAAAAAAAAAAAACAGAAGAGAAAAATAAATAAAACGAACTGTCATGTAATACAAATGCATGCTCACACAAACACACGCACACATGTGTATTTAGTATAGGGCACAATACCTAAAAGTATGCAAGAGTTGTGGTAAAGCTCTTCCAATAGCAATTAAAAGGTTTTCACTGTTATATTATGTTATGGTGGACACTTATTAATAAAGTTTCAACTTTACTTATGCTTTTCAAATAAAGACATCTTCATTGAATCGCATGATAATGTCCATGACATGCATACATGCATGGATTATTTATATAAGTTTGTTAAGCCTTAAAATATGCTTTAAGAAAAATGCTTGTATATATTTAAAGCAGTCAGAAAGAAAAATGTCTTTTCATTTCTTTAACAATCGTAAGGCTGTCATTTGCTGTCATTTTTTAATTACCTCTTATGTTGCTAGTTTGCAGATTAAAGAGACCCTAACTATGTGCTCCCAAACCAAGACCATTTTCATTATAACTTGGGAAATACCAACTGAGCATTGCAACAGTAGCAGATTGAATAGGTTTCATTATAACTGTGGCTCTGGAGACGATGATGGGTCGGATATGCCTAAGGTCAACTACAACCCTATGTGGGAAAACATTTTTAATTTCTCTCTTTAAGACCATTAAACAGAATTGGTTGCAGTGTCAGAGCCCTTTAGTCAGATTGGAAAGCTTAGTATCTGTAGACGTTGGTATGATGTATGGGAACCACCTTGTGATTTATGTCAACTCCTGGTATTTAATTGAACTCAATCCGTCTTTAGTCTCATAATTATAGTAGGCAAGTAGGTTGGATTGATAGCTTTGATGCCAACGCTCTCTTGAGTACTCATAGCTGCCCGAAGATGCCACAAGTAAGCACCGTCCCTGTACTAACCTAATTCCAACAAATTCAATGAAGAAGTTGGTTAGCGCAAGGGCTGCATACTAAAACACGCCTTCCCTGAAAGTTTAGTAAATGAAGCTGTCTTTGATATTACTGGATGTTAACTCTGTTAAGCTAATAAGGAATGAAAGGAGCTAAATAACCTAAATCTGCACCTCGCGAGAGTTGGGCATTGCCAACTAAAGTGAATAACAATTTCCTCCTCTTTAGCAGATCTACAACCTTTTTTTTTTGTCCACAATATTGTAGATCCTGAAGCCATTTCTTAAATATATTTTGTTGGGGCAAATTCTCTTCCTACATTTGTAGGGATTCATACAGCATCAGCTGATCCTATAAGCACTTAACGCGAATGGACAACAAACAATACGAATACGAGCGCCTGTTTCTGAAGGTCAGCTTTCAACTTCAGTTCAAACCTGTAAGTCAATGGAATTATCCTCAGTATCCAGGTGGAGTTTTGTTTTTATTTAATGCCCTGAGAACCACTCAGTGAGCGGGTGAAATCTTTCGTTTGAAGTCAACATTAGGTCCCAGCACGCATGGCTAAAATTTACACACGGACAACACAATGGTGTGAGAAGCTAGGTCGGCAATTTGATGGTTGTAATGACTAATTACGTAAGTAAGCATTCTCCTGCATTGTGGACAACAAAGACCAGCATCAATAGCTTGACCAGGTAATAGCAGCTCATAATGAACGATTCCATCCCAATCTCCCAAACACACTGCAATACCTTTCTCGGTGTCAGACTCGGCTTTGTCAATATCTGCGCAATTCGCATTTTATTGCCGAACCCACCGTACCAGGTCGAATTTCTCCAACTAAACAAAATGTAAAGAACATATTTCTTCGGTGATTGGCTCTCAGCAGATTTCTGGCAAAAACTCTGCGAGAGCAAATAAAAAATTTGGCATGAAAAGTTTCTCAAAAATCTATCGTTGGGAGTCGCCTTTAAACTGTAGGTCCCCGGCACATAAAGTATAAAATTAACACACAAAACATACATATGTGTTATATTGTGTAACGAAATCCTGACTGAAGGGTTGTAATGACCAATTAAGTATGTATGTCGTATAAATGCCATTAAAAATGTGCTTAAAATTCAACCTTGAAGTATACTTCATAAAAATTATTTTAAAATGCCTTAACATAGGCTTTAAAAAATTTAAGCAATTAATTAATAAAGAAACTTATGGAATAGTTTTGTATGCGTTTCCTTAAAAACCGTTCTCAGACAAATTTCTTTTTTTGTTGTTGTTTTAATAAAATTACTTGGGTTGTAGTAGGGGTGCTTTGTTTCAAAACTAAAAATGGGGTTCAACAGAAAAAAAATTGCAAAAGAAATATAATGCAATAAATTAAAGGAAAACAAATAAAGCGTAAGACAAAAATGAAATAAAATATTTCAAAATAAACAAGAAAGAAAGAAAAACTACTTTTCAACTGACTGACATCAGTTGAATAATAATGCCAGCGAACTTAAGAAAACTTTTTTTCTTTCGTTGGTTTCGTTTTTTTTTCTTAGCTTAGCTTGACTGTGCAATGCCAACGTTTACAAATAACAAAACGGGTGTTATTCTTTTCATTCTACAACAAAACACGAACAAGAAAATGTAAAAAGAAGAAAAGTCAGAGCTGGGAACTTACTAGAGCTCTGTTGCATGTTTGAAAATTTATTTACCCCTCAAGTAATGCAAAAAATAATCCCAAATAAAATCGAATAAAAAAAGTGAAAAACTGAACGTAATCATTGTAATTTTAAAAGGATAATCTTGCAACTTTTTTGCCATTTTTTTTATTTAATTTTTTCAAAAAAAAAAAAATACACTACGTTCCAGCATTTTTTTTGTTATTTTCAGTCTGCTGTCAGTATTTTTCTGCTTCCAGTCTGTTGTGCTTTACACTTTTGCGAATTCAAATTCAAATTCTATACAAATTTTCACATGATTTTCATTTTCATTTTCTTTGGTTGTCTTTCATTTGTTCATTTTTCAATGCAAAATAGCAAAAATGTAATGAAAGTATAGAAACGAAAAAAAAGCAAAAAAAAAAGTATACAGAACGAGTACGTAATACGTAATACAACTGAAATAAATTTTCCATTTTTTCCATTTTTTTTGGTTCGGTTTGGCTTGGCGTATCTGTATAGATTGCAAAACAGTCATACAGATTACAATTGAACGACATGGCAAATGTTTAGTGGCGTATAAACGACACACACAATTGTATTACATAGCATAACAGAAGATATTTTTTTCACGCATACACCCACACACACATTTATATACATGGGCATGGACATAGATATATGACTAGAGTCTCTAGGAAATCCAGTTCAAAGAAGTTTTACAAAGTCCTCCTTTTGCATACATATATACATAATTGGTCAGTAGAACCCTTCAGTTAGGATTACGACCTAATTTCTCACACCACTTATGTTGTGTATGTTAATTTTAACCATATAAGTGGCGGGACATAAAGCTTAAAGTTGACTCCGAACGACAGATATTTGAGAAACTTTTCATGGTAAATTTATTTCCTCTCAGAGTTTTGCTAGAAATATGCTGAGAGAAAGTCGCCGATAAATATTTTATCATATTTTCGTTTTGATGTCTGACCTGGGGTTTGGAGCAAGCCCTTATGTCTAATAAGTCAACACACTACCTACTGGACAATGGCGACTAGTATCCTAGTATCCTAGCAAAAAATTCTTTCAATAAAAATTTTTAAGGCTTTGTTGCCTAAGTGAGTTTGGCACGCTGGATAGAAGTCGTATCAACCAAGAACTCAAACTTGATCGAAAAGACAACTCGATTAGGTATGCTTACAGGTCATTGCGTTATTGTAAGACACGTGAGAAACTACAGCTCTCATCACGACCAGGCTGTTGGTCTGCTGAAGAGGAGCGATCACTGTGGCCATGCTTACAGTTCATTGCGATATGTTAAGACACGCAAAAAATACTTCAGCTCCCATCACGACCAGGCTGTTGGTCTGCTGAAGAGGAGGAGTAGGAGGAAACTTTTATCCACTGTTAATTCCAGGAAGAGAATTTGCCCCAACAATATAGAAATAGCTCTAGAACCTACAAAATTTTCGACAATAAAACTTTTCCGAAAGACATATTTTGCCAAGGTTGTAGGTCTGCTAGAGAGGAGGAAACTTTTATCCACTTTCTTTAGCAATGTCCATCTCTTGTGAGGTGCAGATTTAGATTATTTGGCTTTCCATTCCTTGTTAGCTTAACAGAGTTATCATCCATGGATATCAAGAATATTACTTCGTTTATTAAACTTTAAGGCTGGTTTCAACCAATAGGGGTAGTCCTACTGTAGTGTGCAGCCTTAGCAGTACTTCAGCTTACTTACTTACTTAATTGGCCATTAACAACCCGTTTAACAGATTTCGGCCTGCTTTCCAAGCACCTCTGCTTCTTGCGCGCCTACGCCAGTTGGTCACATCAATCAATGACAGGGCTTCCTCGATTTAGTCCTTCCAACGCAAACAAAATGATCCCCTCCGCCGACTTCTGCAAATCCCCGCAACAAATACCCGTCTTGCCGGAGCATCCTCCTCCATTCGAACGACATGGCCGAGCCAGCGCAGCCGCTAAATGTTACTACGCTGCACAACGTCTATTTCGTTGAGGAGCTCATACAGCTCACTGTTGGATCGGATGCGGAAATCATTACCAACTCGCACTGGACCGAAGATCTTACGTGGGATTTTTCTCTCGAATACTCTCATTAGTGCTTAAAAGCACAGGGAGAATGAGCGTCGTGTAGAGCATTAGCAGTAATAATAAATTCTCCTCTAAATAATCCATTAAGAAAATTTTCTGTAAACTCAATAACGAACATCAAGATGGAAATATCAGACAACGCCACCCCTCGGTCGTATTAGTGTACCTCACCCTACTACATTACTGGCCATGATTACGCCTTACAGATAAGACTACGGTCTAAAGCCTGGGATACAGTGAGTAGTGTTCCTCACCACACAATACTAGCCTTTACCACCCCCTCATATATAGGATTACAGCCTAGCTAGTCATATCAACCAAAGGTGCGGGTTGATTTTATATCACGAGTGGTGAGATCTGCATTTTCAAAGCTTTTAACAGAAGACAGAAATAATTCAGCTTTTTTTAAGATGTTAGAGGAGAGTTTTGAATTCATCCACTCCACAATATGGGTAGTGTAAGGAACTAGAAGATAATTCTGATTAAAGGCTTATATTGACCAATTGTGTGGCTAGGTATTGAAAGAAGAAGCTGTTTTCAGTCCACAAAATTAAGGAAGTGTTAAGTAGCTTATGGGGTTAGTATTTTCACTCATTGACATAGTTATGCGAACAGTTAAAAGTAAGGTTAGCATGTGATTCTGCTTAAGTATCCAAGACACGAACCTTATTTAAAGCTTTTCTTATACTGGGGGAACTGCTTGTACTTTTTTAGAGATGGGATTGTTTTGTGACTTAATGCTTGAACTCTGTTCTCAAAAAGTCAGCTTGCAAAAGTGTTTAACTCTGTTGTTAGATTAAACTTTATATGCTGACTTTAGTTGATGGGTCTAGCTTAAAAAAAAAAAAAAAAAAAAAAAAAAAAAAAAAAAAAAACATTTTCTGGTTTGCGTGGCAATGTATCTACGGTATCATGATTAGAGTATATGTACTAGAGATATAAACATTATTTTTACACTCTACTGTAATGCTCTTAAAGTAAGCCAGGCTTGAGCAAAGGTTTTGGGAATATTTTCAATTTTTTCAAATTTTATTATTATTTCGGTATTTAATTTCCAATTGGGACGAAATTAAAATAAAAAAATTTGCATGTAACAGTATTAAATTAGAAAAAAAAAATTATAAAAAATCTGCATACACATTGGTCCAATCAAAAAATATTAAAGGAATGTGCCACATGGGTGGCCAGCTCAAATAAAAAACCTTTTAAAAAAATTTTTCGAACAAACTTTTAATGTGGCCCTTCAGGTTTACAAAAAAATATGTTAACTTACTATCATACTTATTGAATTCTTCATTACAATCCTTCAGTCAGAATTACGATCTAGGTTCTCACTCCATCCATGTTGTGTGTGTTAATTTTATCCATGAGTGCTGGGATCTACTTCGAACGACAGATTTTTTGAAAGACTTTTCAAGAGTGTTGCTGAGAAGAACTTGCCTTAAGAAATATTTATTTTTATTTTTAATTTTGTTCGACATATCTAAGCTGGTGTTTGAACTACGGCCTCACTACCTACTAGACTACGGCAAACCTACTAAACTATTGCGTCAACAATTGGAGCACCCCACAAACTTTAACTTTGAGAAATAAGTAACTACACACAAATCTAAAGTCCACATTATAGTGCTGACCTGAAACTAAGTGATTAAATCCTGTTCCCAAACCTAATTATCACCAGGATTTTTAAATTTCCTCTGATTTCTTATATGCCATGAATGGTGGTACATGAGATTTTTTAAACTAAATTTTCTCTGCAATTTTATTAAGAATTTATGCCATAAGACTGCTCGAGAGAAAGCAGCCACAATAAATATTTTTTTTTTCGTTTTGTTCGACATGTCTGAACTGGGATTTGAACCACGGCCTCACGTCTAATTAGTCAGCACGCTACCTACTAGACTACGCTGGGCAGATAAATTGTTTTTTTATTATTATACGTAGACAATAAGGTAGAAGTGAGCGTTAAGCTAAGTGGAGGATCATCCTACTGGTAACTTTTAAAGTTAAGTTTATGTTTGAACTTGCCATAATGAAAATAATACATATATAATATGGCGACTTCAAATATAAACAAAATGAGCATATACAACAAAAAAAACGAAGCCCGTCGTTGCCACTGTGTTTAAAAAAACTTGTTTAATTAAGCAGTGTTATCGATATCGCTCCGGCACTGCCATATTTTTGAAAAAGTTAATTTTATTTTATCATTAGGTTCTAAGAACGAAAAAAAGTTGAAGGTGACGTTAAAGTTCACTTTAGCTAAAGTTAAAAGTGACTTAAAAGTTCACTTTAGCTAAATTTAAAAGTGACTTTAAAGTTCACTTTAGCTAAAGTTACCTTTAACTAAACCCAACTTTAGCGGGAAGTTGTAACAATGGCCCTAAGTCTAACAATGTATTTGCAATGCATTTACACAAGCTTTTATAAGGACTGCTTTAAATAACAATTCCAGCTTGCCGTCTGGCCACCCTGCCTAGTAGTGTCCCTTCTTAGCTATTGTCCTTAACTTGAAGGTTTCCTTTCAATATTTTTTTTCCGTTCTCTATTCTTGTTTATTACACAGAGAACGTAAGTGGAGTGGAGTAGGAGGAAGGAAGAAAGGAATTGCATGACAAAATTGGTGTTTATTTTTCATTTCTTTTTCTCTTTCTTATGCTCCTTTAAGGAAACGTAATGGCAACTTGTAAAGGCAAGAAGAATAAGAAGAAGGACTTGTACATGAAATATATTTTTCTTGTAGTTTTTTTTTTATACATTTTCTTGCATTTTAACTTATTGCTGATAAGTTAAGTGTTAAATGTTGAAAAATGTTTTATTTGATCTGTTTGGAATTTAAATATAAAATACTGCAGGACGTCTTTTTTTTTCTTTTTCCTTTCACACTGCCAAGGCGTTATCATTTTCTCTGTATTTTTTTCTGTATTTTTGTTACTGCCATGGCATACAACTAAATGCTAATCTTTTGAACACTCAATGCGTATGAATTGCATTTTTCTCTACGTACTCGTATATATAAATTGTAGTTTTTTAATGCCCTCCCCCGAAATGAAAAAATAACAAGAAAACTGTATACCCCAGGGGTCGAAAATGTAACAGAACAGATTGCAATATGCGATCCTTAAAACTTAAGGCGATTTGTTAGGAGGATTTCCAATGAAAAAAAAAAAAATAAAAAAATCAAATGAAGTGCAAGTAATCGTTTTTTTTCTTACATTATAAATACGAAGATAATGCTTTTAAAGTCAAGGAAAAAGCGGCTGTTCATATGGCAGATAAATATTTAAATTAAAAAATTTAAGATTTTCCTGGCTTAGCAATGAAAAAAATTCGAAATAATCTCCAACAAGAACTTTCATAAGAAGCATTTTTCATATCCCTAGACCAGCGACACCAAATTTAGTCACAAAAAAGGAGCACCAACTACTTAAGTGGCACCCTTCAGTCAAAGGCATTCAAAGCAGCAGTTGGAAACGTACAGACATTCCTTAAGGGATCATCCTTCTTGCTCTATTTTTAGGGTATTTGTCATTGCTATCAAACTGACACAATTTAGTCACCGTACGGTAGCATGCTTTGAAAAATATAAGTACTCACATGAAATTCAAATCGATTGCCACTAAGGGAACTAGGCGGTTTCATCCGCAGCTCCACCAATAACGGATCATGATAAGTGGGCTTACCTCACACCCAATGAACTTGCCTGTGAACAGTAAGCTAACCGCTAGCCTGGCCTAACCATATCCATATTTTAAAAATGGCCAGACGTAAATGGCCCAACGCCTTTAGGATTTTATGAAAATCAATTTTGTGTGGCTTTAGCAACACAATTAGAATTGAAACTGAAAATATCAAGCTGAAGTAATTCCATATCACATCTGATGTATACTGTTCTCAGACGCGAATTCTGGTGGTAATTACGGCACGAATGGAATTTAACCCTTTAGTTCTAGGTCAACGCTATAATGTGGACTTCAGATTCCTGAGTGGTTACTTATTTGAAGGGCTCGTAATCTAGTAGGTAATGTGTTGGCTCATTAGTCGTAAGGCCACGATTCAAACCCCATGCCATACAAATCGAACGAAACGAAACGTGAAAAAATATTTCTGCGGCGACTTCCCCTCAGCAGTATTCTGGCAAAAACTCTGAGTGTACAATAAAATTGCCATGAAAAGTTTTTCTGAAATCTGTCTTTCGGAATCAATTTTCAACTGTATGTCTCCCGCCACTCATATATAAAATTAACACACACAACATAAGTGATGTGAGAAGCTAGGTCGTCATCCTGACTGAAGGGTTGTAAGGACCAATTATGGATGTAAGTGATGATATAGCCACCATTTTATTACACGTGATCTAACTGTGATTTAAATGAGGAGAAAAGGATAACGATTCTATCTTCAATGTCAGATTAGTGTCTGCCTTAGTAACTCTGACGCAATGGCTGATGTGGTCTACCGAGTGAACTTGCTTGTGAATGTCACGCTGCCCGATAACTAAACTTAACTTAACCTAGCTACTCTATCAGATCTATCTATCCTACCTTAAATATTTCTTTTTAGCCTTGCTAATTACAGAAGCCTGATGAAGGATATAAAATATCGAAATGTTTGACAAAATTTGGTGTGGAAAGAATGGAAATCCTGCCTATTTTTTCAGATAAATTTGTATCATAAACTTTTCGTAAAGGAACCCCTAAGGTTCCATATGAATATGGCAGTCACTGAATCGAGTTTTTCGTTCCAAAATTACTCGCATACAAGGTGATTCGTTTGATTACTATGTCTTGATCTTGATGCTAGGATAACAACACAAAGCATTAGCTTTCTATTTGTTCTCCTTACATCCGTAGACTTTCCGCAAACATCTCAGAGTGTCTTCACGTTACTGTATGTCCACCATTTAACATGGAATTAACTGTGGTCGCCGTAGTCTAGTAGGTAGTGTGTTGGCTTATTAGACGTAAAGCCAGGGCTCGAGCCCCATGCCAGACATCAAAACAAAATACAAAATGTATTTCTTCGGCGATTTCCTCTCAGCAGATTTCTGGCAAAAACTCTGAGAGTAAATAAAATTGCCATGAAAAGTTTCTTAAAAAATCTGTCGTTCGGAGTCGACTTTAAGCTGTAGGTCCCCCCACTCATGTATAAAAATTAACACACACAATATAAGTCGTGTAAGAAACTAGGTCGTAATCCTGACTGAAGGGTTGTAATGACCAATTATGTATGTATGTAACTGTCAAGGGAGATCACCTGTAAGCTTTCTTCTTACCTCCAACAAATTGTTCCGAATTAAGGTCTCAAGCTATTTAATAAATTAAAAAGATATCTGAGAGCATAATTCCTTAGAATTTTTCTATTTCCCTCAGCTAATGCCAGGAATTGAAGGAATTTGCTTGAAACATTAAAGTACACCAAACACATCGTCAGGGCAACGTGATGGACTACAATCCTGCTGTGAAGCTTTGAACGCGGTGGCTGTGGTTTAAATCCAAATCGTCTGGTGAGCCCAAGCTCGGTGTGACTTTACACTCTTAACTATTGTCAAAAAGGAGTGTAGATAGTCTCCGGCCCCTAACCACAAGGGAAGTCAAGTCCAAATGCTTGGCTTCAAATTCTTACTCACGTATGGTGATGCAATCAATGATATGCATATGCATAGGGACGCCGGTAGACGCATTGTTTCAACTCGTGCTTTAAGCACCGTGGGGTATGCCGTCGTGGACTAATGTGTAGCTTTGAAGTTAAACACCCTAAAAAAGATTGGAAATGAAATGAAATAATTCCGTGAATTACTATTTATTGTTGGAAATTTTTATTGGAATAATGTATTTAAAATAACGAGTAACAGTTTAGAAACAAAAAGAGAAAATTCCTTTAAATGTGGCAATAATTTTACACACACATACACTCAAAAGAAAAAATGTATTCCGAGGCAGGATCAACCAAAAAAAAAGAAAAAAATGAATAAAAATATTTGTCCATGTAGTGTATTGGTGTGGTAGAGTAGTGTTAGTGTTAGTATTTCGCTTACTAATGTAATTTATTAAGTGATAATTTATGTGCTTAACGCTCAAAGGATAACTTTTTCAACGCACTGTTTATACACTTACATACCAGTAGTAGTAGTGAACTGAAATTCCCTAAAAAAAGAAATAAATGAAATGAAATAAAACAAAACAAAATAAAGCAAGAAGTACAACAAAACAAAGCTTTTTCTTTAAAAAAAATTGCTGAATAAAACATTGAATGTGTGAAATGGGTAATGGCAACGCGTGAAATGAACAACCACGACAATATTTAGAGCTTAAAGGATAGGCAAACAACGACTTTGAAATGAGCACCAAAAAAAATAAAAAACTTTGCCACCAGTTTTCACTACCACAATCAATTCATTGACCTTCCCAAAAAAAAAAAAAAAAAAAAACTTCTTGAACTTCTTCTTTAGATGTCGAAAAATTTTAATTCCGAACTGTGCCTCCTAATCAGCAGGCAAACTGGGGTGTCTAAACAAAGCTTCGAACAATAGAATAAGGTTTGAGTCCGTACTTATCCCATTTGGCGTCTACTTAATAACTCTGCTAAGATATCTAGAACATCATAATCGTCCTGGCGACAGGGTAAGCACAATTTTAATCCAGACACTCTCAACTATTTATGATCGCTTTAACGTTGCTTTCATGCAAACAGCACAGTGGGTAACAGACTCCTGTTGTCAATACGGGGTTAAGGAAAAAAAGATAAAACCTGGAAAATGAATAAAATTGCCATGAACAGTTCTCTAAAATCTTTCGTTCGGAATCGATTATAGACTGTACGCTCCGTCTAAAATTAGCACACACAACATAAGTGGTGTGAGAAGCTAGGTAGTAATCCTGACTGAATTTTTATTCGAACAGCACAGTGGGTAACAGACTCCTGTTGTCAATATGGGGTTACGGAAAAGAGGCACAAATCCGTAAAGTAAATAAAATTGCCATGAAAAAGTTCCCTTAAATCTGTTGTTCGGAATCGACTATAAACAGTAGGTTCTGCCGCCACTTATGTATAAAATTAACACACACAACTTAAGTGGTGTGAGAAGCTAAGTCATAATCCTGACTGAAGGGTTGTAATGTTAAAAACATTTAAAATATATTGCGCGTAGATTGCAAATAAAATAAAAATAAATTTCTGTTT
Source organism: Sarcophaga subvicina (assembly GCA_936449025.2). Lineage (NCBI taxonomy): Eukaryota > Metazoa > Arthropoda > Insecta > Diptera > Sarcophagidae > Sarcophaga > Sarcophaga subvicina. The sequence goes on along the minus strand of OW388084.2, from coordinate 93,798,611 downwards.
AGTTTTAATTAAAATTCTTTATGATTCGTACAATTCTGTGTGCCACTGTTCACTACTTGATGTAAACAACAACAATTGCTTTTGTTTGTTATTCCTCTGTTTATGCCCTTTACATAAACAATAACAATCACTAAGCAATCATACGACAGATCTTTGTAACGGAGATCTTCAAACCACGACTATTGTCTTCAAACGCATCTCGTCTGTAACACACGACCAACTGAACTTCACTAACTCAGTTGCCTGCTTTGCCTTGCCTTTTATATGGCAAAGTAAACAGTCTGATGAATATTCTTGAAGGCAAATATTTGTGGCTTCGCCTTCTCGAAATCCCTAGAAATGTAAGCATCATTGGTTACATCAGTGATGGCCTTATAATTAGAAACGACTTAGCAACATGTATGTTTGTTAATTAGTTTTACAGTTTTCACTGTATACCTGGGATCAAAGGCTTTGTTTTGGGCGTCTTACATACGTTTTTCCTTCAGATTGGGACAAATTAAACATAGATTCGTCACTCCAGAGAACTCTGTTTCAGAAACATCGTTTCTAATTATAAGGCCACCACTGTATGTATGTATACATTTCTCCTAAAGCCAATTGAGTGGAGAATGGTGAAAAAAATGAGAAAAAAGTTAAATGTTATGAAATTTCGTCTTACTGTGGCTAGAGTCGGCCACTAGCACATTAAGGGGAAGATAAGCTCTTACATCTCCTTAGGCCCATTGGTATTTGGGTGAATAACAAATCTATCGGTATGCCTTATAGTAGGACAGCGACCAGTACAATGGATGACCATGCGATGAAAGAAATGAGGATAATCAGTGCTCATCTTGCCCATATCATAGTGTAACGATATGACACTTTCTGCTGCCAATAAAGTTAACCCTGCTTAGTTTAACTAATGCAATTGGATCCACATGCTATGTTCACGTAGAGAACTGCCTTTATAAGATCTTTAATTCTTTGTAAAATTCCTGGCATTAATGAACTAAGGCGGAGGTTGAGATGTTGTCCATTAAGGACTTGATCGCATCTTGTCTGGCTTTCAAAATGGCTGTGATCTTCGTCTGGAAAACAATATACAAGGAAAGTTTAAAATCAGCCTACTCGGACCAGCATTTTAGAGCCACCAGTAACTCCGGGTGTATACATTACAATTCTGGACAGATTTCAATACTTTTTTCTGCTAAACAGCACAGTCATGGAGAAAAAAATTTTCATTGATTTAAGCATCAAGTTTTGGGTACGTACTGCTGCTCGTCTGGTAGGGTATTTGAAATACTGGCTAGGAATTCCAAATTACTTACGAGCACACCATATTACTGGGGCATTATTGTTGTTTAAGTATTTATTTATTTATTTTTGGTTCATATTTAAGTGTGTACGTGTTGAATAAGGATTCGCAACTAACACAACTACACTTAGGGATATATGAACAGCGCATTTTTGTCCCTTCATGTTACTCTTTTTTGTTTTTTTCTCCTGAAACTAAAGTAACAATGGAGACAAATGACATCACAATAGAAAAACTCTGCTTACACATTCGCATGCTACTCCCTTAACCGAAATAATAGAAGAAGAAGAAGAAAAAAGGATAACAAAAGGAAGAAAAGCTAAAAACCATTAGAGTCCTTGATGAAGTTGGAATTATCACATACTCATTGTTTACACGAACACACATATACACACTTATATATTCTATATGTGTAGAGCAAAAAATGTCATGAAAAAGAATGCCACGAAGAAATGTTGAAATATTTTAACACGCTCTTCATCTTCTTTCTACTTATTTAAGGACGATATTTATTTTCCTTCTAAACGAAATATTTCTTCGTCTTATTTTTTTTTCATTTTTGTTGTTGTTTTTGCTTTTGTTCCTTTAGCGTTTTACTGATAATTTATTTATGATCTTAGTTTTCTGGCAAGTCTTTGTTTGTTTGTTTGTTTGTATATTCCACCAATACATACATATTTTAAGTTTATTATCCTTGAATCCTTATATTCGACACATTATTTCCTTTTGCTGCTGTAAGTCCTTAAATTAATCACATATGTTTTTGTTGTTCTTGTTTTTTATTTTTAGGGTCGTTGTAATCGTGATAAACCGCCTTGCAAATACTTTCATCCTCCACAACATTTGAAGGATCAATTATTGATAAATGGCCGCAATCATCTTGCCTTGAAAAATGCATTAATGCAACAGATGGGTATTGCACCAGGACAGCCAGTTATACCAGGACAAGTGCCACAAGTGGTAAGTAATATTTATAAACAACAAAAAAATTAAACAAAAATAATCTCTTAACAACACACTTATGAAAAAGGGGGCAATTTATCGAGTCATTCATTTTGCTCATCTCTACCCATTGAATATAAAATCGATTACGGGATTTATAAAGCTTTCTAACAAATTTTCAACTGAATTCCGAAAGACCCCTTTAATTCAAAACCCTGATGATAATTAGCGAGTGTAGTTAACAAAGGCTTGTCAGTTAGCTCTATAGCCTAGCTTTATATGACATCTTAATGGAACGACTATGTGTACTCAATTGAGCTTTGATTGATTTCAAAGCTGTTACGTCTTCTCTTCCTTTAACAAAATTATAATCCTTTAACTCCTCTAGTTTATGTCACTTTGCTGAAATCGCCCCTAAAGCCTAAGTAAAAAGAAGATGTACTTGGCCCGCCTTAAGTAGATTAAAAAAAACCGGTCGTAATCCGCATTTTCAGCTGCGAATTGCTAATGAATCGCAATAAATTCTATTCATTTCTGAAAGGCAAAGTCATCAAAGCTGAGGTGGATAGCCTTGGTATCAAGGATTCCAAAATAGATTTTGTTACGTTCGAGCATAATTTAGGAACGGAGATATCGCTGGCGAAGCTAATATAGGCGCTAATGATAATATCTTTATCATTGTACATAAATGCCCAAACAAATGCATGTCATCGATAAAAAATATGAGAGCCATCGAATATAAAATGCAAGTTGTCGACCAAAAAATGCAAGTAAGCGACCAAAACTGCAAGCCATCTACCAAATAAATGCAAGTCATCAACCAAAAAATTCAAGTCATTAACCAAAAATCCAAATCATCGGCCAAAAATATACAAGTTATCAACCAAAAAATGCAGGTCATCGGCCAGAAAAATGCGAGTCATCGACAAAAAAAATGTCAGTCATCGAACAAGAAAATAATGCAAGCCATCAACCAAAAAAAAATGCAAATCGTCTACAAAAAAGCAGGTCATTGACCATAAAAAATGATAGACATCGACAACAGAAATGCAAGTCAAATGCAAAAAATTCAAGTCGCCGACCAAGAACGCAAATCATCGCCAAAAAATGCAAGTCATCTACCAAAGAAAACGCAAGTTATCAACCAAAATATGCAAGCCTTCGACCAAATATGCAAGTCACCGACCAAAAAGTGCTTGTCATCGACTAAAAATATGCAAGTCATCCACCAGAACAATATAAGTCATTCACCCAAAAAATACAAGTCATCGCAAAAAAAAACAGAAGCCATCGAATAAAGTGCAAGTCATCGACAAAAAAACACAAGACACCGACAATTTTGCCCACTTTATATACATAATTTTTGGTGCTCATTTAAAGAAAACAATTAGCTTCAATTCCTATATCTCCGGTCCCAAGTAATGGCCGACAGCAAGGAGACTTGAGACTATGGCTATCCAGTCCACTAACTCCAGTGCCCCACTAGGACCATTTTTTAAATGATTTTACACGATTTATATAGATTAGCTATATATATTAGTTTCGCAGCTTATATCTACCTTATATCGCCCGATCATAAGGAAAGTTTTAGAATCCTTGATCTAATAGCTGTCCAACTTACTAGGTCCAAAAACCACGACTTTTTAAGTTTTATCGGATTTTGCCCGATTTATGGAAGGCATAGTTGCAGTGTGAGTAGCTAGGCCGTAATCCTGACTCAGGGGTTGTAATGGCCAATTATATATGTATGTGTATAGTTGCACTGTTCTGTCCAAAACACAATTAATTCTGCACGAGAACACAATTAAAATTGCCATGAAAAGTTTCTATAGGTCCCACCAGCACTCATGAATATAATGAAGTCTGATTGAAGGGTTGTACTGACAAATTATCTAAGTGAGTCAAATTTCTAATTACATCGTTGAAGATGTAAATAGCTTTGAATCAAACTGAGATTTTACAGAGAAGCGTTTCCCTGCAGAATGATCTATGTTATGGGAAAAAGCAGTTGTCGTCGTCTAGTAGGTAGTGTGTTGTTGCGACTGTCTCTCAGCATATTTCTGGCAAAAACTGCATGAAAAGGTTTCTCCAAAAATCTGTCGTTCCGAGTTGACTTTAAACTGTAGGTTTAAATTTGTTTTTGTCGATAAAATTAACACACACAACATAAGTGGTGTGAGAAGCTAGGTCGTAATCCTGACAGAAAGGTTGTAATGACAAATTGTGTGTGTATGTATGTCTTAGCTTATTAGACGTAAGGTCTCGCTTCAAACCCCAGATAATGAGGCAATTGCCTTTCAGCCTATTCCTGGCAAAGACTCCGTGAAAAAGTTTCTTAAAAATCTGTCGTTCAGAGTTGACTTTCAATTGTAGGCTAGGTTAGGTTAGAGGACGTGTATAATTAAGGCAGGTCGAATTGACCCATTGTACAACGTCCTTAAAGAGGGAAAGATAATAGAGGGATAAAAAGGAGAGGATGTAGGAAAGGAAAACTGTAGGTCCCGACACTTGTGGATAAAATTAACACATGCAACATAACTGGAGTGAGAAGCTAGGTCGTCATACTAACTGAAGGACCAACTTTTTTTTTAAGATTTAAAACTTTTTATTCCATAAAAAGAAAATCATCAATATCATGTCCATGTTTTTTTTCTTGTAATGCTAAAAACGTTTAGCTAAACAAAAAAATCTCAACGCTGAACGTTCTATGGGACAAAAAAATTGTCATCACCATTCCATGCCCTTAAAATTCCCAAAAAAAAAGTGTTAAGTTGCCTTGCAAACGAACAAAACTATGAATATTCATAAGATGGAATATAATAATCACTACACAGTGATGGTATTTTGTGGATCTTTTTTTGTTGGCGGAATCATGTTGGGTAACCAGGAATAGTTTAAAAAAATTGTTTGACATTTAGCAGCATGTAGTAAAAACTACAGACATTTATACACACAGTTAACCACAAAAAACCAGAAAAAAAATGAAAGATTATTACCAACCAGCTATCCAAACTTGGTTAAAAATAATTCCAACCAAAAAAAAACGAGTCCAGCAAAAAGTAAAAGGCAGAAGGCACAAAAGAGATGAGAAGAGAAGCGAAGAATTGAATCAAAATAGAGCACTGAGGCAAGAATAAAATGTTATTTAAACACGTAATTTATGTTGTATTGTGTAAAGAGCGGCAAAAAAAAAAACAAAATACAACGAGTGGGAGAGGAGAGCTGTTGTTAAATTATAATTATTTTACCAAAAAAAAAGCGCGCTAAAATACCCCTTTTTCCCGTTGATATAATTCACCATTGTTTGTATTTAATGCTGCAGTTTTTGAGCTGTTGCTAGTGCTGTTTCTGTTGCTGTTGCTTTTATCCACCAATTGAAGAAGTACATCGAGAGAGTATGCCTTGTTGCCATATTAAAATGAAGTCGCCAGCAACCTTGTATTTGCTTTTCGTTTTAATTTTTCTCTTTTGCTTTGTTTGTTTTTTTTGCTACATTTTCATTAATTCACTCAGCACACCCGAATATCCGCATTATAATATTTTATTCATACTCTCTCTCTCTCGTATACATATTTTTATTCCAGAGGAACAATATGGGTTAATAGTTGTGGTTAAACATGTTGGAAAATATGTATCAGCCAACCAACCAAAGAAAAATAAAAAAACAAACAGTAGGTAGGATATATTGTACACTGTATAAATAAATATTATTTAAATGAATAATATTGCTTTCATAGTACAGTGGCAAACAAAATTGGTGACGCTCTTTAATAATCATCGATACTACAACGTCTGTTGTATGGATAGTAATACTTTCATGATAAAATTCTTACTGTTCCCTACATTGACAATGCAGTGTATCGAATTGTCTTGACAGAAATGTATTATAAGACCTCACTCGTTAGGCCGCCCTGGACCTCCGTCTGATACATCGCAGTATTTTCTTTAAAGCCAGATAAGGCCTGTGACTTGAAGTCGCCGTAGTCTAGCAGGTAGTGTGCTAACTTATTAGACGCAATTCCAAGGTTCAAACCCCAGGTCCGACATCGCGAAACATGAAAAAATATTTCTTCGGCGACTTCCTCTCTTACTCTCTGAGAGTAAATAAAATTGCAATGAAAATGTTTCTCAAATATCTGTCGTTCGGAGTCGTCTTTAAACTGTAGGTCCCACCACTCATGTATAAAAATTAACACACACAACATAAGTGGTGTGAGAAACTAGGACGTTTGTACAATGGGTCAATTCGACCTCCGGATACTGTACTTGTCTTAATTGACAAGTACACGTCCTCTAACTTAACCTAACCTAAGGCCTGTGACTTCATTTGCACTTCTTTTGTACTCCTTCTCCTAATTTCACAAGTAGCCGTACTATGATCAATAAACCTTCTCTAGACAAGCTATGATAAAGTCGGGGAACATGTCATTTGGTTATGAAAATCAAGGCGTTAGCTTAATACCGTTTATACCGTTGGGAAATCGTTTCGATAAAAATCGAATAATTCCCAACAATTAAGGATTGTTGCAGCGGTTTGCAACCTGAATAGTTAGATAGCATAGATATTACCTGAACTCTAAAGGCGTCAGCAGGGCAAAGTGTTATGATCAATGACCATCTGTAGAAGAATTTTAAAAGCTAGGCAGACAAACAACGACTAGAGGTGGGGACATAATATTCGCTGATGAAAATCAAGGCCCTTGCTTTAGCTTAATACCGCTTATACATACATGCAACACTTCAGTCAGGATTACGACCTAGTTTCTCACACCACTTATGTTGTGTGCGTTAATTTTTATACATGAGCGGAGGGAGCTACAGTTTAAAGTCGCCTCCGAAAGACAGATTTTTGGAGAAACTTTTCATGGAAATTTTATTTTTACACTCAGAGTTTTTGCTAGAAATCTGCTGAGGGGAAGTCGCCGATGAAATATTTTTTCATATTTCGTTTTGTTGGAGATGTCTGACCTCGGGTTTGAACCGTGACATCAGGTCTAAGTGGCCAACACACTACGTACTAGACTACGGCGATCACCATTCATACTGCTAGGAAATCATTACTTGCATGAAAAGTTCTCCACAAATACAGATTGTTGGTGTGGTATGCTAGCTGGATGTTTAGATAGTACAGGTATTGCCTGAAAGCCGAAAGTGTCAGCAGTGTAAAGTGAAGTTCATTCGAAAGCCCCACAGATTGGTCGTGCACACTTGTTGGAATCAAAATGTCGGAATCATGCGTTTAAGTGCCTTCTAACAGATCATCCTTATCTCACAATAGCGTTGTACCTTAGGTTAGGTTAGGTTAGAGGACATGCACTCGATTTGACCCATTGTACATAACGTCGTTAAGAAGGAAGGATAAAAGAGGGGATAGGAAAAAGGAGCGGAAGTAGGAAGGGAGAATGGGAAGCGAAAGAATAGCGTTGTACCTTACTTCACCTTGAAATCAAATGCAAGTTTGGAATAAAAAATAATTTTTAGTATGAGATAATGTCGTCGTCTGCAGCATAATTAGTCTACAAGTGCTAATGAAGGCAGTGCGTTCCTGCGTCAAAACTCTGCACATTGGACCCTTATCTGGAGTATAAAAAGTAGTACTACTGGCTATTAGTTATACTGTAAGTCCCGATGAAGATGCAAAAGTATTCTTTCGTGTATGGATTAGTAAGATGTCTGAGCCTGCTTGTGGTCATCAGATCTATACCCAAGCTTAACGTATCTGAATTTGAAAGCATTAAAAAGGACAAGAATAAATGTAAACTAAATACACAAACAACAGTAATGAAACACCGATATTTACATTTATAGAGATCTCGAGAAGGCGAAGCCACGAACATTCGCCTTCAAGAACATTCATCAGGCTGTTTACGTTGCCATATGAAAGGCAAGGCAAAGCAGGCGACTGAGTTAGTGAAGTTCAGTCAGTCTTGTGTGAAGACGTGGAGTGTTTGAAGAGAGTAGTCGTGGTTTGAAGATCTGCGTTACAAATATCTGTCGAATAATTACCTAGTAATTGTTATTGTTTATGGAAAGGGTGTAAACAGAGGAATAACGAAGAAAAGCAACTGTTGTTGTTTACATCAAGTTGTGAACAGTGGTACACAGAATAGTGCGAATAATAAAGAATTTTAATTAAAATTCTAAACACAGATTTATTTTTATTTTATTTGCAATCTACAAGCTCATATTTTAAACGTTTTTCAAAAATAGAAACGTAACAATATATTATCTGATAAATAGGCCTTCATATGATAAAAATGAAAGATTGTTTCTAATGCAACTAAAAACTCATTCGCTAAGTAGTTTCGATTAAAGTTTTGCCTTTTGGATTTCATCGTTATTGCCTACAATTTTTGCTTTTCATTGTCGACTATATTTGCAAAAAGGAGCTCCTCTCTATATTTTTATGACATATATGTAAATCTGTATTTACCCATGTAAGGTCATTGGATTAAGGTGCCAACAAAAAAGCCGAAAAAGGCAAAAAAAAACACCAAAGGTGTACGTTCACCAACAAAACCAAGCCCAGTGTTTTATACACGTTTTTAAATTAATTCTTCATCATCGCTTAAGAGTTAAGCAAACTAGGCGACTAATGCTCCATGTATTCATATACCTAGTAAAACAGAACAGAACTGAACTGAAATCAAATAAAACAAAAGCAAAAAAATATAAAAAAATATGTTACATTTGTTGTTGTAACATTACGAATATGAATGTTGTTGGTTTTTTATGACCTTTTTGTACTTGTTGTTGTTTTTGTTGTAACAATATTTTTCTCGCCATTTTGTTTTATTGTTTCGAACAATACATTTGTATTGTATTGTATTGCAACTATAACTGTAAATGTAACTGTAACAGTAACTGTAAAGCATAAAATAATGGTCGAAAATACAAAGAAAAAGGTAACACAGGAATAATAAATATTATGGCCATAAATTTTTACGTACCCTGAATGACTTACCCATGTTGGGTATTCAATAAAAAACAATAAAAAAGTTCAGCAAAGTGATTGTGACCTTTTAAGTAGGACTGCTGGAAACTCTACACCGAATAGCATTGAATCCTATTAAGAAGGCTTTATAAAGTACATGATTATTGCCCGTAAGTACTGGTCACATGTACTCTACTGCCTAGTTCTTGTCACCTTCCCACGAAACCACAATGCCCTCAAATTGCTTGTTCACCAATCCCATCCTACATGTATGGTATGCATGGTATGAGCTGCGTTGCATGCAACCTCGAACATGTTGTTGGTGTACACATTATACAATTCACGTTAAAAGAAATTCGTTATCATCGATCTAAAGTACTTGTCACTGGAACCAGTAATGAATGGCCCGGCCCTCGTCGCTCTTAGCGAAATATGGACCGATGATAACGATAACGTCAGTCTAAAATCCTCTCCAAACAGTGACTTTTTCGGTATGCTCTTGGATCTCATGGCATCGTCTCAAATTCAAAATCCACTCCAAACAGTAACTTTTTCGTGATTGCTCTTGGATCTCATGGCATCGTTCCAAAATTCAAAAATTTTGTTGGTTCGCACAGACGTTCATCCAGAAATGGGCCTCATTGCTGAAGACTATTTTTCAATGAAAGTTAGGGTTAATTGCCAACTGCTAGAGAACCCATGCAGCGAATATACGTCGTTCTCTATGGCTGTTAACCTTCAGTTCCTGAGTCAACTAACCGCGCAATATTCGACAAGATTTGGTATGCGTATTCGCCATATTCTTGTAGTTAGTGTGTTGGCTTATACCACAGGTCAGACATCTGTAATTATTACTAAGGCGTTGCCGAAATACCACAACCCTAGAGCCTAGAGGTAATACCCATATTATGTAAATCTCTAGCGTCATTAGAGTCTGGGCATAACGGCGGTACATGGTTTCAGCCTTTCCACTTCAGATCGTCAGGCGTTTTTGTGCAAGAATTTATTGAAGGAGCCAAAAGCTTAACCCAAACCCTAAGCGAAAATCTGAGAGCTTTTGAATGAACTTTATTTTACTCTGCTGACATCCCCAGCGTTCAGGTAATATCCGTGCTATTTCAATAACCAGGTTGCATAGCACACCAACAATATGTATTCGTGGGGAATTTGTCATGCAAGTAACGATTTGCTAGCAGTATAGACGGTGATCGCCTTACGTAGTGTGTTGGCAGATTTCTCCAACAAAACGAAGTATGAAACGAAATATTTCTTCAGCGACTTCTTCTCAGCAGACTTCTGGCAAAATTTCCAAATGTAAAAATAAAATTGCCATGAAAAGTTTCTGAAACATCTGTCGGTCGAAGTCGACCTTAAACTGTAGATCCCGCACAATTCATGTATGAAATTAGCACACACAACATAAGTGGTGTGAGAAGCTAGGTCGTAATCCTGACTGAAGCGTTGCAATGAATAATTATGTATGTATGTATGTATGTGATCTGCGAAGGACTGAATACTTGTTGTGAGCGAAACGAAATCGATTGTCTTCGACAGTTCGCACAGCGAAAATACTATCGTCAAAACTTGCATTTCGTTGATCTAGGGATGTTTGTCGATCGTTTACTGACCCAGTGCATTTCAATTTATTCACCACATTGCCAATAGTTCTCTCGGTAGGACGATTATGACTGCCGTAAAATTGACAAAGAGCGTCGCGGTACGTTTTCCGAACAGGTGAAACAGTTTTATGATCTGCACGTGTTGTTTAGTGCTGTATCCCTCCAAGTTGTTTTTGCAAAACAAACTGTAGATGCGTCAACTAATATGACAGATGTAGCTTCAACAAGATAAACGTCAACAACTGTTAAATTTCTGAAGTATATGTTGGAAGATACGTTATAATTACGAGCATGATTTGGACTATTACTATAAGGTGGTACAAGCAACATCTTAAGTCTAAGAACTGTAGGGTGTAATCATCATAAAAATCGAATAAAAGTATTCATAACAATAACTTGATATTGTTAACCTGACGCCTTTGTTTACATTCTCAGAGCAGAGCCAGATTATATGTTTTTTTATGTTGAAACCAGGATGATTCATAAACAATACTAGCTATTGAATAAATATAAATGTATGTGTGTGTGTGATTAAGTGCGTAAAAGAGAGAATTTTTTGGCTGTGAAATAATTTTTTTTCTTTATATTTTTTTAGGCTACAAATCCATATTTAACTGGCATACCTGCTAACACATACAGTCCATATTTTGCACCTGGTCATTTAGTGCCTGCCTTATTGGGTCCTGATCCTACAGCTGTATCACAATTGGGCCAGGTTGTACCGCAAGCGGTGCAAGTTGCCCAACAGAAAATACCACGTTCCGATAGATTAGAGGTGAGTTATTTGTTAAAAACGCATGTTTTAAAGAATTTTTTTCAGTTTTTTTTTAATTTTTTTTTAAATAATTTTTATTATTTATAAAAATAAAAATATTAAAAAAAAACTGTTACTACTTATATAAGTTTTGTATTGTGTTTTTATGTTGTTTTAATTAATTTTTTTATTAAAAAAATATAAAAAATTTTTTTATGTTTATATATATATATAAAAACGCATGTTTTTAAACAAAAAAATTTTTATTTTTATAATAAAAAATAAAAAATATTAATATTGTATATATTTTATAATTAAAAAAAATTTATTTTTTTTTAATTATTTTTTATTCATTTTTTTAATTATTAACAAAAATGTTAAGCTTTTATACAAAAAAAAATAATTAAAAAATTATTATTAATAATAATAATTTATTTATAAATTAATTTTTATTATTTAAATTAATTTTTTTATTTATTTTTTTTAATATATGGTAGTCTGTTTTTAGTTTATTGTCTAAAATGTATTGAAAAAAAATTAAAAACCTCTAAAGAGTATTCACACATTCGTATTTATTTTTGATAACAAAAAAGTAAAAAAAAATATTCAGGTTTTCTAACATTCTTCTTAAAAACTTAAAACCAATTGGTAAACAGTTACGAATAATTTTTAAAGAATTTTGTTTCGTCTTTAGTTTCGTTCGTTTTATAAGTTTTGTTTCTTTTCCTTAATTATTTTTTAAACAAAATCCTGGTTTTTATATTTTCTTTATCCACCTGCTTCGAATGTCCATTTTAAAGCATTTTTTTTAAACAATTTTTAAGTTTGAATTTTTATTTCAAAATCCCCCATAAAAAATTTTTGCAAAGCTTTTGCCCCAAAACCGAATAAAAAATTGCAAAAACTAAACGGAAAATGAGTTTTTTTTTAAGGAAAATTAAACAAAATTTTTGAAGGCACTTTTAATTTCTTTATTTTATACTGAAACACCCTGTTCGTTTATTTGCTAAACGTTCTGTTCCTCTATCCCGAATATATTTAATATTTCTGTTCACCAAATAACCGGGAAATCTTAAAATGTTCCCTACCGCCAATACTAGTCCAATACATCCATCCTTCTGTGCTTATATAGGTCTGGTAACCAACCAATAAGTCGTTATTCAAGCATTCATACATAATTGGTCATTACAACCCTTTAGTCAGGATTACGACCTAGTTTCTCACACCACTTATACGTGACTCACGTAACGTGAGTGCTGGGACTTACAGTTTAAAGTCAACTCCGAACGACAGATTTTTGAGAAACTTTTCATGGCAATTTTATTCACTCTCACAGACTTTTTGCCAGAAATCTGCTAAGAGGAAGTCGCCGAAGAAATATTTTTTCGTATGTCGTTTATTTGGGGATGCCTGACTTGGGGTTTAATCCGAGGCCTCACGTCTAATAGCCAACACACTACCTACTATAGCACGGCTAGTCGTTATATTGAAACTAATAGTAGTCGCCGTATTGTAGTATGTAGTGTGTTGTGATATTAGACGTGAGTTTTTGGTTCAAACCCCTGGTCAGACATCTCCAAGAAAACGATTTCCTCGGTGACTTCTTCTCAGCAGATTTCTGACAAAAACTCTGAAAGTAAATAAAATTGCCATGAAAAACTTTGTGTCTTAACACACACAACTTAGGTGGTGTAAGAAATTAGGTTGTAATACTGACCAAACGCCAATGACCAATTAAGCAAGTAATTGGACCAATTTCAGACCTAGTCATCTATACTAGCTCTTGATTAACATAAAAATCTCAACCATAATTTGGCAAAATAACTACAACGAGTTTGATCAAGAGGGTTCTACATGTTTTTGTATTCCTGATGAACTGGACAGGTCCGGTGAGGAGCTCATAATTTCTTCTGATTGTCTCTTTAGACTAGATATCCTCATATTACAAGGAGAAACAACTTCAATGGCAACAGAACTGTACGCGCAATATTTGTAGACTCTGCCGGATGGGATAAGCAGAGAACTAATTGTGCTTTTGTCCTTCAGTCGCATACCATAATTGCATTGTGATACAGTTCTCATTCCCTCCTATAATTTCTGACTGATTATGCTGACCTTGCCTCGAAAAGGCGAACGTTCTTAACATCTTATGCATGTTGAGAATGCATATGAAGATTGCCGGACTATCAAAATTTAATCTGCAGTTGGATTGATTTCCTATGGAAAATGTTTTATCTCCAGTCAGACAGTAAATGTGGTATCCCAACGGGCCCAAAAATAAATGTAAATGGAACCACGTGCTTCAAGGAGGGTCTTCCACCTAACTTGACCTAATCAAACGTACTGGAGAGTTGGTTAAATAGATTTTGGCTTAATAGTTGCTAGTTCCATAATTACATCAAAGTCCCCTAAAAACTTTTGATCACCATATCATTAAAAAGCCCTCTTTTAGGACAATTATCGATACACCGCTAGGATACTAGAGTGCTTTATCTATCATTATGATTAACAGAGAACAGACAGCTGACTGAATTAAATCAATTTTGATCAAAACCATTCCATAATAGTCTACAAGTTCCCTAAAAACATTCAATTTTGAGTTAAATTTTGAAGAAATGTATGCTAGCACGAGCCTAGCAATTGGTTTAAAGGCTTTCAATGCAACTACTAGGAACCACACAAATTTTTAAAATTTTTTTAAATAAGAATTAAAAAAATTATTTTTTAGTACAGGGTGTTTCCCAAAAAGGCAATTAACTTTATCGGCAGTTTATTTCATTGAAAGGAAAATTTGTTTATCTCGTATATAAAAATAAAAAAAATATAATTTTTTTTCTGTTTTTTTCTAACCATTCGATGTTCTGTTATGTTCTAAATTTGTACTAAAACTGTGCTAAAAATGGGTACCCGCCCTATTTTTTTTTTTTTTTTGTTACGTTTGTTGTTTTTCTTTTGTTTTGTGAAATATTTTATGTTCCAGCACTAATCCGAATGCCATGAAATTCTAAAAAGCCAAGAAGCTTAACAATTGAGCTTAAATTCTAACCACCTACCACAAAAAAATCTGGCATGCAAAAGTTTTGCAAACCAATAAAAAAATTAAAGCGTAAACAGCATAATTATTAACCAGTGTTGCGTACATAACTAAAACCGAAAAAATTCAAAACATTTTTAAAACAAAAATTTTCTTTTTTTTTTATTTTTTTTTTCCAAACAAAACATTGTTTACTTGAATTACCTTGTTGTTCCATTTGTTATCCTGCGTCCATGTGAATTCAAAAAAATCAAACACCAAACAAAAATCTTAAAAAAAAATTTATTAAAAAAATAAAATCAAACACCATGTGCTACAAATATTTACACCATGTACAACAACAAAAACAACAAATATTTTATAAAAAAAAAAACACTGCTGTTGCTGCTAAAAAAAACAAAATTTGCTACAAAAATCCAAACAAAAAACCAAAAAAAAAATCAACGCTGTGCTATAAAAAAAATTTAAATTAAAAAAAAAATAAAAACAAAAACAAAAAAAAAACTTTTAATAGGTTTGCCGTGAATTTATGCGCGGTGCTTGCAAACGTGCCGAATCTGAATGCCGTTTTGCACATCCGCAGGAGAGTGTTTCCAGACACGATGATGGTTCCATTACGGTGTGCATGGACGCCGTAAAAGGTAGATGCACACGTGATCCCTGCCGCTATTTTCATCCTCCCTTGCACCTACAGGCACAATTAAAAGCGGCGCAATCACGCGCCACCGCTGTTGCTGCAGCCGCTGCGGTATGCCAAATTTCTTAAAAACCAAAAACATTTTTTTTTAAATTATTTTTAAGTTTTTATTGTTTTTTTTAACTTTTTTTTGTTGTTTTTCAATTATTTTTCTAATTTTTTATTTTTTTTAAGGTTTTTATTTTTTTTTAATTTTCAATTTTTCTTATACTTGAGAAGAAAAACATCAAAAAATATGCTTTTATCGTGTACATTTTTAAGTTTCGTTTTTAAGTTTCTTTAAAGCCAAATTTTTTTAATCCTTTAAAGCACTTTGCTTGCACTCTTAACACTCTTAAAACAACACACTTTACAAGGTACACTCTATAATTATTATTTAAGCATTTAAAACACTTAAGAAATGTAGTCTTAAAGTTAAAAGAAAAATATTTTTTAAGTTACTCATGAAATTTTCCATTTTAAGTTTGATTTGAATCACCCAGTATTGTAGACATGTTCGTTATCCTTGGTAGTTTAACGTAGATCCCGAAATGCTTGTGTTTTAATACTATGTTCAGATATGCACTTTTATTGAGTCAATATTCGGTTTATTGATTACAATATTTTAAGTGTTCAGGCAAAATAATATACCCAGTTCAGCTGCTTATTCAATATTCATTTGACAGCTGGTTGTTTCAACAACATTATTTTAGTTTTTTTGTCGTTGTTGACATTTAAGTTGTCAAATATCAACAGAAAGTGTTCGGTTAATTGTAATATGCTCACTAAACGCACTTATGACAGTGCTGCATTTTAAGTTTTACTCAATATTATAACAATTTTCGTATTTATTGCGCAATAATTAATTGAAACTTTATATGAAATATTGAACTCAATAATGGCGTTTATTACGACTTACGCACTAAAGATGCCTATCTGAACACCATATAAGGCACTTAATGGTTGCATTCAATATATAAACGAAAGCATACTCTAAAGTTCTGATCCGTATTTCACATTTCAATTTGTCTCTGAATCAATATTTTGTACTTCAGATATAATGGAGCACGGATAATTCATATTCTCAAACTATAGTTATAAGCACTTAAGCTTTTTATCCCCTCAATTGTTTCGTTGCTTTTCCTACCTCTTCATTTATGGAAACTGGAATCTTTTTGGGTTTTTCACATTTGACTCAAATTGGCCGCACTTTATGAGGGTAATCTCAGCAGGTTACTGGCAAAAACTCTGAGAGCAAATAAAATCGCCATATAAAGTTTATCTAAAAAATCTGTCGTTCGGTGTCGACTTAAAAGTGTAGGTCCCACCACTTATGGATAAAAATTAACACACAACATAAGTGGTGTGAGAATCTAGACCGTAATCCCGACTGAAGGTTTGTAATGACCAATTATGTAAGTGTATGTAATGATATGGGCCATATAGGCCACCGAATGAACGTGCCTGTGAAGGGCAAGCTAGTTTAGTAGAAAGTGTGTTTTCGCAATAGACAAAATCCCGTGGTTCAAACCCCAACTCAGACATCTCGAACAAAATAAAAGTATTTCTTTTAGCAACTTTCTCTCAGCAGAATTCTGGCCAAAGCGCTGAGTGTAAAAAAAATGTTCACAAAAAGTTTCTCAAAAATCTGTCGTTCGGAGTCGACGTTAACGTGTAGATTTCATGGATAAAATTAACACTTACAACATGGGTCGTGTGAGAAGGTGTGTTATAATCCTTACTAACTGATTGTAATTATCTTTGTTAAGAGGAGGATGACTGGATCTGAACAAAATGTCGTTGACTGGAACTAGCAAGGCATGTAGAACTAGCTCAAAAAAGGCAAAACCTTTGGAAAGGTGTTAGCGTTGCTGTACTCCTATTTTTTACGACCAGCACTCAGGGGATGGCTCCTGCTCATGTACGTACTAGTGCATTGTATTGGAACTAGGAAAATATGATATGGAAACGGGAAAAGAGGAAGTAATGTTTATAGACACTAGTCAGGAAAGACCTCTGCAGGAAGGTGCTCGATATAGGCTTCCGATTTTATTTCTTCTGATTTTAACATCTCGTATCTGATCATATACAACTGACGTATTCCTAACATGGACTTTAAAGAGGATTTTGCAAATTAGCGTGCATTATTATTGATCGATAACAATCATTGGCATTCCAAATGGTAATCAAATGGCCTCACATATTTTAAACTTCCACAGAGTACAGAACGATTTGGTTATTTGTACAACAGAGTTCCTCTTATTAACCTTATATCAGTTATACATTGGCCCTAACTTTCGCATACCTGAAGTCTGGAAATGCCTCACAACGTCATCTGCGAAAACCGTATTAACGAGGATGAAGAGGACACCACATAACATCTTCCCTGTCCTTGCTCGGTACTTGGGAATCATTCTGCATCCAAAACTTATTGGTAGAATGTGCCCAATCAATGTTAATTTAGCTGAAGGATAACAGTCAGGAGTTATAATTGTATGGCAGTATGGATATTATCTTTCCTTTAATGATCTTCAAGGCATTTAGCAATTACACGTGGTCTGAGGTAATTTTGTAGACGTTGTAGTTCAAAAATTTGTCGTTCAAAGTCGACGTTAAACTGTAAGTGCCGCCTAACCTTTGTTCTGATCGGATTTGGATCAATTGTGATTTCGATATCTTTGCAGAGCTCTAAATGTATGATTTCCATTTTCAATAATTATGTCTGAAGTCGCCCTAGTTTAGTAGGTAGTGTTTTGGCTTATTAGACGTAAGGCCAAGGTTCAAACCCCAGGTCAGACATCAAAACGAAATATGAAAAAATATATTTCTTCGGTGACTTCCTCTCACCAGATTTTTGACAAAAACACTGAGAGTAAATAAAAATTGCCGTGAAAACCTTTTTTAAAAACCTTATTGAAAGGGTTGTAATGACCAATTATGTATGTATGAATGGACTGACAAATGTACTCTCTTTAAGTGACTGAGGTTTGGTTATAATCAAGCTGTCTTCGAAAGCATATCACATGCGTGTTCGCGGTGAAAAAAATTTTAAATTTGAATTTTTAATTGTAACAATTTTTAAATACAAATTTAAATTTAATTAAAATGTTTTTTTTATTAACTTTAGAATATGCTTTCCCTTTAAAATGCATTCGATATGTTTAAACATGTGGAAACATTTCATAGCCAATAGTTTTGTCATATGAAAACTCATGCTGAAAATACAAAACAACAAAAAAAAATTTAAATAAAATCATTTGTAAACTGAATAGTGGTAAACAGATGTTAAATATTTTAAATAGTTTTGTCAATATTTTAATTTGTTTTTGTATATTTTATTTTGTATTCATAATTCATATTTATATTGGGGGGTATTTCTTTTTTTTTGTTCTTCCTCTCTACTGCTTGTATAATATTTGTGAGTATAATTTTATACAATTTCATTTCAATTATGATTATATGGAGTACACACACTGACACAGTGACATATCATTACACTAGCACATACACATATTGCTTGTGAAACAAATTCACACCACCTGCCTATTAAAAATTATAGAAAATTATAAACAATTAAACATATTCTTCCATACAATATTAAACAATTCATACACAATAATAAATATTCCAATATATTTTTGTTATTGTTTTTGGTTTATTTTGATATCACTGCATAGACCTATTTTACACGAATACTGTCCGTATTTTTTTTAATTTTTTTTTTGTTTGTAATTTTCTGCTGCCTATACAACTTAATTAACTGAATATTGCCAATGTAGACATTATTATTTACACATTAAATACTTACACACACACACAGAGACACACACACACATAGTATTCCTGTTGTTTTTATTTCCCAATTATCCCTTTTTGATATTCTCCTTCTCGTCATCCTCATAGCCTTGTCGTTGTCCTCTCTGCCTCCTTTGAAACTTTTTTGTCACCAGAAGCAAAAATGCAAATAATATGACTTGTTTAATAAGTATTAAAAACCCTAAAAATATGCAACGATTTAAATGTATGATAATTATAATGATTTTCTCTCTCTCTCTATCACTCTCTCCCGCTCTCTCAATATTTTTTTTATTCTGATTTTATTATGATTGTTGTGTTTGTATACATATTATATACAACAGCAACAACAACAAATTAATTTTTATTAAAAACAATTTGTTGATTATTTCCCTATAATTCATAAATAAAATTAAATACAACAACAACTCCAACAACAACGTTTACATTACGCTTCATTTTCCTGTATCCTGTTTGTCTCTCCCTCTGTCTCTCTGTCTTTTTCTCCCTGTTTCTCTTGGTCATTTTCAATCTGTAGAACAGCGCGACTTCTGAAAGTAATTTAATATGGCAGCGGCGTGAGTAGAGTATGATTTACACACAAAAACACTGTTTAACTTGAACAGCAAAGGGAAGAAGGGCTTAAGTGTCTCCATTTAGGATTTTCCAAGGCCAGTTCAAGAAGTATTTTAAATAGAAATGTATTATGTTTCTTAATACAGAATATACTGGACGGTCTCTGGCACGCTTAAGTAGGTACGCCGAAGTTCCCAGTTAGCCTGAAAGTATAGGCAGACTTACGCCATGTATGGTTTATTGTGTGATATCACATTCATTCCTTTTCATTAGAAGATGAAAACTGATTACAGTAATCCTTCGATTTACGTCACCTTGATTAATGTTGTTTCGATTTACGCCGTCAAATTTTTTGTTCCCTCTAACTTCAATTTACGTCGTCACTCGATTTACGTCGCCTTTTTTGAACAAACTGCGACGTAAATCGAGGGATTACTGTAACTTTTTTAAGTTCCTTGTTAAAAACATACTACTTTGTAGTATAAACAATATGAAGCTCGATTTGCGTCGTTTCGATTTACGTTGCCTTTTTTTGGCACCAACTGCGACGTAA
The DNA here is from genome assembly GCA_936449025.2 of Sarcophaga subvicina. Classification (NCBI taxonomy): domain Eukaryota; kingdom Metazoa; phylum Arthropoda; class Insecta; order Diptera; family Sarcophagidae; genus Sarcophaga; species Sarcophaga subvicina. The sequence continues at coordinate 93,778,431 of OW388084.2, read as the reverse complement.
ATCGAGGGATTACTGTAAATCACTTACATTCTTAATTTTTCATCTTAACATTTCAGTGGTATTTTCTTACATGCTTTGACGCCAACATATGTACTTCCTTCTTCTTCGACTTACCGCTGGTCATGTAACCAATAGATGAAGTACATACTGTTCCACCTCGTCTGTGTAAACTCTTCAAAAGTCATTTGCCATAAGTTTACTAACGGCTCCAAAAACGAAACTAAACCTTCACCACATCGATTGGAGCAGATTTTCAGTGCTTCCTCTAGTTCACCGTTGCCAGATTTGCTGCGCTATCTTGATCGTATGCTAAGTTATCTATTTGGAGTTCAAAATATCTGTTACTGTATTGTTAATTCCAAGGCTTGCAGGTTCTCGTTGAAATAATCGAAAGTTCGATAGTTATGTGCGTGATCTGGCTAATTTATTTGCTCTGCAATTTGCCGGATAAGCACTGGGACCCTGCACCAATGTACGGCTCTGTCTATATACAGTCTCTCGCTGTCTATATAGTCTCTCACTGTCTACACAGTCCCACACTGTCTATATAGTGTCTCACTGTCTATATAGTCTCTCACTGTCCATACAGTCTTTCATTGCCTATACAGTATCTCACTGTCTTTACTGTCTATACTGTCTCTCACTGTCTATACGGTCTCTCACTGTCCTTACAGCCCCTCACTGTTTATACAGTCTCTCACTGTCTATAATGTCCCACACTGTCTATATAGTCTATTACTATCTATACAGCCCCTCACTGTCGACATAGTCTCTCACTGTCTTTACAGTCTCTCATTGTCTTTACAGTCCCTCACTGTCTATACAGCCCCTCACTGTATATACTGTCATTATAGACAGTGAGACTATAATGTCTCTCACTGCCTATACAATCTCTCACTGTCCATACAGTCTCTTACCGTCTATACAGTCCCTCACTGTCTATACATTCTTTCACTCTCTATACGGTCTTAGTTCGTGTGAAATTCTTCTGATATTTAAGTTCTTGCTACATATTATTGGCAGGGTTTGTTGCCGTTTATATAACTTCAGCACATGCCACATATTTTGTTTTATTCGAATTGTCCAAGCTATGGTTTGAACGCACTACTCACTGCATTAACCATTAGACTACGAATTCAATCGAATCTTCATATTCATACAGATAATGCTGTAGCAATACATCAATCTGCGCTTGGCTATCTTCGTAAGAAGTGCCATCGAGACCAATGAGAATTTTTCCTTAACCGTTGGTTATATTAAATAATTGTACAGTTATTCCCTATTTTTATATGCTTGTCCTAGACAAATTTTCAGAGATGTAGTTTGGATGCCAATAAGTTATGATTTGAGGGCCTTATCTTTATAAGATTTTGGGTTGCGAATGACAAAAAAATGCATATTTTTGTGTATTTTTTTATTTATGGTTTGTAGGCGGGTTCTACACGCATTTTATTTATTTTTCAAAAAGAAAAAAATGTCCTTTAAGTCCTTTTTCTCTCTGCCAGCATATAAATTACAATTTGATTTTGTGTTGTTGTGATAATAATAAATGCATACACAAATAAGCCAGCATATGTATGCCAGTGTTGGACATAAATGTTGGTTGGCATTGATTGTATATGCATACGTGTGAATATGCATATAAAACATGTCATTATTGAATATCGATTAAAAAAAGATTAAAATTTATAAACGTATGAATATCGATAAATTATAATAAAGTTTCTCAATTCATTTATTGTATTTTTATACTGCAAAAGAAAGAAAGAAAATCATAAAAAAAAAGGAGAAAATTAAAATGCATTGACTGACTATTAAAATGAATTGCAAGAGTTTTTGAAATTAAATTTTCACAATGAGTAACACAGAGAACAGAATAAAATACGGGAAAAATATATGAATTATACAGATCTACATAGCCCTACACATATACAGTGAGCGTCAATAGTAACCAGACTTTATATATAAAATTCTTATAATTATTAAACTTAACTTTTAATAATTAAGGAGAGTGCCCGAAAAAATTTGTAGATTTTTCGAAATTTAAAAAAAAATTTTTTCAATTTAAAAACTGTTAATCAATTAATTTTAAAATAAAAATAACGGTAATTTATTAATGTATATATTTTTTTAATGTACACATTCTTTTAAGGCTCACTGTATACTTATACATTTTCGTTAAATATTTAATTTTAAATAATTATGATTAAAATAAATTAATAAAAAAAGGAAATATTGTCACATCATTTTTTGTTGTTGTTATTAAATTAACGAGTCACATAAAATTGTTGCATATTTTGTTTATGGGTTTACCACATTAAGAAAAAATCATTTAAATTGTTATTAATAGCCTAGGCATACACTACTTAGTAAAGTTATTGAAAAAAAAAAATTTCTTTCTTACCAGCACTCTTTACATTTTCTTGAACACCTTTTAAAAGCTTTAAAAAAACAAACCGAGAAAAAAAATTTTTATTTTTCTTTCTGCTTTCCTTATTAGCTTTTTTCTCTTTTTTCAGTTGAAGATTTCTTAGCGCTTTGAAAATATATTTTTTTCCCTGTTTATTTGTTATGCTGTTCTCCTTAGCTTAAAAGCTTATAAGTTTCCTTTTTATTATTATTATTCTTATTATTTTTATATCTAAAAACAATTAAAAAAAATTAAATAAAAATTAATCATTGAATTCTATTTTAAAGTAATGCAACAAAATCCTTTGCAATAATAAAAAATAAAATTCCGAATATTACTTAGATTTTTAGCATTCTAAACCAATCGAAAGCTTTTAGAAATCTTTCAATAATTCTTAGTAAAATATCATAATTATTATCCCGTTCAAATATTTTTCTTTTTAAGTGTTTTTTTCAGTTTTGAAATAAATTTTGTAGTTAAGTCTTTAGCTCTCCAGTTACACAACATATGACAAAATTATAGCCCTTCCTTTGAAGTCATGCCATAAGCTTTTAGATCTCAAGTTACACATTATATGACAAAAGCATAGCCCTTCATTTAAAGTCACAACAGACCTAAATGCTTATAACAAAATTGTACTCATTGTATACAATTGTGAACTCATTTAGGCATCAATCCTAGCAAAGCAAGTAATCATGAACATTCGCCTTCAAGAACATTCATCAGACTATTTGCGTTGCGACTCAGTTAGTGCAGTACAGTCAGTCTTCTGTGAAGACGTAGTGAGTTTGAAGAGAGTAATCCCCGTTACACAGATCTGTCGTATAATTTCCTAGTAATTGTTATTGTTTATGCAAAGTGTATAAACAGAGGAATCACAATGCAAAGCAATTGTTGTTGTTTACACCAAGTTGTCAATAGTGGCACACAGAATTGTAGGAATAATAAAGAATTTTAATTAAAACTAAGCATAGAAAATTTTTTAATTTATTTGCAATCTACGATCTCATATTTTAAACGTTTTTAAAAGTTAAAAACGTAACCTTTATAACACCAATTCATAATGCTACTCAACTATTCCCATCTAAGAGGTTAAAGCATCTATTGATCGTTTATTTAGCACTTCAAAACCCTCCAGAAGGCATAACATATTAAGAGTTTGTAGAGACATTGCACTTTACAACTCTAAAAGTGTTGTGTATAAGATTTGATGGCTTAGAACTGCAATAACACATCGGTTTTATTGGGTAGTGGTGAAACTCAACTAACTTTATAGTGCCTACGTTTGGTAATAGACGGAGTTTGCAGTTAATAAGCTATCCTTATCTCCAGTGCAGTCTGTTTCACTCCTATCAAGGCAGTATATACATACATGCATACATACATACATAATTCGACATTACAACCCTTCAGTCAGTATTACAACCTAGCTTATCTCGCCACTTATATTGTAAGTGCTAACTTTAATACATCAGTGGCGAGACCTCCAGTTTAATGTCGACTCCGAACGATGTATTTTTGGAGAAACTTTCCATTGTAATTTTATTTTTACACTCAGAGTTTTTGCCAGAAATCTGCTGAGAGGAAGTCGCCGAAGAAATATTTTTTCATGTTTCGCTTTGTTGGCGATGTCGGACCTGGGGTTTGAACCCAGGCCTTACGTCTAATAAGCCAACACACTACCTACTAGACTACGGCGAGTACACTATTTGCTATACTCAATAAGATTCTCTCTCACCTCCCATTAAAGCATAAGGCTGAGCTGGATTCACTAAAGTTCAATGCAGTTTTATTTAGAACTAACTTGGATTATGGACAGAATGCAATTTTGGGAAGATTTGGAGGCTTAAACCTTCCATTACTTAAGGGCTTTATCGGTGAAACCAAGGCTTCATACATATTGTTATACTCAGAGTACGTAGGCAGTCTCTGATCTCCAGTAAATTCTGTACCACTCCTATTGAGGTAGAGACTTTTGGTCTGAAGACCAGAGGCTCCAAAAAAAAGCATATTGGACTGCGGTATACCATATATTAAGCGTTCCATATATTAAGGGCTCTGATATTAAACGTTCATAAAGACTGTCTGACCAGCAGCAGTGTTTGGCAGGTGGAGGTCATGGACATTTTGTAAGCTATGTATGCTTACTGCATATTGGAATTTTTCCTTGAAAATATGAACAAATTTACTTGGAAAGCCAAGCAACGATTGTGTTTCTTACGAAAGTCATCTTGACATCGGTCAGCGTCCATTCCCGAGTTTCTCAGAGTAACTACTCAGAGTAAACACTTATATGGGCTCCATTGGGGATCTTAAAAATTTGCATTGCTGTGGCTTGACCATGGAAGGCATGAAGCTTACTATCTCCAACATGTTAGAGGAAATACATTTTCCAATTGCCTCAGTTAAACTAGGTATTCTACACTCCCTACATCCTGCTCAACTTGGTTGGCAGCAAAAGGTTTAATGCAATGTTTGTCAACTGTGCTCGACTTTTGTGGATAAGAAAAAAGACTGCAGGGCGCGTTACCATTCTTGAAAAATATTCCGATAGGCTAGAGGTAATAACCTCATATAACTTCTGTAGACGTTGTGCTTCCGAGGACGAGGAAGAGACCATATTTTACCCCATATGTCAGAGCGCGAGCTGGACTTCACTGCAGTAGTTTCTGTTTTTTATTATTAAAGTAGTGAGTGTGTGTGTGTGTAGTTTTTAATCATTTCCCTTTTCATATTTACTACCCATGAAAAGTGAAAGTTTAAAAAGTATTTTTAATTTAATTTTGTTTTTATTTTTTTTGTATAAAAATTACCATATATTTGTATGTAACTGTAGTGGAGATATTTCCTTTAGAGGAGGATGTTGTATAAAACAAACAGAAATTGTTTATAATAATTATCATATCATATCATACATAATATTTATTAAACCATGTTGAGCGACATTGTATTTGAAAATTATTTTATAAAAGAAGAGACAATAAAACGTTGAGACAATGTTTTTCTCCAGCTAATGTTGTTCGAACTATCCAGTAGAATTCGGCCAATAATCATAAACCGCGTGTCGGCAGGGTAACGTTTCCAAATTGTAGAAATTTTTCGTCTATTTACCGGTGTATTGAGCAAACAATACTCTTCTAGATATCTCAAACACTTTTTTAATTTTTATTAATGATCTGCTCTTTCCCTAACTTCGAAACCTATCTGCTCTTTTGCAGAAACAGTAATATTTGTCATTCATATTCTTTACATCACAAGATTTGCTCTTTGGAGACTAAGGAGAAATGGTGTAATAAGAATGACTCACTTATATCCGACTTACAGTAAATCTCCGAATGGGGTCGGGTGAATAGGATCGACTTTAATGCGCGAAAGACTCAACACGGCAATAATATTGCTTCATCTGTAGCTATGGCAGTCAGAAGATCTGGATATTCTGGGCATAAAAAAATTGCTCGAACCAGCACCTTTCTCAAGTGTCGAAAGATGCACTCAAGTACCTCGGTTTCTTAAACCGAAGCAAGAAATACTTCCAAATTTGGTTATTAGTTTTTGAAATATTGTGTAAATTGTCTCTGCCTGCTTGATGTACGGGGGCTTACTTGAGCCAGTGTATGTACCTATGTATTGTATTATATTATTACGTGGCTTCTAGATATTATATGGCTTCTACATATTAATATTACTTACACGCCTTATATTTAAAGAAGAAATATTACTTATACGTCCAGTAACAGAAATTTCAACATTCAAAATTTGTAATTATTTGCCTTATGAAGTTCATTTCAAGTTCAAACAGACGCCCAACCTTCGTATGATGTTCGCTGCAACCACCCGTTTTCTTAAGATGAATTGAGAAATACTTCCACTCCATCTAAACTCCTTCCTATTTACACCATAAGACAAAATACAAAAAGTATTTCTTCGGCGACTTTCTCTCAGCAGATTTCTGGCAAAAATTCTGAGAGCAAATAAAATTGCCATGAAAAAGTTTCTCAAAAATTTGTCGTTCGGAGTCGACTTTAAACTGTAGGTCCCACCATGTATAAAATTAACACACACAACATAAGTGGTGCGAGAAACTAGGACGTTGTACAGAGGGTCAATTCGACCTCCGGGTACTGTACTTGTCTTAATTGACAAGTACACGTCCTCTAACTTAACCTAACGTCTATAAATACTACTCCCTCTCTCCTCACTCCGTCAATGTATGTTTCCGGAACCAACACAAAAAAATTGGAAAATTGTCAAGCAAAGAGAATATTGCTGCTGTAGTTCGAAGCCTTAAAGAAGACACCGAAATGTCGTTTTTTATCGTTCTTAAAATTTTGACCTTTGGCCTTTGACCTCGATGATAATTTTACGTAAGGATTTTGGCTTACTTACTTTATTACATACTTACTTACTTGCGTCTAATAAGCCAACACACTACCTACTAGACTACGGTGTCTACAACATTACGTCCACTGTAATTTACTGTTTGATTCGCTTTTTATTCTTGTCAAAATGAACATTAAGCTGTTATCAAGAGCACTTTCGAACAATGTTGACTGAATTTTTGTTTCCAAAAATTAATGAATTAAACATCAACGACATTCGGTTTCAATAAGACCGCTCAACTTGTCGTACAACCCTCTTATTCATTTATTAACTACAATACAATCCCAATTTTATTTAATTATATACGAGTTGAGTAACTTTGGCCATATGCTCGGTGTAGTGTCACAGACCAGAGTCTCTGGTGGGAATCGAAACCACGACCCTCACGCTAATGGTGTAGCACACTACTAGTCTAGTGGTCTTAATATACTATGTTCAGACATGCACGTATATTGAGTAAATCGCAATAAACGGCATTATTGATCTCAATATTTCTTATGTCAATTAATTATTACTCAATAAATTCATAAATTGTTATAATATTGATTAAAACTTGAAATACAGCACTGCCATAAGTGTGTTTGGTGAGCATATTACAATTTTCCGAACACTTTCTATTGATATTTGACAACTCAAATATCAACAACGACAAAAAAACAAAACCAATGTTGTTGAAACAACCAGCTGTTTTGTTTACCAGCTGTCAAATGAATATTGAATAAGCGGCTGAACTGCGTATACTTAAAATATTGTAATCAATAAACCGAATAATGACTCAATAAAAGTGCATATCTGAACATAGTATTAAATAATCGCTTTACTGCAAAATCTATTTGCTGAGAACTTTCCTTCCAAAAGTCTTCTTATGCCTTTGGTTTCCTCTGTTCTGTAAGGCTATGTTAAAACCTTGCTATACATACATATGTCGATATGCCAGATTATAATGAAAAAACTTTATACCAATAAAACCCTTAATTCTTCTGTCTCAACATGGGTTAACCTTTAAGGTTTAGGTGTCTTTATATTTCCTTCATTTCTTTGTTATTCTTTCTTTTATTTATTTATTATTAAAGCGTTATGGTTTGAAATAAATTTGTATTTAAAGTTATACAGAAAATTACACCTGTTTAGACGTAACAATAAATTTCCTTCAGTAAACATTTCCTTTTACTGTATAGAGACTTCTAGCATACAGTGAAAGTCAAAAGAAATTGCACATTAAAAAAATATATATGTACATTAATAAATTACCGTTATTTTTAGATTAAAATTGTTTCATTAACAGTTTTTTAAATTAAAAAAAAATTAAAAAATAATTTCGAAATATTAACCAATTTTTTCGGGCTCGCTCCTTAAGGAGTAATGAATTTAATGGTTTATGCTTTCTTTTCACAAAATAAATTTTAATTTAAAAGAAACGTTATAAAAATTAATACAAAATATTAAACCCCGTTATATTTGAAAGAACTTTACAGTGAGATCCATCAGATCAGAGCATACATTTTATCTATAATGCGCAGTTTCTTTTGACTTGCACTGTATATATGCATACGTACATACTTTGTAGTCTCCTGTTATCTATAGAGAAATTATTATTTGTCTTGGAAATCATATTTAGAAAGTATTTATTTGTTAAACAACCAAACAAGCCAAACCAAACCAACAATTTCTGAACTCTTGGAATACATTAAAGACAATCAAAGTACATTTGAATACAAAAGCAAAAAAAAAAACTTTTTTTTTATTTTTTTCCTTTTCTTTATACAACCAATCATTGTTAAAAAATTTTCTTTCTTTCTTTCATATTCTTGTGTTTTTTTTCTTCCTTTTTTATTGTAATAAAATTCTTATTATCCGAATTTGTTTATGCAAATTTTTTTATTTGTTTCTGTTTTCACAAAAAAAAATTTCATTTTTTGTCGAATATTTTATGTAAAAAAATTTATTTTTGTTACTAAATTATGGAAAAAAGAATTTCTTGTTAAAAAAACAAGAGAAAAAAATATTTTTTTTTAACAAAATATTTTTTCTTTAGGGTACCTAATACCTTACAAACCATTGGTTTTAAGTTATTTCCTTTATACGATACGATGAATTATGATTTCAAGTCTTCTATTTTTATTTTGTTTTTATTGTAAAAATTATTATTTGACTTAAAAAAAAAACGATAAAGAAAATCAAAAGTAAATATGAATGTGTGAAGGTAAAACAAAAATATTAAAGAAAAGATTTTGTTGTATTATTTATTACAAGAAAAACAAACAGAAAAATTACAGAAAAATTTAAATCCTTGAAAATATCATTTATTTTTTAACAATTGAGCATATTAAGGGTATTCACTGAAGCTTAATTAATCAGAAAATAAAAGAAAATAAAAAATTTAAAGATGTAATAAAAAATTACATGTAAAAAAAGACTTCAAAATAAGAAGAAGAAGAAGATTAGTTTCCGAATCTTAAATATTACTTACTTTACTTACTTAATTCTTAGTCTAGATAATGTCTAGGTTTCACATGTAATAAAAAATTACAAGTAAAAAACAAGACTTCAAAATAACATGGACAGTGGGCGAACCTAGGTTGTTGTCCTGGCTAAATACTAGTAACAACGAATTAAGAGGAAGAAGAAGATTAGTTTCCGAATCTTAAATATTACTTACTTTACTTACTTAATTGGCCATTAACAACCCGATTAAAGGATTTCGGCCTGCCGCAACACATCCTTCCAGGCGTCTCTGCTTCTTGCGCACCTATGCCAGTTGGTCACACCAATCGATGACAGAAGTTCCTCGATTTGGTCCTGCCAACGCATACAAGGTCGTCCTCTTCGCCGACTTCCGCAGATCTCCGCATCAAATACGCATCTCGCCAGAGCATTCCCCTCCATTCGAACGACGCAGCCGCTGGATATTAATAAGCTGCACAACGTCTATGTCGTTGAGGAGCTCATACAGCTCACTGTTAGATCGAATGTGGAAATCATCGCCAACTTGCACTGGACCAAAATATCTTACGTAGGACTTTTCTCTCAAACACTCCCAAGGCTGCTGCATCAGTGCTTAATAGAGTCCATGCTTCTGAGCGCTATAAAGAAGCACGGGGAGGATGAGCGTCTTGTAGAGTATTAGTACGAGAGAAGTCTCTACTGCTCAACTGTCTATTAAGACCGTAGTAGTACCTGTTGGCAAGATTGATCCTGAACTTCATCTCCAGACTGACATCATATTTGGTGGTAACGGCGGATCCAAGATATATAAATGCCTTGACTATATTGAAAGTATAGTTATCGGTCGTAATCTGCGAATCAATACGCCGCACGTCCCTACTTGTCGATAACATATACTTTACTGATCATACATACACATATACTCATCTATAAATACCGTAGACATTTTACTTCTAAGAGAAGATATCATCAGCAATAAATGTCACAGGCAGTTCTGGCATTGATAACTCTTGAAAAGGACTCAGGCTTAATATGCATAGTTGCTTACTATTATACCCAATAAAAGAAGTCATTATATTCGAAGGATATTAATCCTATCGCCCTAAGGACTGAGGCTTAATGAGCATATCCTATTCGAAGGATATCAATCCTATCGCTTTAATGAGCATATCCAATTAGATGCCAATCCTATTGGCCTAAGATCTGCTGTAACAGACCAATAATCAGCTCCTTAAGTATAAAAACTGTATGAATTAAACTGCAGCAAATCCAAAAAAAAAAATGATCAGAAGTTCAAGGAACAAGGAAAGTAATCTAAACAATCCTTATATCTTAAGAGCCGTCCCAGAGATATACATGTGAAGGGATAACCATGACATCCCTGCCATGCTAAATAAATTGATTGTTCCGTTAAGACTATCATTTGTGTTTCATGGACGATCGTGCATCATCAAAAGCCAACCGCCCTTAGCTTAGATTATCATATAGGTACGCAAAGAGCCTAAATATTTCAGGGCAACACAATTGCCTCCGTGTGAACTCGCAAAGTTTTCAATTAACCTACAGAACTTAACCTTACCCAGCTAGATTGTTAGCTATGACTTTGTATCCGCCTTAGTAGGCGTTTATACCTTCCCTAAGTTAGTATAAGGCAACATTTAAATTGTGGCTGACTAGTGAAATAGTCTTTTGAGGTTAATTCACGATTAGTTCGCGCTATCGTGTATCGTGTGGCATCTTATTATTGAAACTACTTGTCAACCAAGTCCAGTTCTTCTATTTTGGACTAAAAAAAGACCAAAAAATTATTGCTCTGCGGTGCCTTGCTGCATTGTCTTCAATGTTGCGTGTTTTATCGTTTTTATACAAGTTTAATATGCCGGCACACATACCACATCAACCAGTACATTAAACAGTTTCACAAACTGTGGCAACTCTTGAATGGCCCCTGACCTAATCTTCAAGCCAAATTTCTAAATTCTGTTAATTGAGGTCAAAAATTAACTTCTTTGCTGAGAATAATTTTTCAATAGAAACGCATTTCTTGACAGCAGAACGTTTTGATATGAATATTCAATGATTAATACCAAGCATTTTTGATTCACAATGAATTAGCTGACTTTAGCTGACTTTATTTTTGGCATTGCCACATGTCCGAATTGCTTTTTTACACTGTTAAATATCAGAAAAATTAAGACAGTGTTGTATTTGTTAATAAAATTTTTTTATTTATGGTCGCCTTTAAAGTTAATACTATTCTTTAGAAATGTGAATGATTATTCAAAGAGGGAGAAAGCTAAGTCAGATCTCTAAAACAAAAACAATTAAAATTTTATAGAATGAAATTTTCTAACTACAAACCCAATCATCTCTTCGCACAATGGGTCAAATCGACCTCCGGGTACTGTACTTGTCTATATTGACAAGTACACGTCCTCTAACCTAACCTAACCCAATTATCTTTGGATTTTTATTTTTTATTTTTTAAGAAATTTTAGCTTCAATTTCCTTTCCAAATAATCCATGTAACAAACGTTCAAAAGAATAAAAAGTCTGGCAACATATATGGCTAATAACAGGAGATCATTTACACTCATTACAAAAAACCAATGTGTTTCCAGAGATGGCCATGAATTCTTTTATTTGAACATAACTTAAGCCTGTGAATACCTTTATAAAAATTTAAAATTTTTTTTAATTTTTTGGTAAATTTTTTTTTTATATTTTACTTAAGCTTTTATTATATCATCTTTTTTAATATAATAAAAATAAATATGTATGTTTATAATCTTATTAAATTATTTTATTTTATTTAAAACTATTTTATTTCATTAAAGAAATTTATACAGAATTTTTTTCGGTATTTTTATTAATTATTATAAAGAAAAGCAAATATTCATAAGTTTTTATTTGTTTTTTTTTTTAACTTGAAAGCTTTGTAAAAAGCTGTTAATATTAAAACGAAAAAATTTATTTATTTTATTTTTTATAAAAAATTTACCATTTTAAGATGAAAAATTTCAACATATTTTGGTATAAAATAATTAAAATTATTTTAAAAATAATAATGAATTTAAATAAACACTTAAGAACAAATGAAAAGCTTATTAAGCCTATAATTGGAAGCTTTATAAGATTGTTACTTAAATCGAAGAGGTTATTTTACTAGTTTCCCAGGTCAGACATCAAAAGGAAAATATGAAAAAAATATTTCTTCGGTGACTTTCTCTCAGCAGATTCAATGGCAAAAACTCTGAGTGTAAAAATAACATTGAAAAGTTTCTCAAAAATCTGTCTTTCGAAGTCGACTTTAAACTGTAGAGACCCCTACACTGTTGTATAAAATTAGCGCACACCACATAAGTGGTGTGAGAAGCTGTATCATAATCCTAACTGAAGGGTTGTAATGACCAATTATGTATGTTTTTACAAGTTTATAGACTCAGTTTTATAGATCCAATGCAGTGGAAACTGATATTCAAAGAACTGTACACCAAGTGACTTTCAAAAATTCTACAAATTTTTTTAAAACATCTGTTGTGACAGTCTTCCATTGCTAAATTAGAAGTCCTCCACAGGCGATTCATTATGTACTCATGTATTTACTGGCTAGCTAAACTGTACGAATACTCGGTAAAATATTTAATCAAACGACACTTTGAAGACTCCAACGAATTTCTCCTGCACAGAGATCTCACTATATTCATAATGCTTTTCGAAACTATACTAAATATTAGACTGGATCAAATGTTACCTTGTCTACCACCCGGATTTAGCAACCATATCACCAAGGCGTGAGGTCTCGATTCGAACCCCAGTTCAGACATCTGCAACAAAACGAAACATGAAAAAGTATTTTTTACTGCGACTTCCTCTCTCTGAGTGTAAAAATAAAATTGCCATGAAAAGTTTCTCAAAAAAACTGTCGTTCGGAAACGACTTTAAACTGTAGGTTCCACCACTCATATATAAAATGAACGCACTCACAATATGGGTGTTGTGAGAAGCTACGTTGTAATCCTGGGTTGGAATAACTAATTAAAAAGAAGGAATTAAATTTTAAAGCTGAAAGAAGATCTAAAAATGTTATCATATTATTCGAATCTTAAATATTAAAACGTGCGATTTCTCTGACATTTTACCTCGTCCTCTTGAGCACGACTCAGGCTTAATGAGCATAGTTTCTTACTACCAATACTACCCAATACAACAACCCGTTATGCACGCAATATGTCAATGCTATTGCCCTAAGGCCTGCAATAATAGATCAATAATAACCTGCTCAAGCATAAAAACTGTATGAATTAAACTGAGACAAATCAAAAAATGATCAGAAGTTTAAGGAACAAGGAAAAGAATCCGCACAACCCTTACATCTTCAGTCCCGTCCAGAGATATATGTATACACATGTGATAGGATGTCATGGTTATCCTTCCATGCTAAATAAATTGTTTGTTCCGCTAAGACTATCATTTGTGTTCCATGGATGGTCTTGCAGTTCAAAGGCAAAACGCTCTTAACTTAGTTTATCATATAGGCACGCAAAGAGCCTGAATATTTCAGAGCAACACAATTGCCTCCATGTGATCCCGGAAAAGTTTGCAATCAACCTCCAAAACTTAACCTTATCCAGCTAGATTGTTAGCAATGACTTTGTATCTCCTTTAGCAGGCGTTTATACCCTCTCTAAGCTTCGCTTGTAGATATTTAAGGAAATGTGAAAATTTCTTTCATGTAATTTAAGCTATGTTTAGCCTTAAAATATGCACATTTAAAGGATATCCTGTGAGATATGCTATGAAGAAGAGCCCATTAACATTTTTATACCAAGATTTTGTTTTTATCAATACCAACTGCTTAACAAGTTTAAGAGTGTTATTAAAACAGTGTGTGTTTTCAACCTACTAAGTCCATAAGCCTCTAAATTTAATATCTTAATTTGCTTTAATAAATTTTGATTTTTTTATGCAAAATTATGCAACAACTTGCCAAGCTTTTCTCAGCTGATACACTTAAACTATTTGCTTTTCTTTATACTAAAAAATTTCTAACACTAAGAAAACTTGTAACTTTAAGTTAATTTCTTGCTATTTGTTTATTTTCCTAGAGTCACAGTCTGAGTAAAAAAAAGTTATTAAAGGTAACTTACCATACTACTGGGATGCTAGAATGATGAATAATTTTAGAAAATGAGTAAAACTGTTTACTAAACTGATCATAGCTTTCTTTGAAATAATTTTTATACTTTAAACCTAGTTTTATTAGTACTAAGGTATTGCCTAAAAGCAGGCAATTTTTTTATAAAATATTTCAAGTGATTATGCAACAATATTTTGCAGTTGGGGCCAAATTTTTGTTATAAATTTTGCTCAGAGATAGGCTTAAATATCAAATAAGAAATAAACACCTAAAGGCAGATTTTTTACATTTCCATAATCGGTAGATGGCAACCCTATCTTTCTAGAAACTGTTAAAAGCCAGTTAAATGAAGATTAATCAGTGAAATGGCGTCACCATAGCGCTGGTGTTATATATTATCGAGAATTTACAATCTCATGCTGACATTGAAAAACATCTTGAGTTTACAGGGTTAATTAAAAAGAAAAACTATTTTTTTGCTGTCAGACTGTGGCTCATAAGTTTTCTTTAAGCCTTAAATTTACTTTACTTACAAAAATGATTATTTTTCTCAATTATTTTCTATAATTTTTGTCTACCTTTTCTTTTTTTTTTCTTCTTTTTTATATTTATTTTCATTTAATTACTCACCATGTTAAAATAAAATAAAATATCTACGACTTATAACTCGACTGCGTTTTTAAATAATTTCAAAAATTGAAAATTATTTCCTGCGATGGATGGTGCAACATTTTAAAACTTTAAACTTGGACATGAAACATGAAACTCATACACACACGCACATTTTTACATAAAATTATTAATTATTAAATTAACCAATCAATTGAAAACTAAAATTAAAAACACATTTTAAAATATTTAATAAATTATTTAATAAAAAATTAATAATAAATAAACAATAAAAAATTAAATACTATACTAAAAAATATACATAAAATGAAAACTAAATATAAAAAAATTTTAAAACTATTTAATTATTTTACAACAAAAAAAATAATTAAACAATTTTTTTTTTCAACTAATAATAAATATATGTATAATAAAAAAAATTAAAAAAAAAATAAAAAATATAATAAAAACTAATATAAAATAATATATAAATAAACAATTGAAAACAAAAAAAAATAAAAAAAACATTTTTAAACTATTTAATTAATAAATTATTTTATAACACAAAAAATAATTAAATAATTTTTTTTTTTCAAATAAATAAATAATAAAAAATAAATAAATAATATAAAAAATATATAAATAATAAAAACATAAAAAAATATTTAAAAAAATTATTATAATAAAAATAAATAATATAAAAAATATATAAATAATTTCAAAAAATATATATTTATTTAAAAAAAAATAATTAATTGATAATTATGTATTAAATCATTAAAAAATCATTTAAAACTATAAAAACATTATATAAATTAATAAAATTAAATGAAATCAAAATTGAAATTCCTTTGAAAATTAAACAAATACATAAAAACCATTAACAAATATTAACAATATAAAAAAATATTTTTCTAATATTTAATAACATTTTAATAAATAATAAATATAAAAAACTACTCAATAAATATATCATAAAATTTAATATAATAAAAAATGTACAAATAATTAATAAAAAAAAAATTTAATTTAAAAAAAATATTGATAATTATGAATTAAATCATTAAAAAATATTTAAAAATTTAAAAACATTACATAAATTAATAAAATTAAATTGAAATTTCTTTGAAATATAAAAACTAAATAAATTTATAAAAATTATTAACACAATATAAAATTATTAACAAAATAAAAAATATTTTTCAAATATTTAATAAATTTTTAAAACAAAATAAATATAAAAAATTAAAATAATAAAAAAAAATTAAATAACAAAAAAAATAATAATTATGTATTAAATCATTAATTTTAAATTAATTAATTTAAATTTTTAATACAAAATAAATATTAAAACTCCAAAATAAATACTAAAAAATTAATATAATAAAAAAAAATTTAAATAACAAAAAAAATTAATAAATTTGTATTAAACCAATAAATTTCAATTAATTAAAATTGAAATTCCTTTGAAATCGTAAAAAAATTATTTAAAAAATTAAAAAAAAAATATTAAAAACTAAAAAAAACTAATTATTTTTAATGTTTCATTTAAAAAATTAAAAATAATAACAAAAAATCCTAAAAAAAAAATATTAAATTAACTATAAAAATATTTTTAATATTAATTAAATCATTAAAAATAATATTTGAAAAAATTAAAAACCCTCAAATATTTGTTTAATAATTAATTAAAAATAAAATTCATTTGAAAAATTTAAAATACTAACTAAAAATTTTTCCAAAAATATTTAAAACTAATAAAAAAAAATTATAATTATTTAATAATCCCTTTAAAAATAAAATATTAAAAAAAATGTTTTTTTTTTGTACTTGAAAAAAATCTTTATAAACTATTATATGATTAAATCATGCATTAAATTATATTAACGAAATGATTAAATGAAACAATTGAAAAAAATTCGTAATTATTAATGGCATATGTATGCGTGATAAACTTGCAAACATTTAAACTCTCGCTCTCTCTGTATGTGTGTGTGTATGCGTGTCATTCATTTTACACAAAACAAAATATGCATTTGTATGTGTATTATTTTGGCATTTATGCGTATGCTTTACAAAAATTCACGCCTGCATATTTACCAATACATGCAACACAATGAATAAATCAATACTTTTGCAAAAATAAATGTAAACAATAATCACAACAAAAACAACAACGTAAACATTATTATTAAAATGTTCCAAAAAAAATATAAACACATGCACAACAAATGAACTCGTATGTGGTGTATGTATGTGTCACTCTCTTCTTGGTTTATTTGCAAATGCACACGCTCTTATGCTTACGCATAAATGCACACACGTACATACATGCACATCCATCCATATGAAATACATGATTACCACTAGACTGCACCTGTTTCTGTTTCCGCTGCTACTTTAACACATCATCAACAACAACAACAACACCATCAACACCACCACCATCACCAACAACAACAACAACATCATCAACAACAACAACCACCTTTGCCTGCCACCATCCCCAATCTAACCGGTTCGTCTACACAGCAAACGAATGTAGCCAATGCAGCTGCCGCTGCTGCTGCGGCTGCCAATGCAGCTGCAGTTGCTGCCTTGACTTTAGGTCAACAACATCCGTTAGAAGTGGGCAAGAAACGTGCTGCCGATACAGACATGTTTCAATTGGTATTAATTTTTTTCTTTTTTTTAGTTTTCTTTTCTCGTTTTTTCTTTATTTCTCTTGCGTTTAAAACACACTCTCTCTCTCTCTCGCTCTCTGTCTGTCTATCTGTTTCTCTTAGTTATTGTTTTTGTTTTTTTTTTATTGTTCTTTAGTTTTATGTTGTTGTGTTTCTTCTGTGTTGTATTTATTTTTTATTGTTTGTTTTTTTTTTGTATTCTTTTGCGTATTTCTTTATGTTTACTTGTATGAGTGCATGCATGTATTATGTATTGTAAGCCTGCCTGCTATGGTATGGGTTTCATTTATTAAGTATTCATTTGTTTAATAAGAGAGTAAATAACTGTGTTTATTTCTTATGTCTCTCTTTCCATTGTATTTTTATTTTCTTGTGGTTTTACTATTATGACGCTTTATTTAAATTACTGTTAATAATTAAGGCTTAAAAATATTTTTTCTTGGAAGCTTTTTTTCTTATTTTCTTTGCTATTAACCCTGCTAAGCTTTTATTTTATTTTATTCTGCTTTATTGATAAGAAAATGCTTTTCTCTCTGCTTATGCACACCACATACCTCGTATGTATTGTATTATATTATTACGTATACGCTACATATGGCTTCCACATATTAATATTACTCATACGCCTTATATATATTTAAAGAAGAAACATTACTTATACGTCCAGTAACAGAAATTTCTACATTAAAAGTTTGTAAACCTTGCCCATTTCAATTTGTTCTCATTACTCAACATGCCTTAAGAAAATTCATTTCAAGTTCAAACAGACGCCCAGCCTTGGTATGATGTTCGCTGGAGGAACCACCCAATTTTTCAAGGGCCGAAAGAATCTTTCAAGTTTCTTGCCTCCATCTAAACTCCATACTATTTACACCACTTACATCCAACCGAGAATGGAATATAACTCTCAAGTGTGTGGGCCGGTGCTTCAAAGTCTATTTTAATGTTTCTCAAACGCTTACAAGAGTGAGCGAGATATCCAACTCTATTCATTGATGTTTCCCATTCATAACGGTGGGGTATCCAACTCTATTGATTCATTAAAGCATCGTCGCAATTTGGCTTGTGTTTCACTGTTCTATCGCTACTCCAATCGATATTGCTTAGGCGATATAAAGGGACTTGCTTCCAAAAATTATACATTCATACGTAGTACTCGTCTTTCTCGCAGGGCACATCCATTTGCAGTCGACTGGATAGTGTATCGTACACTGCAGTACAGACCGAATTCGATGTTTCGCCTGACTTTTCATACGTGGAACTCCGTACCTAAAGAGGTCTTTTCTGCCACTTAAGAAGATACAGATCTAATGTCCACAAATACTACTCCCTCCTACCGCCCTCCTTCCCATAACCTATTTTCCTGCATGAGTAGGAGCCATTGCCTGAGTGTTGGTCTTAATAAAAAAATCACCGTCTAGCCCTCTTTTAAGCATTGTAGCGTCGCAAGCATTTGTTAATTTCTTAATCTTTAATTAGATTGAGAATAGTAAGCGAAGCTGTACAATAGGTGTTGGACATACTCAGTCAATACAGCCTAGCCAATATATCCACAGTTTATGTATCCCGTTCTGAAAAGAACATTTTTAACTAGTAGGGCATGTACTTTTGATCGCCCACAATGCAACACGTTTCGGTATACATAGCATTATGTACCATTGTATTGTATTCTTGAGAAAGTTCGACTACAAATCGCCTGTAATTCGCTCTAAAATTTCATATCTCTGATGATATTAATTCCATCAGACAATACCATTGCTTTAGGTTAGCGGGTAACTTGCCGATTACTGATAAGTTCCCTCGGTGGCCCATATGGCCCTTTGTGTCGCTCAGTGTGATCAAGGCTTAGCTTGAAAAGCTTCACTTTTCTACTGCCAACAATTACACAAAAGTTTGTCCTTTGCCCGAGCCATCTAGCAGTCAACCTATGATTGAATAAAATACGCTACCAGAATTCTTGGATAAAACAAAGAAGACACTGACTGAAGGGTCAGTAATGATTAATTATCAATCAATCAATCGTTCCATCAATCAATCAATCATTGATTAAATAAAATATGCTGCCAGAATACAGGGATAAAACTAAGAAAACACTGACTGAAGGGTCAGTAATGATCAATTATCAATCAATCAATCATTCCATCAATCTATCAATCCTTGATTAAATAAAATAAGCTGTCAGAATACACGGATAAAACAAGAAAACACTGTAATGATCAATTATAAATCAATCAATCATTCCATCAATCAATCAATTTTTGATTGGATATAATACGCTGCCAGAATACTCGAATTAAACTAAGAAAACACGGACTGAAGGGTCAGTAATGATCAATTATCAATCAATCAATCATACCATCAACCAATCAATCCTTGATTAAAGAAAATACGCTGCCAGAATAGTCGAATAAAACTAAGAAAACACGGACTGAAGTGTCAGTAATGATTATTAAGAAATTATCTATCAATCATTCCATCAATCTATGATTGAATAAAATACGCTGCCAGAATACACGGATGAAATTTAGAAAACACTGACTGAAGGGCTGTAATGGTCAATTATCAATCAACCAATCATTCCATCAAGCAATCTATCTATGATTGAATATAATAAGCTGCCAGAACACTCGGATAAAACAAATAAAACACTGACTGAAGGGTCAGTAAAGATCAATTATCAATGAATCAATCATTCCATCAAGCAATAAGATTAGATAAAATATGCTGCCAGAATACACGGATAAAACAAGAAAACACTTTCAGTTCAGGAACAATTGTAACTTTTGCATATAACGCATGTTAAGGTACAAAACAGCATTTGTATTAATGTTTTCTTATTGCCCCCTGGACTAGACTACAATTTTTTCATGGTTAAATTAATATAACTCATACGTTACCGTACAGTACAGACTGTACTTTGAATATTTCTTGCCTTCTTAAACAGAAAATGGTTAATTTAAGTTAAAAAAAAAAAACAAAAAAACTTGTTTTAAACATTTACTGCCAGTGCCAGTTAAATTAATTGCTTGTTTGCATTCAGCATATTTTATTATTTTTCGTTTTTGGTAGGCATTCAATGCACGAATAGTTAAATGTACGTCTGTTTGAGTATGTTACAGAGAGTTGTAATAAATCACATGAAAAATTGAGTGTTTAATTAATTAATTTAATTAAGTACTCGCAAACAATTAAAACAATTTTTCGTAGTTTTTCCTTTTGTTTTTTTTTTGTTTGCTTGTTTGTAATTGAGAAAAATATAAAAATATTTTTAATTACTTGCTGGGGCACAAGGTTACCGTTTAAAAACGTATAAGTAATGATTTCCGTTTTTTTTCGCTAACATTTAAGCTTTTTTTAAGGCATTTTATTTAAGAAAATATTGAATAAATCCTTATAATAAACTTAAACTTCAAAACAAAGTTCTATTGGCCACAATAAACACTTTGCATTGAAGTTTTCTTAACCATGGTACTCCCTTTTGGATCCCTTCTTTAGTGTATAAAGTCTCGTACAAAAGAAAATCTCTTATGATTTTTAATTAATCTTTTTTATTATTTTTTATTTTTTTATTTTTATTTTAATTTCCAATTATCTTTACCTTTTTGTTTTTGGGTAATTTGTTTAGAGTATTTTTATTATAAACTTTAGAAATTAATCGTTAATCTTTTATAACTATTTACAAAAAAAAACAATAAGAAAAACCTTTAACAAAGTAAATTTTTAACAAAAATTG
This sequence comes from Sarcophaga subvicina, assembly GCA_936449025.2. NCBI lineage: Eukaryota > Metazoa > Arthropoda > Insecta > Diptera > Sarcophagidae > Sarcophaga > Sarcophaga subvicina. The sequence goes on along the minus strand of OW388084.2, from coordinate 93,757,030 downwards.
TTTTCTTTCCTTCTCTTTTTTTCTCTTCCCTTTTTCTCCCACAAACAAAAAAAAAACAAATAAAAAACGCCACAAATTTTCTTTACTACATTAAAATAATAAAAAAAAATTAAAAAAAAACCAATTAATCTGTATGTGTGTGTAACTAATGCTGGGTTATATACCGCCATTGTAACGTTGCTGCGTGTTTCATTTGTAACGTCTTGTCTTGTTAAACTTTGGAAAACTTTTTTTGATTTTTTTTGTTGTAAAACTACTACCACCACTGTTACAAATACTACTACTACTATTGCTACATCATCATCAACATTACAACCACTACCACTACTACTACTATTTGTCCTTCTACTATTGCTACTACCACCACCACTTCTACTATTACTCAACCAAACCAAACCAACCCTACTCTGCAACCATCATCATCATCATTCTTGTGCGAAATAAAATTATTATCCACTGCCTTGTGTATAAAAACAAAAAAATTTTCTTTTGTTCAAATAAAAGATGGATGTTAAAACGGTTGGTTCATTTTACTATGAAAATTTTGTAAGTACTAAATTAAGTAACAAAAGTAAAGTATTTTTTTAGTTTTTTTGTTTCTTGTTTTTTTTATTTTGTTTTGCTAATGGAATTTTAGCTATTCTAAGTGAATAAAAACTTAAATGCTAATTTTAAAAAAGTACCAAATTATGTACCTTTTAGGCCACAATATTTTCTTTATATATACATATATTTTGTATGTTATTTAAATATTTGTTTATACATATATATCAGACATCAGTAATGAATCGTTTTTTCCCTACTCATAAGCACTCATGTAATTTTGAATATAAGTGAGCCAACAATATTGAAATCTCAACTACTCTGTCTAATTCATTCATACTCACTACAACGTTGATTTATAAATACAAGTTGCAATGAATATGATTACAACGTTGACATCAAACTCATACCATTCGAAATATGTTTGATTCATAAGACATTGAGATTCATAACTTTAGAAAAATTCTTATAATGCTTACAAATGATTTACAAAAAGAAAAAAAAGACACATAAGCAAAAAAAGACAGAGCAGCAAGCAGACCAAACACACAAACTTCTTGTAAGTATTTTAGTGCTCGTAAGCGATTCATACTTATTTTGTGCTTCGTGTATATGTTGAGTTATGGTGAATCGAAGTCAACAACATCATACATGTTGTTAAGTATGAACGCTGATGGGTGCTTCAAACTTTGAATACGAGTAGAGGGGTTCCATGATATTAACATAAGTATGAATGCGTATAAGTATCAGAAATTATGAGTATGATTCGATTCTACTCATTCTTTTGAATACTCACTGCTGATCTCTGATATGTATAGGACTTAAAAAGCAGTTAAAATGTGTAGTAAATTTGGTACTCTTGAGTCTGTAAAAATTATTTTCATACGTAACTTTTTTTTATTTTTTTTTTTAATATTAGAAATCTTTTTTAAATAAAATTGTTTACAAAACGAGAAAGTTTAGTTTAGTTTCAAAAAATGTACTTTTTTACTCGAACAAAAATTTTTTATTAATTATTGCGTTATAATCTAGTACTGTTAACAAGTTTAAAAATAAACCATATTTAAAAGGTACCAAAAAAAAAACATAGTAAAGTTAGTACTTTTTTACTCAAAACACATTTTAATTAGTTACTTAGTTAACTTAGTAAATACAATTTAAATAATAAATAAATAAAAGTCAGTACATTTAATAAATTCAAAAAGGTAAAAAGTACTAAAAAAAAACATTAAATTTAGCACTTTTTACACCAAACAAATTTTTTTGGTTTTTAAATAAATTTTATAAATAAATTTTAATTATAAATAAAGGGAAGTACTTTTTAATTCCAAGAAAAAAAATTATAAGTTATAAAGTTAATTTAATTAATAAGTAAAGAAAAGTTATTATTATTAATAAATTTAAGAAGTACCAAATTTAAAAAGTACCAACAAACTTATTAAATTTAGTACTTTTTTTGCACTAAAAAATTTTTTTAGTTATTCAGTTAACTTAATAAATAAATTTATATAATAAATAAAGGAGAGTTAATATTTTTCATAAATTTAAAAAGTACTTAATTTAAACAGTACTAAAAAACGTATTTAATTTTGTACTTATTTACTTCCAAATAGATTTTATTAGTTACTTAGTTAACTTAAGAAATTTATTGTCATTAAAAATTAAAGTAAAGTTAATACTTTTAATAAATTTATAAGGTACTAAATTTGGTACTATTTTGTTTTATGCATATAGTGTTTATTTTTTTAAGTACTATTTGCTATTTTTTTAAATAAATTCAAATAAAAATAATAAATATAAAAAAAAATTCTAGATTTTAAATAAAGTACTAAATTTGGTACTTTTTCAACCTTACAGTTTTTTATGAAAATTATTACACTTATTTGTAGTACTTAGTTTAAATTCTAGCCAATGAATAGATAAGTTAAAAAATTTAGGTCTTAAAAAGTACTATAATTGGTATTATTTATTAATATAAATACTATTAAATGTTTTGGTGAAAATTATTTAACTTCTCTGTTTTTTATTGAAACGGAAGCCTCTTTTTTTATAAAATGAAATAAATTTGTTTATTAATTAATAATATAAATATGAGTTTATATAGAAAGTACTAAAATTGTTACTTTTTAGTTTAAAAATTCTACTTAACTGTAGATTAGTTCTCAAACAGAATTTTAATTGGAATAAGAAATTTTTAATATAAAAAAGTACCATAATAGGTTTTTCTCGTACTCTTTAGCCAAATTTGTAGAAATTTTAATTTCTAGGAATAAAATGTAATTTAGTATGCAAAAAATCTGCTTTGGTCCTTTTTTAATATGTAAGCCTTTGCATAATAATATGTAAGCCTTTTTTTGCTTCTTTTCAAATTTAAACGTTTTAGATTTTCGTTAAATTTAATAATTTATTGTGAATATTTTTATTGAAAAGTAGTATTTGGATTATTCGTATTAATTATTCGTATAAAATTATTTTATAAATAGAATTATTAAGAAAAGTTCTATATTGAAACCATTATGTAGCTTTATATAAAAGAGTACTATTTTGGTACTATTTACATTTAAAACTTAAACTTTTTGAAAATTACACACAATTTAACCTTTTGTAATGTTTTTATGATTTCAAATTTGAAAAATTTTGTACTTTTTAGTGCATTCTGTAATTTATCAGGATACAAAAAAATAACTCTTCTGGTACCTTTTACATTTGAATAGTAAGTTTTGTAAAAATATAGTACTTTTATTTTTTTAATTAGTTAACAGCCTTAAAATATATATTTATTAAAAAAGAAAAAGTACTTTTTTGGTACCTTTTGTTAAATAAAGTACCTTTTGGTAATTTTAGAATTTTAGTACAATTTTTAAAGAAATGTAAGTTTCGTTTTAATTATTATGCTTATTTTTTTCTTTTGTTTAAACAACCATTAAATATATTTGTTTCTTATGTTTTTGTATAAAAGCTTGACTTATTTTTTATTTTTTTTAATTTAAAATTATTTTTTAATTAAATGTAGTGTTTTTTATTAAAATACTAATTTGTTTTTTTTTTGTTTTTGTTTATTTCCTAAGGCTTATTCTGGCATGGTGCCCATTAAACGTCCTGCTGCTGAAAAGTCTGGCATTCCTGTGTATCCCGGTGCTACAACATACCAACAATTAATGCAACTACAACAACCATTTGTACCAGTCTCATGTGAGTATCAAACTCAAATTAGCACAAGCTCTACTACTACTGCTCCTACTACTACTACTACTATCAATATCAATTGTAATTCTACTACTGCTGCTGCTGCTGCTAGTGCTGCTACTACAGCAACAACAACAAGTACAACAACACCATTAGGTGCTAATATATTACACCACCACCAACACAACCACCACCACCAAAACCACTACCTTAATCACTTACAACAACACCACAATAATCACAAACATACCAACAACAATTTGTATAATTTTCAAAATCCCAATCAACTACAACACCAACAATTACAATTACCATCCACACAATCCAATTCCTCCACACAACAGATACAACAAACACAACTACACCAACAACAATTATCCCAAATATCCAATATAAATAGTACTTATAATCATTTATCACAACAAACTATTGCTAATAATAACTTACAAAATAGTAATCAAAATAACAGTAATATAAATAATAATAATAATAGTAGTAGCAACAACAACAACAGCAACAACAACAATAGCAACAATAATAATAATAATAATTCTCTATCGTATATAAACAATAATTTAAATAGTAATCATAGTCTTAAGTTGATAAATTATCCGAATACTTCTACTACTACTGCTACTACAGCTACTACAGCAACTAGTGCTACTACTGCTACTATTGCTCTTGCCTCCTCCTCAAGTGTAAGTGATAGTAATAGTGTTAGTACAGCTACTACTGCTATTACTACTAATACTACTACTACTACTACTTCACTTTCATCTTCTTCTACTTGTATTTCAAATACTGCTACTACTCCTACTACTACTACTACTTCTCCTAGTACTTCTCCCTTAGCTGCTGCTACTTTAGTAGCACCAACTACCACTTCTACTATTAATACTGATACTGATACTGGTACTACCGATACTACTGTAGCAGTAGATACGTCTAGTAAGAATAGTTGTAATGCTACAACAACAACAACAGCAACAGCTAGCATTGCTTTAGTTAGTAACAATTACAACAGTAATGATCAAGAGTATGACAGTGAGAATAATAATAAGAATACTACTAACAAAAATACTACGGATAGTAAAGAATCCACATCGTCATCATCATCGTCGTCGTCATCATCATCGTCAACAACTGAAGCACAGCGATCAGCACAAGTATCGTTAAACAGCTTAACAGCAGATGATGCACACAATGATGATCAGCTTAGTCCAGGCATTACTACTTCAAGCTTTAGCTCTTATACTAATAATGCTACAACCATAACCACTACCGCTGCTACTAACCCTACAAGCAGCTCCAATGAAAGCCTAAAATATGTTAATGGTGGTGGTTCCTATGGCATAACCGCGAAACCTGCCACAAATGGTACTCTCAACAATTACAATCTAAATGGCTCAGGTGAAAATGTTACCGCCAGCACTGCACCGACATCTACCCCTACCTCCTCTTCATATTTGAATGGTTATTCGGTTGCTACAAGTCACAATTCGACGGGTATTTTACCTACACCACCACCTACCTCCTCGGTGGTGACCAATGCCTATCAGGCCCAACAGAATATGCAAAGATTGTATCAGCAGTCGTATAATGCCGCCGTGGCCAATTCGCCTTATGGCAATATAATGGCCACATATGGCCATCAAACACCAGTTTCAAGCACCTCAGGCTCGGCCTACTCGACACAGGCTATCACAGTACCTTCGTATACTTATGCGGGCTCTACACCCACAGCCTATGGTTATAGCGCCTATCCATCTGCAGCTCAGGCAGCTGCTGCTGCCAATGCGTCAAACTATTATGCCGATGCTGCTGCTTTGGCAAAAGAAGTGGCCCAGAAAAATTATGCCAATGCCTTGAAGGTGGCCAATGCTAATGCCACTTCCTTAACGGGTAAACCTTTAACAGCGGCAGCTGCTGGCTACCCAGGTATGGCTATAAATAAGGCTTATATGGCCGCCGCCGCTACCTCTGGACAACAAGTCATGGCACAACATGCAGCTTTTATGCAAGCTCAGGCTCAAGCTCAGGCTCATCAGCAGCAGCAACAGCAACAGGCCGCTGTGGCCGCCATGGCAGGAGCTCAAATGCGCTCCTATGGCACTCTACCTTCACCAGCCATTACTCCCACAGTTTCGACACCCGTTCATGCGGCTACCGGCTCTTCGGCCATGTTGCAACGTCCTCCAACAGCTGCTGCTGCCCCCAGTTATTATTCAGCCACTACCAATCCTGCTCTACTCAGAGGACAACCCATGACTTTGCCCGCCGGCCACAATGCCCAAGCTCAATATGCAGCTGCCGCCGCGGCCATGCAACAGCAGCAACAACAACAAGCAGCCTTTTTCTTTCCGGGCATGATGGCCTCAGCCCAAGGCTATCCGTTTGCGGCTATGGGTGCCATACCCACTGCGGCTGGCTTGCCGACTGGTATGGCACCCACAGCCGCCCAATTGGCAGCGGCTTCTGCCTCAACGGCACAGACAAATAGCGCTTTGGTTTTGAATCCCTATAAGAAAATGAAAACTTCTTAAATGTTGACCTGTATGCGCTCATAACTAATTTTAATAAAGCTTTTCCAAAAGCTTATCAAATTCCCTTGGAATTTTAACAAACATTTAAAATGAATTTCCTGAAAGCTTTCTAAGCATACAGCTGCTAATTGGTTAAAGCTTTCGGGAAGTTTTTTGCTTAACAAACAAGTACTTAATCGAAACGAAATATGAAAGATAACATAAAACATTTTGTGCCTAGTTTTTAGAAACTTTAATTTTATATTGTAGACGATATGTTAGATTTCAGGTTGGTGTAGTATATACAAAACAAAAGCTCTCTCTTTTGGTTTAACTTTTATTATAATTTTCGAAAAAAAACACGTTAACTTAAAAGCTCTCTTTTTTAATTTTTAAGTTTAGTTTAGATGCTCGAAAACAAAGTAAGCTTTAAAGCTTTCTGTAACAGTTTAAACACGAAAAAAGAAGAGTTTATAAAAACAAAGCTTTTTATTTAGAAATTACAAGTTTTAAGCTGCTTTCAATATTGTTTGTAAAACCAAGCTAGATACGTACTATTTATATATCTAACTATTGTGGTTGCGTTAAGAGCTTTTAAATATTTTTTTAAAAACTAAAATTTCTTTGAAAATTAAAAAACAGCATGAATGCTAAAAAATTTGAAATTTTGAAATTTATAATTTCCTAAAAGCTTTTTTAAAAAGCTTTTTTTTAGAATCTGGTTTTCAATATTAGAACAGTTTACTTAAAATTCTTAAAAGCTGTTATATTATATAAATATCACAAGACTTTAATTCAAGCTCATATTACCAACATTACCCTCATCAAAGCTCAAAGAGGGAAAAGCTATTTATAACCCTTTTTTCCTTATTAGTTGAATCAATTTACTTTTTAAAATTTCTGTTCTTAACTTAATTAAAGGTTAAAGAAAATATCTTCAAAAAAAGCTACTTCAAATACTTATAGAGGCTAAGCCTTTTTGTAAAGCTTTCAAGCATTATAACTTAAAATTTTGTCAACCCCATAGAAAATAATGTTATCATGCATTGTTAACACTAATCAGACTTTTAGAATGATATATAAGGCTTAAAGCTTTATTTTAAACAATACAAAAGCTCTAAAGCTTTAGAAAAAATATTTTATTTTTGAATAATATCTTGAAAAATTTTTTGAAGATGTCTTATGAAAAATAGTAGCACAGTAAAAGTGTAAAAGTTTTTTCAAAAGCTTTATTAGTTAATACAAATTTTAAATTGGTATATAAAGCTTTAAGCTTTGTATGGAACAGTATAAAATCCTAATACCTAATACGAATTATTTAATGATTAACTTTTTTGGCTAAGGGTTATTAAAATATATGAAAAGTGTTGAACTCATTTGTTTAAAGCTTTGAGGGCTTTAAATGAAACTCTTTTATTAAAGCCTTGAAATACAACAACTTTTAACCTTCATATTGATAAAAAAAAATTAAACTCAACACAAATATTTATTTATATTGGCATATAAAGCTTAAAGCTTTATAGTAAGTAAAATAATAAAAAAGCTTTGTTTTATAAACTGTTTTTTTAAAGCTATTTCTTGCCCCTTTTTAATTTTAAATTAAAAATTTTTTAAAGCTTTCCTTACAGCTTAATAATATTTAAATATAGTTTTTAAAACAACTTAAGGACCTCTTTAATAATATTAAATATTTTTAAATTTAGTTTTTAATTTTAATTTTTGTTTTTAAAAAAGCCTGCCTTAATTTTGCCATAATTTTTTTTATTTATTTCCTTGGTTTTGTTTTAATTAAGTTTTATTATATAATTTGCCATTTAAATGATAAAAGCTTTTTTTAAAAAAAAAGCTTTTAGAAAATTAGGTTCCTTTTTTAATGACTTTTTATGTTTTTTAATTTAAATACAATATTTAAACGTAATGTTATAAAAGAAAAAAAAATAGTGTTTAAAAGTTAAAGAAAAAACAACAAAAAAAATTATATATGAAAACGAAGTACTGTGATAGCTTTTTAAATCTTGTCATAACAAAATCTTAGAATAAAAAAATTAATTTTTTTGCATAATAATTCCTTTAAAAAAAAAAAGAAAAGCTTGACTTAGTACGGCGTTACAAAAATTTTATTTATTTTTAAAGCAACGAAACTATATATATAGAATAAAATAAGCTTTTAAGCTTTTTTTTTTGAAAAACGGTTTACAGTTCTACCATGAATAGCAAAAAAACTAACGATTTGTGTTTTTAACTTTAGGTTCCTAACAAATTAATTAATTAACCATTATATACTATATATTAAACTATAAAATAAAGCTTTAAAGCTTAAATTAATAATAAAAACAAACGCTTAAGTAGTAATGCCTAAGGTTCCATTTTTTTACAGCCATGTTTTAAGAGAAAACTTTTTTTCTTCACCCTTTCTAAGCTTTAGCTTTTAAAACAGCCCATACCTTTGCAAAAATACGCTGTGACAAAACTTGAAAGCTTTTTTGCTAAAGTCTCCCTATCAATTTCTCTCGTCCTCTCTCTTTCTTTCACTCTCTGTCTCTCGCTATCTTTCTCTTTTGCATTGATACTGTTGTAATTTGTAATATGTTTTCATCATATGTTTGTATGTATGTATGTATGTATAGATGTATGTATGTACATGAGGACTCTATATATGTATGTATATTATGTTTGTAATATTTAATTAAGTATTTAATTAAATTGAAATTGAAAAAAGTAAATATTTTAAAGAGCTCTACTACTTATTTTAATCTAAACTTAGACAACGAATGTATAAAAAAAAACGAAACAAAAAAATTTTTTTTAATTTTAAATTTAAATGAACGTCAAATGAAACGAATTGAAATTATTTTGTTTTTAGATTTTTTTTGTTTAATTTTTTTTTTAATTTAATTTTAATTCTATTGTTATGTATTAGAGATCTCGCTTTTTTGATTAAAACTGTTAAAATAAATTTAAATAATCTTTTATTTTTGTTTATTTAAGTTCTTAATTAAATGTTTGCCAGTTATTTTGTCCTAGTAATTTATTGCCTTTAATTTAATTTTCTTTCTTTGTTAAAAATATTTAAAAGAAATATTAAAATAATATTTTGTTGTGCTTAAAAAAAAACATCACTTTTATCCTCTTTAATTATATTTTTTTGAAAAATTATTTTTAAAAATTCTTTATTCTTCGTTAAAAAGAAAACATTGTTGTAAACTATTAATATTAATTTAAATTGATAATTATTTTTAATTTATAAGCCATTGTGTTGTAATAATATTTGAAGAAAAAAAATTATAAGAAATTTTTTTTTATTTATTTTGCCTTCCCAGACTCTCTTACTCTCTTTCTCTCTCTTTGTTTTACTATCACTTTCTTATGTGTTTCATTTAATTCATTCATTTTAATTGTTTTTAGTAATAATAATCATTTAATTATATAAAAATCGTTTAATTAATTAATTAATTAATTACTTAATTATGTTATTAAATATTTTACCATTTTGTTTAGCTTTTAGTCTTTAGTATCTTATAAATGTTTTCTTTGTTAATTTTGTTTGAAAAAAAAAAATATAAATAGAATTATATTTAAAAAAACAACAACAACATATTAGTTTTATGTACAAAAAAAAACAAGAAACTTAAATTGGTATCCTTATTTATTGATTTAATAAATTAGCTTTTGTTCCTGGCTTTATCCCCATCTCTCTCACTCTCTATTTCTCTCTCTTTTTGTTGTATTTTAGTTCCTATTTTTAGCTGTCTTTTTTCACTCTTTTTTTAATTCATCTCAGTGTTTATTTGTTAGCAATTAATTTGTTTGGTTCAGGTCTTGGCTAAAGTTGCTCTCTCTTTCTCTCAGTCAGCACTCATTAAAATTGAAAAGTAAACAAAAAAATTTCAATAAGAAACTTTAAAGCTTCAGCTGTTTATACAACTTTATAGAAATCTTTTCATTAAACTATCTTTATATTTGATACATATTTTATTAGATTGAAAAATCGTAAAACATAAGGAAGCTTTTAAGCTTTCATTAATTTGGAAATAATTCGAAATAGGTTTTATTTTTTTATACTTCCTTTAAAGTAAATAAATAAATTAAAAATTATTTTCTATTATTTTATTATTTTATTTATTTTGCTTCCAACTGCTTCTAATCTCTTTGCTTTGTTCATTTTTTAAAAAGCTTTCACTAAAATCCTTTACCAAAGCTTAAATCCGATGCTTAAAAACCGTCTCTTATCCCCCAAAATAAATTAAGATATTAAGTGTTCATCAAAAATAATTTTTATATGTTGGGAAATAGCTGGCCTTCAATAACAGGGCATTAAAACGCTTCACGATCAATGTATACCTAACCTACAGTTTCCACAATACAAGCTTTTTCAGCCAATCGGAAAGTTATTGCTTCGTCAATTTTTTTGCATCATGGACCTTTTCAGTGATTTTTGAATATCAAACGTATCGGATAGAAGTCTTTAAAATATTCTAAAAGCTTTTTTCTGTCTTAGCTTTACAAAGCTGCTGAAAACATTTCTTTTTTTAAAGAAAGTATTAAATAAAAATAATAAAAATTGCCATGAAATGTTTTTCAATAATCTGCCGTTTGGAGTCGACTATAAACTGTAGGTCCTCCGCCACTCATGTATTAAATTAACACACACAACATAAGTGGTGTGAGAAGCTAGGTCATGATCCTGACTGAAGGGTTGTATGTATTTGAAATTTTACTATCAAACTACTATCAAACGCTTGAATGGTATGAAATTTTATTTTACATTTGCACGTCACGTTCAGGAAGATCATTAAATTCTCGAAAATCATCAAGATCACCTTTCCGCCGAAGCATTCTCATAATTGCACGCAACTGTGGCATAAATTAATGTGTCCATGCTGCTATTAAACTCATATGAGCGTATCGATCACTATTGTGGTCATAGTGTACAGGCCTCAATCTAAATAAGACATTCCTATCCTCTAAACCTATTGCTCTGACAAACTTTAAAATGTTGCGCGATGTTAACAACTACGATTCCTTGCCAAGCATCTGATATACACAAGGTGCTTCCTTCTAGATTGCAATAATACCCCGCAAGTTTTAAGTATGTTTTCTGACGATTTTCGCGGATTTCCACAGCAAAGGGTAATTCTCTCTTTCCCCTGTCTAGCTCATTTAGTTGCCTCAAGCAGAACTCTACTATTTTGGCTTGATTTCTAGCAAAAACTGCTGAGAGTAAATAAAAAATTGCCACGAAAAATCTCACAAAAAAATCTGTCGTTAAAGGTCGACTTTAAACTGTAGTTTCCGCCACTCATGTATACAATTAACATACACAACATTACTGCTGTGAGAAGCTAGGTTGCTATCCTGACTAAGCAATGACTACATTTCCTTAAGCCTTTGGTAAATGGGTCCTGCTTTCATTAAAAAGCTTTCGTATTCATTTTCTCTACTAATTTTTAATTGAAAGCATTTTGTTGGTTTAAGTTCGATTTTCTTTTAATTAAAATTTAAGTTTTTAAATAAATTGCATTTATTTTCATGTTTAATAAATAAAAAAAATAAAAAAGTTTAACACCAAACTTATACATTTAATTCGTAGTGTTATTAAAACAAAATTTATAAAAAAAAAATTAAATTTAGAAACTACAACCATATGCGTCCTTGTTAAGTGTTACTAAAGTTTACCAAAAAAAAAACATATTTTAATTAAAAGATATTAAACGATATATAAATATATAATATTATATACTTAAATTTAAAAAAAATGAATATATAAACTTATATACATAGAGATATACTTACAAAGCAAGGAATATTTTTCAATTTTTAAAAACACAAATGTTTTTTGCCCCTCCAACACTTAGTCTTTTTTTTAAACCAGGGAATTACAATGTATTTTTACTTCTGTCACTCACTGTTAAGCATGTTTAGGTTTTTGAATATAAAAAAACACAAAACAAATTAAATCTTTTAAAGCTTTTTTAAATGATCTCTTTTTAGAATAAAAAGCTTTTATTTTTAGCTTAAATTTTAAGATAGAAATTGAAAAAAGAAATGTTTAAAAAGCTTTTTATTTATTATTATTTTCAACTTATGTTGCTTTGAATGTTTATTAAAAAAGAATTTTTGAATTTTTTTTTCTATGAAAACAAACACTAGAATTCATTAAATTTAATAAGAATTTAAACAAAAGATTTACAACAAAAATAAATAAAATAAAACCAAGACTTGAATAAGATTTCCCTCCACTGAAGGCAATTATCAATTTACACGCACATGATATTTCATGAGCATTGAGGATAATATTGTTACGTTTTTACCTTTTAAAAATGTTTAAAATGTGAGCTCATAGATTGCAAATAAAATAAAAATAAATTTGTTTTTGGTTTTAATTAAAATTCTTTATTATTCGCACAATTCTGTGTGCCACTGTTCACAACTTGATGTTAACAACAACAATTGCTTTTCTTTGTTATTCCTCTGTTTATACCCTTTGCATAAACAATAACAATTACTAGGTAATTATTCGACAGATCTTTGTAACGGAAATCTTCAAACCACGACTGCTCTCTTCAAAAGCACCGAGTCTTCCCACAAGCTGGCTGAACTTCACTGACTCAGTGGTCTCCTTTGCTTTGCCTTTTATATGGCAAAGTAAACAGTCTGATGAATGTTCTTGAAGGCGAATGTTCATGACTTTGCCTTCTCGAAATCTCTATAAATGTAAACATTGTTGTTAAAACTGGTAAAAATTTAATTCCCCCACAAAGGGGTAACCCTCTAAGAACCTTTGAAGTTTGGTCAATAATATGAAAAAAACACATGTGAATGAATGTACAGTCTTATCATGTCCTGTAGTAGTTAAAAAATATTTAAAAAAACATTTCTGGTGTTACACCGAACCTTGAGAATTATATTCAGCCAATTATTAAGGAAATTAGATTAGCTGGAGAATTTTTCTGCACCAAGACATTTGAAAGCTCCTTTCAACATTATAAATATGAAGCGGTTCCAGTGAAAATCTTATTGCATTCTGAAACTAACGATAGGTTCTCATCAGAGATCAGCAATGAATCGTTTTTTCGCTACTCATAAGCACTCAAGAAATTTTGAATACATCTGAGTCAACAGTATTGAAATTTAACTACTCTGTCTCATTCATTTGTACTCACTACAACATTAACTAGTGAGTATTTTAGTGTTCGTGCGCGATTCATACTTATTTTGTACTTCGTGTATATGTTGAGTTATGGAGAGCCGAAATCAACAACAACATACTTGTTTTTAAGTATGAATATGATGAGTACTTCAAACTTTGAATATATGTGTAGAGGTATATTTTAAAACTTTTAAAGCTTTCTTAAAGCTTGCTTTTGTTACAGAGAAATTTTATTAAAGTCTTCGTAAATTCAAAATAACATCTAGTTTAACATTATAGTCTTAAAAAACAATTGTAGTTCAACACCTTAAACAATAAAAGGTAAAATCCGTCCGTTTTTGGTCTTACTTTAAATCCTTATATCACCATTTGCACTATGGGTAGATGACTATTAAATTCAATAAATTAAAATTTTTTTTTGTAATAAAAGAAAATTAATATAAAAAATAAAGAGAAATATAAACTCAGCCTTATTTTATTTTAAACTAACTACCCATTGCGCAGCACATGTAGTTATAGGTTTTTCAACATATTCTACACAAACCTTCAATTTAACTTTTAGTGTGTCTTTGTTAAAGTTTTAAATATTTTTTCTTTTATTATTTAAAAAAAAATATAAGAACACTTAACTTAAATAAAACAATACATTGAACAATAAAGTGTAACGAATGTAGTTTATTTAATAACATTTTTTTTCATACAAATTAATTTAAAAAAAATACACACAAGAATCTTGCATGTTTGTTTGTAAAGCGAACTTTAAGTTTAAAACAGAAAATCATTAAAAAAAAATAAAAATTATTAACAGAGAAGAAATTAAAATTATATTTGAAAAGAAATTCAATAATTTTTAATAATATTTTTTGAAAGGAAAAATAAAAATTAAAAACAACAAACTGGAAAAAGAAAACGTAATTTACAAAAATTAAAAAAAAAAAAATTAAAAAAATATTAAAAAAAAAGAATTAAAAAATTATATGAAAATATAATTTAAAAATTAATAAATTATTATATTTAAATGTATAATAAAAAAATATATATTTATTATTATATTTAACAAAAAAAAAACCAACAACAAGTATATATATAATGGACAAACATTATTATTACTATTAATATTAAATATTATTAAAGATTTTAAAGAAATTTAAAAAAAAAAACCAACAATATGCTTTTATTACTCAATTAAAATAGTATACTTCACTACTCTTTACTAATCCAGTACTACTACTACTACTACTACTCCAACAACAAATACAAATTTTACGTTTGTTCTCTGATGTAATTCGTTAAGAAAAAAGTAAAAAAAAACAAAATAATTTATCAGCTTTTTAACTCTCTTTTTCAATTTTCATTTCTTTCGAAAAAAATTTAATTTTTTTTTTATTTGAGAAAAAAATTTTTGTTATTGTATGGCTCGATCGATATGTGCATACACCCACCGTCTTCTGTTACTCTTTCCTTTCTTGGAATCATTTAAAGCCTCCACCTACACTTCAGTGATGATCAAGTAAATTTTGTATGTGTTGGATGTTGCCTTATTTATTTATAATTTTTTATTCTTAAAAATTCTATTCTGTTTACGTTCTTTCTCTCTTTCTGTAATTAGTTTGCTTCTTTTTTTTTTTGTTTAGCACTGTGGTTTGGCTTAAAAAAAATTTGCACATGAAAACAATTCATTGTTTCACAATGAAAATATTGAAAAAAAATTTAAATTTTTGAAATAAATTAATTAAATAATTAAATTTTTTAAAATAAACAAATTTTAATTATAAAATTTTTCATATTAAAATTTGTTTAAACTTTGTTTAAAATGTTAAAAATATTTAAAAAATGTAAACACACATTTTAATTTTTTTTTTAAATTTAAAAAAATTTTAAAATTTTAAATTATTTAATTTTAAAATTTTTTTTTTAAATTTTAAAAATATTTGAAAAATTGAAAACATATTTTTATTTAAATCAAAAAATTTTTAAAATTTTGAAAAAAATTTTAAAAATATTTAAATTTTAAATATTTTTTTAAATTTAAAGAACTTTCTTGATTTAAAAATTTAACAACAAATTGCACATTTTCAACGAGATATCAATCGATTTATATCGAATTAATTTTCAAACCGTTTGTGTTCACTTTGAGTTGACTTACTAGACCAAACCTTAGCTCTCTGGAATCTTCAAGAACAAAAGAAAGACGAAAAAAAATATTTTTTTCGGACACCTCCGCTTAGCAGTCGTCTGGCAAAAGCTGTGAGAGTAAATACGATAAACTGTATGTCCTGTCGGCCTAAGCTCCTCCATAATGTGGACCAAATACTTGTAATGCCGATAAAGTAACGTCAAAAAAAATATAAATTTATCACGCACTACCCTCCCCTTCCTTTCATCTACAAACTAAATTTTTGAAAATCGTCTTTAATGCAGTTGCGGCCATAACTTTTGTCTTTCCTTATATACAAATCCGGAGTATGTTTTTGTCAAACCATCTTCACTCATATACGCGACATGCCTAAGCCAATGTAGTTATTGTGCT